>JAJLWN010000008.1:0-485958 GCA_030570795.1 Wickerhamomyces silvicola | reverse complement strand
AAGAAGCCAAAGCTTTAATCAAAGACTCTATTGAAAGACTTAAAGAATTGGAGTATATTGACTTGTTTTTGATCCATGCTCCATTTCCTGATAAAGAGACGAGACTGGAAACCTATAAAGCATTACAGGATTATGTTGCAGCTGGTAAAATTAGATCAATTGGTGTTTCCAACTTTGGTACAAAACATCTAGATGAATTGTATGCCTGGGATGGCTTGAAAATCAAACCCGTTGTCAATCAAGTCGAATTACACCCTTGGTTACCAAGAAAAGATTTGCAGGAGTATTCAAAGAAATACGATTTTCTTCTTCAAGCCTATTCGCCATTATATAGAGGAGATAGATTTGAAGATCCAGAATTGGTCGCAATAGCTAAAAAACATGGTAAAACCCCTGCTGAAATCTTATTGAGATGGTCTTATGCTCAAGGTTTCATTCCATTAGCTAAAACCATAACATATTCAAGAATTCCTGAAAATTATAATGTTTTAGATCACGTTGAATTAGATGATGAGGACTTGAAAATTTTAAATAAACCGGATTCTTATCAATATCATACTTGGGATCCAACTGTTTCTCCATAGAATAGTTAAGAATTCGTGGAATTTGGTTATATATATAGGAATGCTTTGAGTATTCTGCCTTCACATATATCAACTAATTAATTTAGAATAGTTTTAAAGATTTGTAGGGCCCTTTTTTCTTCCTCTCTCCTGTTCACATGTGTAGTGTGTACTAGGATTTAAGCTTTTTTTTTGTTAAATATGGTAAACCACGGACATACTTAAAATGAGTTAATAATCACTGATTGATTTAGTTCCGTATTTAGAGCCATAAAAAATTAATATTTTAGAGAGTTCAAGTGTAAGCTACATGTAAAGAAAAATAGAAAGGAGCTTGAACTAAAATCTTGCAGAATCAACGTTTAAAATTAACTCATGAATAAAGGTAACAGTCTCTAAGTGTTCTTTAATACCAATTTTCTCATCAATGCTATGAATACCAGACCCAATGATTGCAGGAATTCTTGTTGGAAAGAATCTGTAGATATACTTAGTCAATTCAAGATATCTTTTAGTATCTGTATTACCAGTTAAAATTGTTGGTGCAATATAAATGGTCTCGTTGTTTTGGAACACAATATCTTCATAAAGATGTTTAATTGTTCCTGCAAAAACATCCCATTGTGGACCTTCGTCAGGACTTACTGGTAATGAATTTAATGGACCTTGTACGGTAACATTGAAATAACCATTTGGAGTTGGTTCTGCTAAAACGTAATCACCTAAGTAGACACCTAATTCGAATTCTTTGCTTATTTTCTTAACAGAGTCTAAGACATGTTCGATAGTCTCATTAACATCTGATTCGACTGCTATTCTACTATTATAAGTAAATGAAACAAATTCAGGTAATGCATTTGATTTAACACCACCATTAATTATATCAACGGCCTGAGAAGTTTGAATATAGTATCTGAGGCCTCTATCCTTTGTCACAAAATCAATGACCCTTTTATTAGCCTTTGAATCAATATCAGCTCTGAGGATGTCATGACTTATATCATCAGGTAATTCATCCGTGTGCTTGGCAACGACTTGTAAATATTTCAAAAATGGATTTTTAGTTGTCAAAACTGGTTTGAATGGGTTATCTTCAATTAATGAGATTAATTTGGCAGTCAACCCAATAGAAGTATGATCTGGTGGTACAGATGAGTGACCACCAGGCGTAGTAATTGAAATCTCTAAATTAATATGTCCTTTCTCAGTTGTTGCCGGAGCAGCAATCCACTGCTCACCAACTAATGTAACAGCAGAGCCCTCATCAACTAAAAGTTCAATTGAATCTGGGCCATATCTTTCATTTAAAACCTTATCGATATTAGCAGCACCTAGACCACCACTTTCTTCATCATAACCGAATCCTAACAAAACAGTCCTTTCAGGTTTAAATTCATCTTTGATTAATAATTCAACGGCTTCTAAGATTCCAACTAGTAAAGTTTTACAATCAATTGAACCACGACCCCAGATTGACGTACCATCAAAATCTCCAGAATATGGCTCATGTTTCCATTCTTTAGCTGCTTTAGGGTCTACTGGCACAACATCTTGATGAGCAGTTAATAATAATGGCTTCAAATCAGGATTTGAGCCCTCCCATGTATATAACAAGCCAACTTTATTTGGTTTTTCTAATTTCAAAATTTTATGAACTAATGGAAATGCTTCCTTCAAGTAATCATGGAACTTGAAGAAATTTTCCCATGGTCTCAAATCATCCTTTGGATCAGCAATATGATCAAAAGATTCAGTTTTGATTCTAATAGCACCACTAAATTTCTCGATAGATTCTTTTTCGTATTCTTTATCAAAATAAATTCTATGAGCACGATTGGAGCTTGACTCAAAATTTGCTGGACGTATTGGTGCAACTATACCATATTCTCTTGATTCTACAATCTCAGTGATTCTTGCATCACGAATAATTGCCTCAATTGCTGGACTCCCTAAACCTACATATAACGCTAAAATTGAAATAGAAATAAGCAAAAAAATTCTTCTGGTAATTCGAGAAACTCCTGCATTTTTTTGCTTTGGGATGACATTATCTTCCAGTCCATTCAAGCCTAACTCTTTATCGACAAGACCCTTCATCTTCGATTGATGTTGTAAAGTTAAAAAGAGTAAATGGAACTAGTGCAATTTAATCTTGCACTTCGGGTAGATTACCCAAATAGGTAACAAAAAGTGCGGAACTTTTATTCTGTGTAAGGAAGTCTTTGTCTATTGTGATAAACTGTGTAGGCCAAAGTAGAATTAATATTGACACAATTTTGCTGTTTATTCAACTCTTATGAATGAAAGAAATCTAGGAATTGGAAAAGGTAACATCGTTGATATACTTAACTAATACAAAGATGTTCCTTCCCTCCTTATTGTTAGCTATGACGAAACTGGGGTACAACGCTCTTTGAAAAGTTAGCTGGATTCATTGGATGAGGAAGCTGAATTATCATGCCTAGCATTCCTGATAAACTTGAATTTGAAGAGAAGAAGGAAAGTGGGATAACAAATTTTAGTTGAAAAACAAGAGGATGAAAAAATCGAGGTAAAGCTATGGGTGTACCTAAATCTTTTACAAATGGAACGTAATGTATATGCCATTTTTTCAAAAATATCGAAAGATTGGATTTATGGAGATAAAGTAGATATTTTCAGAAAAATAATGGGCGAGATAACTCACTGGTATATATAGTAAATGCAGATTCAAAGAGTATAGCATATCTTCACCAGGTGGTTTGTGTTCTTTACAGTGTGTTTGAGCCCTGTGGTCTCCAGACAATTACGACAAATAAACCCACCTGAAAGGTCTGAGACGCCTGAGGAACTTGGAGAATTTCCAAGGCGTCATGGAAGCTGTCCATTTATAACAATGTTTTAAACCTGCATTCAAACTCAGCTCCTAACAATTTCTTTGATTTTCAAGTTTATTGTTTCTATTTTTATATAGTTCAGACAATTATGCCTTTATTAGTCACTGTGGTGATTAATATATGGTGGAATTAATCTGGGGAAAACGAACATTCTGAGAATTCAGCTGAATTAGACTTAATTCCATAAGTGCATTTGGCATAAAAGTAAAAACCATAATATATGAATAGTTTTCACTAGCTTAATTCTGCAAATCCAAAACTTCTTGATAGATATAGTTTGTTATAGCCCTTTCTTTTTTTTTTTATTAACGATAACTTGAGGGTACTAAATGCAATCATTTCATGATTTTTTCAAAAATATCATATTGCCTCTGAATCAAAGCTTACACATTCATTTTTAAACGTTCATGATATCACATATGTCTTGATATTAAGAGAATATAAAAAAATTTTGTAAGTGTAAAAGGTTTATACAGCATGCAATATTAGTTACAAATGATTATATACCATAGACCAACTCTAAGAACTTCCAAATTTATAGGAGATTGAGATTAACTTAAGTTTGTTCCTTTTTGATCTTTTATAACCATATTGTCAATATATGGAAACTCTATAATCAAGAAATCTAAGGAAAAAATTCTCTCATAAATGAAGGCAATTCTATAAAACATTCTTGATTAACTTAAGCTATATAAAAGCCTAATTAGGAAGTATCATTACATAATCCATTTTTTTAACGGAATTACCTCAAATAAAAGATAACATGCACCTAATCTGTACTAATACGTAGGTCCCATAGCGCTTACCGCTTCAGGAAATAATCTGTTAAATAGATAAGAGAGCTAGGTGATTGAACTTCAGTATTCGTGTGAATAGTATCAAAATGGAAGTATATAAATAGATTCATAGAAAAGTTGAAAAGATTTGACATTTAAGAGTTATTTTTTCACTCAAATTAGATTAAAACGACTATAAGAAAAAGTACTTTAATGGTGGAAACAGGTACAGTTTTGTCTCAAGCTTATGGCTATGGCTTTATTCTTGGATTAGGCGCAGCTTTTGCACTTATTATGTGTTCAATTAGTTTCATCTTATCGAAATATATGAATCAAAAACAAAATTCAGAGGGGTTTGCTACAGCTTCAAGAACAGTCGGAAGTGGGTTAGTTAGTTCAGCTGTTGTTAGTTCTTGGATTTGGCCAGCTACATTATTAACATCGGGTTTATGGGGTTACACTTATGGAGTATCTGGTGGATTTTTATATGCTGTAATGGGTGGCCTTCAAATAACTTTATTTACCCAATTAGCCATTGAAATTAAAAAAATTGCTCCTGGTTGTCATACTGTTGCTGAAATAATTAAAGCCCGTTATAATAAACAAACTCATTGGGTCTATTTATTCTACGTTACTGCAACAAATATTATGGTTAGTGGTTGTTTGTTATTAGGTGCTTCTCAAGGTTTCCATGCTTCAACTGGCATAAATATTATTGCTGCCAACTTTTTACTTCCATTAGGTGTTTGTGTTTATACTACATTTGGTGGTTTAAGAGCTACTTTTATTTCCGATTGGATTCATACAGTTATCATCTATATTGTTGTGATCATCATGTGTTTCAAAGTTTTAACGAATGATATCATTGGTAGTACTGATAAACTACATGATATGTTGATGGAAGCTTCTAGTAAGTTTCCTCCAACTGGTAATGGTACTAATTACTTGAATTTTAGAAATAGAGAAATGTTTGAAATCAGTTATGCTGTCTTTGTTGGTGGCCTTTCAGGTGTTCTTGGTGATCCAAGTTATGCACAAAAGGCTATTGCTGCTAAAAGTGTTTTAAAAGGTTACTTCTTGGGTGGTATTGCATGGGCTTCAATTCCATGGGCATTAGGTACTGCAGGTGGTTTAGTTTGTCGAGCATTATTGGTGTATCCAGATTTCAGAACTTATCCAAATGCCTTAAGTGATGCAGAAGCTAATGCAGGCTTACCAGTTATTTATGCTTTCGCTACTATTATCGGCCACTCAGGTGCTGCTGCTGCAGTTTTGAATTTATTCATGTCAGTTACTTCAGCCATGTCTGCTGAATTAATCGCTTTCTCAAGTATTGCGACTTATGATGTTTACAGAGGTTATATCAATTCGAATGCTTCGGGAAAGCAATTAGTTAGAATGAGTCATCTATGCACCATTGGTTTTAGTTTATTTATCTCTTGTATTTCAGTTATTTTCAACTATGTTGGTGTCACTGTTGGTTGGTTAATCAGTTTTTACGGTATTATTTTAGCACCTGGTATTGTTGTCTTAACTTTGAGTTTATTCTGGAAGAAAACTAGTAATTTTGGTTGCACTTATGGTGCTCCTGTTTCAACTCTTGCAGGTCTTGCTTGTTGGATCGGTGCTGCCCAGGCTAAAAGTGGATATGTTTCTAAAGCCTCTTTAACAGGGTCGCAAGCTTTATTAGTTGGGAACTTTGTCAGTGTTGGTGGTTCATTTATCATTATACCATTGTTTTCATTAATTAAAAGGGATCCAGATTTTGATTTTGGTACTTTAAGTAATGCGTTTAAAGCTGGAGATGATGCTAAAGAATATGAAATTGAATTAATGCATGTTGATGCTAGCCACAAAAAAAAATTAAACAGAGACTCTAAGATTTCTTTAATTTTAAATTGTGTTGCTTTATTTGGTAGTTATGTTATTGTTCCTCTTTCACTTTATGGTTCAAATTATACCTTTTCAAAAACTTTTTTCAAGCAATGGTTTATTTTAATGATCATTGCTGTACTGTCTGCTGGTTTATATATTACCTTCTATCCACTATATGAAGGAAGAAAAGATCTCTTAAAATTGGCTAAAGCTATTATAAGTGGTAGTACAGTTACTGATGAATATCCTACTGTTCTGCAAGGAGTATCTGATGACTCATTTATTGAACAGGTTGAAGTTGTTGAAAAGTCAAAAGAAGCTTGAATCAAAACAAATTTTATACTGTTTAAGTTTTTGGTAACTATTTCCCCTGGATAACTTCAAGCAAATTATGACTTGTTTAATTGAATATTATTACTTTCTATATGATTTAGTGATAACCTTTTAAAGACAAAACATTCATTGGGCAGCCAAAGAGAAACCACCAAAGAGAAACCACCTCACTTGTAACATGAATATATCAAATGAAAAATAACAAAAGTGTCCATTACTTTTGATAATCTTGGCAAACAATTTTCAAAGAAGAATATTTCAAGATTTACTATATGTGTTGTATATCTCATCAATGAATATCGTCTAGTATCAGTCACAGTATATTATTATTATCCTCTAACTATATCATAAGTATTGTTTGATTCTAAACTCCATCGGTACATAAACATCTCTAAAGAGAAACCTGAACTCACACTACTGTCTTTAGAATAGTAGTGTGACAAATAGATCATCTACAGATTCTCGATCAGTACTTTTAGCTATTAAAAAACTAAGCCTATATCTACTTATCAATCAATTGTTAAATTTCCCACGAAATATTGGTTGATGTGGTATAAATATTTTTAGATATAGATATACCACACATTACGTAACGACAGCCTAAAAGAGTACCACTAATAATATTTCTCTTTATTCAACACCTCTATTGAACTACTAACTAAAAACTCCAAGCTGACAATCACTACTTATATACAAAACTAACCAGAGAAGTAAACGATTATATAATTAATGACTAATATGTTTTTTTAGATATATTGATTATGTAATTAATGACTAATATTTTTTTTGGAAAAAAAAATGATTACATAATTGATTATGAAAAAATGATAAACAATGTAAATGTTTCTATTTCTACAGTTTTTTAGTCTTTTCACAAGGGCTATGGGTCCTATTTACGGTAAATCTTCGAGAAAGACCCTTTCTAAACATTGAAAAGAACCCTTTAAGCTAATCCTTTGTATTATTAATTATATCAAGCTTACTTAATATAGGTGAACCCCATTCTATCAAATGTTATTGGATCGTTGGGAACTATAAGGATAGATAACTCATAGTTTTCATTGAAAGTAGACTGTCTGGAACGTTATATCCCAACGTGCTAAAATCGTTTACAGTACTGTGTTATCACACAACTGTATATGCCCTTGATTATTTGGGGCATATATTTATAGAATTATTTGTCTGTGTTTTCCCACTCATTATACAACAATGACTACAACCTCATCAAATTATCTTTCATTAATGACATCATTAAATGATGAATTTAACAGTTTAACAGAACTGTTAGCTACAGCAACAAATGTTAATTTAATACTTAGTAAATCCATTGAATCCTTGAATAATCGTGCTTCTGTTACATTACTTTCAAACCAAGAGGTTTTGAAAACTGCTACATTAACTCCTGTTATTCAATCTGCGAGTAGTGCAGCTCATCAAGCTTTAGAAACGTTGGCATTTTTGGACAAAACAGGTGTGATATTTTATAATATGCACCCATCATTCGCTGGAAATTTGGCCTTGGCTATCATTATGACATTACTTTTATTCTTCCACATAGGTTTAGCTTTATGGTCAAAATCTTGGTGGTTCTCAATTTCCTTCATTTGTTGTATTGTTCTTGAAGTTGCTGGTTTTGTTGGTAGAGTTTTGGCAAATGATAATGCTAATTTGGCAAATTTCCTTCTTGAAAGTATTTCTTTAACTATTGCACCTGTTTTCTTAATGGCTGGTATATATTATCTTTTGACTCAGTTGATTACAATTTATGGAGTCCAATTTGCTTTAATGAAACCAATGCGATATTCATATATTTTTATTACTTGTGATATTATTGCATTATCTGTACAGGGTTCAGGTGGTGGATTTACAAAATCAGAAGCAGCTAAAAGAATTGGTAGGTACATTGAGCTTGGTGGATTAGTATTCCAGGTACTCTCAATGATACTATTCATTACTTTATTCTGTCATTTTTTCTTTTACAAACTCAAATATTTAAGGGAAGATTATTTTAAATTAGAACATACATTCAATCCAAAATACAAAAGTATTAGATCACGAACATTGTTCCGAATTTTCCCTATTGTGATTTTAGTTGGAGTCAATTTAGTTTTTACTAGATGCGTCTATAGATTAATGGAAATGGCCGTTCCAGATCGCAGTAATTTTGTTATTCATGAAATGAACTTTATGATTATGGATGCACTAATGATCACATTAACAGTTTTACTTTTTATCCCCTTCCATCCCGCTTTTGTTTATGGTAGAGTGGAAATTATTATTGAAGATAGCAAAAAGTACAAGAAACTTATAGAAGAACATGAGTTAGAAGGATTTAAACAACACGATTTTGAACAAATTGGCATTTTCAGGAAGTAATATTATTTTGTACATTATAGTTTCTTACTTTTGATTCCAAATCTTGACCATTCAATATGGTTCAGAACATTTCATACAGCGACGACTCTCCTAAAAATCACCAGAAGTTTACTCGGATACTCACAACTTTTATAATTCTTTAGGATAGCATAATAAATACTTTAAAGATCCCCAGACCACAATTTTCAATTTATTTTATCTAATAGTTTTTTCATAATTATAATACTTTTTCAACATTAATCTTCAAATAGACCAATACTCAAATATCAGCACAATAATAACAAAAACCTATTATTCTAATTTTTGACACAGTTCCTTAACATCCATATATATTCCTTTCTTTTCTCTTCGTTACCCTTTTTATTACTTTCTATACCATACCTATAACGACATCAAAAATCTCTATTTGAATTCTTTTCAACAGAATTCTAATCGATATATCTTGCCATCGTTCCAGTGTTTACATACATAAGTACAAACAGAATAATCTGTAATTCTTCAAAAGTAAAGATATATTAAAAGAAGTCAAATTATAGTGCACAAGTAGTAAAGAAAGAAAGAAGAATTTAAAATGATATCAATAGCTTCGCCATCTAACTGGAAAGCTTGCACTAGAAGAAGAATCCCATCAACATGAGGATTAGACTCAAAGACATTGAGTTCTTTGAAGCACCACCATTATGAAAACTGATGCTTGGAATGCTCTCCGTAGGTTTTAGGATTTGACGTTGCCTGTGGTGAGGCAGAAGTAGAAACTAAACTAAAGTATGGGGAAGTACGAAAGAATTAGTTCCAGTCGTTCTACAGATGAAACTAAAGTCTATCTGGTGTTTACATAGTACTAATTACATTCAAAGGTTTCAACTAATACTTACAAATAATTCAAGAAACCTCTATTAAACCAGAGCAATATCTTCTGTTTGGACTTCAGATTGCTCATCAACAGATTTTTGATTCTTGATAAAAACAATACAAATAAATGCAGCTGTATGACAACCCATAACTAAATAGAATGGATTTTGTAGTTTTTTTTGCAATAATAATTGTTCAGCAATTGTCGAAGGTTGAGTTATATTTCCAAGGATCGAGGAAGTTATACTATTACCTAAACTAAGCCCAACCTGACTAATAGTTTGTAATAAACCTGAAGCAACACCCTGTAGATACAAGGGAGTTCTTCTTAGAATTGCATTGATATAAATACTGAAATAAAGGTTAATCCCATATCCATATAAGAATTGACTAAAGGCTTCATATTTCCAATAACAATGGCTGCTTCTGAAATCATGTCTAGTAATCCATACTGAAGCTGCAATCAAAAGTAACTGAGATAGTAACAAACAGTACTTCATTCCAATTCTATAGATAAAAACTTCTTGATTGACCATTGCACCAATGCACATACCTAAAGAAAAAGGTAAAACCTTTAATCCTGCCATTAAGGGGGTCTCTAGAACAGCAAATTGATAATACTGAACAATAGCAAGTATAAATGCGATGAATCCAATAAATAAGAAAAAAGTTGCTGCAATATATTGTAAGATACTGGGGATTTTGAAAACTTCTCTAGGTAACAAAAGCTGGACACGATATCTCCAATGTTGAGTCAACTGTAAATGATTTGAGCTCATATTGTTTTCTTTAACTTCACCTTTCGAACCAATTGCATCTTGGATACGTTTATCAATTTTATTTTTGAAGTCACTAATATAGATGACTTCAAATAGTACAGCAAAAATGATGACCAGAACACCAATGACTAAAGGAACATAAGAGGAAGCCTTACTCCAGGATTCTCCTCCTTCAGTTAATCCAAGAATAACCAGCAAGATACCAATAACTAATAATGCAGCACCTGGATAATCCAAATTTTTCAGACTTAACGTATTGTGATTTTCTATTCTTGAAATTGGATATATAGTCAGATATAAAATGATTGTCAATGTCGTTGCAATTGCAAAAACAAAGTAGTATGCAGCTTTGTAACCAATACTAGTCAACGAAAATGCACCACCAGTCAAGGCTGCAACACCAAATATAGCAGTCAACGAGACGATTAGAGCATTGAATGCATAACCTAAATGCTTGCCTGTGTAGTAAGAGCCGGCTATAGAAAATGATGAAGGAATCAAAAAAGCTGCAGCAATTCCTTGAATAGCCCTAAATACAATCAAAGCTATAATCTGTTTATCAATACAGGCACAAATTAGGGAGAATATACCATTGAAGAAAATCCCATTAAGGAAAACTATTTCAGGACCCAATATATCTGTTAGTTTACCAGCAAGCATGATAAAAGACCCTAATGTTAAAGTGTAAGCAGATAAAGTCCATGAAGTCATGACTGAAGTGGTATTGAATCTCTCCATCATGGAGTACTGGGTTGTAATACCAAGAGCAAGATTATAGTTATCCAAGCATGTTGCCAACAATACAAAGAAAAAACTTAGATGTTTGTTTCTTCTCTCTATAGGAACCAGTTTCCTGAATTTGTTATTAATCTCGAGAACTTTTGCTATGAATGTCATTGGTCTTTTAACCTGAACTCTTGAAGATGCGAAACATGGCTGTTATATATAGTGCAAATCTTCATTAGTAACATCAATAACGAGTAAAGAACCAACCAAAGCCCATAAATGAGCTATAAAAGCAAGACAAAGTGTTGAAATCAGTAACAGAATTATTCCGGAATGTTATTAGTTTAAACAAGATTCTTTATTTTCCAATTCCATGACAAATATATTTGCTCATTTTGTATTTTATGTGAAGACTTATAATTGGACTAAAATTAAAAATCCAACCACTTCAATTATATATATTAGTGTCACACACGTATAAGATGACAAATCAAGGTGTCTACTTGCCTCCAGCTGATTAATTACTTCCCTCATGGAACGATCATTAGTACTCACTGAGATTATAAATGTTATGCAAGATCGTGGGAATACTTACGGCCAACAACATATTCAAATTCTTTCCAAGGTTTCAAAATTCATTATATGGTATATTATAAACCACAAAACCACAACGTAAAATGTTTCTAGACAATATTTTGTAAATTTAACTGAATAGTGTATGCTTAGCTAATTGACTGTAACTCAATGCCTAGCAAATGGTTGGTAATTCTGTGAAAAGGTGCATTTTTCAAAGCAGGTAATATCGCAGTATAACTGGCAATTCTAACATATGTCGCCCAATTGCAAGGAAAAATCTGGATAAGAATAATTTTTGGCTTCTTGATTTTTTCATTTTATAATAAACTGAACGCATTGGAGAAAAACTTCAACCAGTCCATAAGTTTATTTTGACACACAGAATCTCAAATTTAATTGATGGCTTGACTCTTAGGTTGATGGAATTAATTCACAAAATCATTTGAAGGGTCTCCTTCCTTTGAAAATTCGAGATAAACAAAAATATGGGTTATCAGAACAAAGAAGGCCATTGAACTAGTAGAGGAAGACTTATAGCCTCCATTAGTGTTGCCTTAATTATATTATTTTTGAAATAATGATGCAATCTCCCAAGTTTTTCCATTAGAGTTAGATAACCGTCCTAATAGGCTATTTTAATGTGGTAAAACATTAGACCTTAAGTCGAGGGGAAAGGGTGATCATGACGAACTATCAAGCCTCAATATTACCTGTGACACTAAATTATATGCACCCCATATTCTGAACTCCACTGCATAGTAAAAAAAGAACCAATAAGACTAAACGTAGAGACAAAAATCAGATACGTTACTGGGTCAGTTAGTTTAGTTCTTTCTTGGAATCTATCAATCTGCATTAGGGCATTTACATACAAAGCAAACTAAAAGTTGTGGTTCCTTTATTCGAAGGAAAATTATCCGACAGGGTCCAAGGGTCCTGCTTTGATAAGCCCCACAAAAAGTTCATGTGGATCTGATAGTATTAAACCTAAATAAGCTTAATACGTTTACTTCTGTGATTATTAGAAAATTAGCTGGTATCTGACCATTGCGTTTCTTGATATTAGGCAATTTCATGATAAAGTCTAAATCATAAGTAGACTAGTATTATAGGCTCGATTTTTTGGACTTAACTTCTATTCTTTACTTTAAATTTACCACTTAGTCATTAATATCTTGAAACAAAATGCCAATACTTCTGATGACGACAGTTCCCAATAGCCATTCTTTTTAGCCGATCTTCTTGCAACATGGAGTTTAAGAGTTATCTTAAAAATATCCTTAAATAGAGGAGCTTTGAGCCCCCTCTCTCTCTCTCTCTCTCTCTCTGCACTATTAAAATAGATTTCTATTGAAAATTTCTATTATGTCTAGTGACGAAAATAACTTTAAGGATGTTGAAGAAGTTAACATTCGTAATTTGGATGAGCAAGAGACTGTTGACAAGTATTTGATAGATTTTGGGAAACCTTGGTGGAGAGTACCAGGACTACTTAAACTCAACTTTTGGCTAGCCATTATCACTTTAGCCTCCGTCGCAGCAGGGTATGATGGTTCAATGCTTAATGGTTTACAATCTTTGACTCAATGGACTGAGTATTTTAACCACCCAAAAGGTATTAGACTAGGTATTTTATCAGCTGGTACTTCTTTTGGAAATCTTTTAGTGGCATTTAGACTTGGTGATATAGTTTCTGATAAATATGGAAGACGGTTTTCTCTTTTCTTTGGTCAACTTTTATTAGTTGTTGGAGCTATCATTCAAGGTTCTGCTCGTAATTATGGGTCTTTCTTTGTTGCAAGATTTTTTGTTGGTCTCTCCCATCTTGCAAGTATTTCAGCTCCAGTTTTAATTGCAGAGCTTTCGTATCCTTCTCATAGAAGTATTGCTACAGCAAGTTACAATACTACATGGTACTTAGGTGCATTGTTAGCTTCTTGTATCACTTATGGTACGTTTATTCACCTTCCAAAAACTAATCATTACTCCTGGAGAATTCCAAGTTATTTACAAGGTTCTTTAGCTGTTCTCAATCTTGTTTTGATCTTTTGGACACCAGAAAGTCCAAGATGGTTGATTAAGAAAGGTAGAGTTCAGGAAGCAAGAAGACTTCTTATCAAATTTCATGCTAATGGGAACGAAGAATTGGGTGCTCCTCTTGTAGATTTTGAGATTAAAGAGATCGAACAAGCTATCGAGTATGAAATAATCAGCAAAACTACTTCTTACAGTACATTTTTTAAATCGAGAACAAACTTTCATAGATGGTTTATTTGCTGTTATCTTGGATTCTTGGTAAACCTTTCTGGAAATGGTTTAGTTTCTTACTATCTAGCAATAGTTTTAAATTCAATTGGAATCACTGAACATAAAAGACAACTTGAGATCAATATTTTATTGATGTTTTACAACTATATAATTAGTGGAATTGCCGCGTATTTGACTAGTAAGTTGAAAAGACGTTTTACATTTATAACATCTGCTGCTGCAATGTCATTAGCATACATCATTTGGACTATTCTATCTGCTATTAATCAAAAGACAAATTTTGAAAATAAAGCACTTGGAAGAGGTGTTATTGGTATGATTTTTATCTATTATGCTGCCTATGATTTTGGTCTTAACGGTTTGCCTAGTCTTTATGCTTCGGAAATTCTTCCTTATAGTCTAAGAACAAAGGGTTTTGCAAATCTTCAATTTGTTAGTACTTTAGCAAGTATCTTTAATGGTTTGGTTAATCCAATTGCTATGGGTGCACTTCAATGGAAGTATTATATAGTTTATTGTTGTGTTTTATCTGTTGATGTTGTTATTATCTATTTTACATTTGTTGAGACTTTTGGTTATACATTAGAGGAAATTTCAGAGATTGTTTTCAAGGAAACTATTGACAATGCTCAAAAGCGTTCAAGTACTACTAACATTAGCTTTGATAAACCTGAGACCAATCAAGTTGAAATCGTTTAAAAGATGATTGTAAAATCTTTTTATTTATGTTATAATAAATCTATATTCTCCTGATCAGTAGAAAAGTAGTTTCTCAGTGAATGATTCAAACTAAGAGCAAATCTGAACATTCTGAATAGTTTTTCAAATCTTTAAATCCCCCTTGTCAAGAAACAGAGCCTTTTTAAACAACATTCTTAACCTGCTCAAAAACTTTACTTATACTCTCTTCATCTTCTGCAAGCTCATGAGCACCTTTATGACTTAATTTACCAGATTGGTTTATATATTCAAAAAGTTGGATTGAGTAAATCAGGTTTAATATGCTCATCTTTAACAGCATGGACAGTCAAAAGTGGCTTATCTATTTTCCCATGATACGCATCGTAATTTGAAGGAACCCTTATAGAGGGATAAAAGAAACGCAAATAACTAACACTAAACTTCAAAGTTGGGATCCATTCTTCATAATTAGCAGCAGTTAATGAAGCTAATGGAACACCTTGACTACCCTTACAATATTTCCATCACTCAGTGATTTAATGCAAGGTTCAGTAAAATCTAAATTTTGTTCTGCTCTTAGCATCCCACCATCTGTATAAATCATATTCATAGGAATCATCGAATGGTTGGCTAATGAAATCTTCAATCTCTCTTCGATTGAAGCTTTAAGCACTTGAACTTCAAATCCTGCATCTTTTAAAACTGAGTATAAGTTTGGGGTTCTTGATTCTGTATCACTTCCACCAAGACCATGGGTAATCAATATCTTTGGAGATATCACATATAGATCAATAAATAGACCTCTCCCAAACAGTTGGAATTTTTAGCACGTATTACCTGGGTTTCCCGTTGAGTAAAAGTACTATCAAATATATTATAACTGATTTAATGAGTCATTCGCGTTTTCACTGTATAAATTGCTTATAGTTAAACATGCATGGCTTAATCTTTGAGACAAGCATCTGACTACTGGCAGGATCAAACAGATATCAGCTTATCTGTCTAAAAGAATATTAAAGCGATACTTATAACCACACCCAAAAAGCCATCAAAGTGCCACTGTGATATCTCAATTTATAAAGTTTAGTCAAACGAATGATTAGCCATATCTTATGTTAATGTCAGTTTTTCCAAAGAGGTTTAACTCAATATTATGGATGTAACGAGTAGAATTTACACACAGTTATTCTGTTGCTAAGGATTAATACTGCACCTCGATATCGTAGAATATTTGAGGTGGTTGAAACTGACCTCTTCCATCAAATGTCGTGAGAACATTATCCCCAACTTTTTGAACTTGGTTATATGGGTAACAACTTGTTAATATTTGATTAAAGATCCACAGATATATGGTGCATCACACTTTTTTGCCGATCTTCTTACAACTCAGAGCTGTATCATCCTCTCTGTGACATTTTAAACCATTTATTATGACATTATAACCGTATTTTTAACCATAGTAAGTACTAGGAGTTTGTTTATAACCCTTTCTAACCTTGTGGGCACCATCATCTATAAAACAATAGGGGTTTGCCCTGCCGAATAACACCACTAGTTGTAAATGGACCTATTGAAATTGATATTTAGATTATGAGGCTATTATATCTAAGGTCTTCAAAACCTTACACAGGCTTTATTAGTCCTCAGAGCAAATACACTATTACGGTATTATATGGTGCACTTCAGTTCTATATTAACTGTAATATATTATGATTTGTATAAAGATTATCTCTTGGCTAAAGTACGGGTTTATGTGGTATGTAGTTCACAAAACTAGAATTACCCAAAACGACCAAATAGTACAAGAGATCATATAAACCTCAAAATAATGAATCACTAGATAAAGATTCCCATTTCTGCTGAAGGAATCTATAGAAGTATATATCGATACAGCCGTACAAATGAATCCAGTCAAATGACCAGAGGCATGGAGGAGAAACTAAAATATCAAATGATAACGTATTCTCAGATACAGCTTTCAACAAGCCACCATTTCACGATCGGGCTTAAATTAAAAACTCTTCAACAAATGCAATCTCTTTCTACTTTACCAGGGATCTGTGTATAGATTGACTAATATACACAGTATTTATCCGTAAGCCACGATGGGGGATCGGGTTCAGATTAGAAAAAAGATTGAATAATCTTTTGTCCACTAAGCTAAATCTGTTGATCTTAGAGCCACTACGGGGATTCGGGAATGTTTACGGCCTCTTTATGTGTTGCTATAACTTACTCATTACTATGCTTTCGGTTTAATTAAAGCACGCAACATGGAAGAATTATACGCATCATGCATCCATTTAGCCTATTTATTCCATATTTAGCACTATGTGGAGGAGGGAAAAAAACGGGACTGGATGATTCAAAGCCATTGCCATAATTTTATTTCTAGCGTATAAGTTATGTTAAAATTCCATTTATATTTACAAAATGTGTAAACGTAGTAAATCATGGGTGAAACTAATAAAATCAGTAAATTTTCTAGAATTTATAGAGCTCCATATACACAGGCCGTTATTATAGGGTTGATTTCATTCACTCAACCTGGTATATGGTCTGCTATTGCAGGATTAGGTGCTGGTGGGTTACAAACTGTTGGTACGGCGAATGCTGCTAGTGCTATTCTTTATGGTATTATGTTTGTCTTGGGACCACTATATGCAATTTTAGTCAATAAAATTGGTATTAAACCAGTTGTTATTATAGGTACTCTTGGTTATGTTGTTTGGTCTGCTGGTCTATATGAGAATTCTAAAAATGGTAATCAATGGTTAGTTATGTTTGGGGCTGCAACTTGTGGTATTAGTGCTGGTGCCTTTTGGACTGCTGAAGGTACAGTAGCGGTTTTATATCCAGTTGATTCTCAAAGAGGTATTTTTATTGGTACATGGCAAGTCATTAATAAAGTTGGTGGTCTTATATCAGGTGCGATTACTTTAGCTTTAAATGCTCATTCCAATAAAGCTGGGTCAGTTTCATTGAATACATACCTCGTCTTACTTGCTTTACAATGTCTTGGTCTACCAATATCATTCTTATTATCACCACCAGAAAAATTAATTAGATCTGATGGGATTAAATTAAAATCAAATATAACTGATGAAACATGGAAGCAAAGATTTAGACAACTTTTCAGAGTCTTGTTAAAAAAGGAAGTTTTATGTTTAATTCCAGTTTTTATTTCAAGTGTTTGGTTTGATACATGGCAATCCAATTATATTACAAACCATTTTTCAATCAGAGTTAGAGCGTTAAATTCTCTATTAACTGCCTTAATTGGAGCTTCTGTTGATATTATTTTAGGATTGATCTTAGATATTAAGTCTAGAAAATCTATAAAGGTCAAAACATCTTGGGCTTTTTGTGTTGTTTTTGTTACTGGATTTTTCATTTTTGCATTTATTATACAAGCAGATTTTGATCGTAATCCTGAATCTGGTATTGATTGGTCAGGTAATCCAAGATATGCTAAATCATTTGTTCCACTACAAGTCTTTAAAGTTTCCGGTGAGCTGATTTTCAACTGGGTTTATTGGATTGTTGGAGCTTATCATTTTGCACCAACCGATATTCCATATGTTATGGGTTGGATTAGAGGTTTTGGATCTTTGGGTAGTTGTATGGCATTCGTTGTAGGTACTGTTAACAAAAATGATATGACCAATTTAGCAGTTTCTGCAGGAGTTTTCTTTGCCTCTGTTATCCCAGTTACATATATAGTTTTGCAAACTGATGACGAGATTACGGGAACTTATGCTGTTAAAGAGGATGAAGATTCAACTAGTGAGTTTGATTTAAAGCAAGACGTTAATGAAGAAGTTACTGAAGTGGTTGCTGATGATGACTTAAATTCAAATAGTGACTCTTCTATAAAGCAGAGAACTAAAGAAGGAGTTGTTACAATTAAAGACTAGAAGCTCTGTGTTTTTTCTTGACATTTATTAATAGTTTATATTGGGAGTAATGTGGTTAGTTGTTGACTGAATATGTAGAGAAACGCTAAAAAATTAGGATTCTTCTGCATGAATTATCTATAGGTCTTGGAGTAATTGGATGGTAGACAAAAATATCATTTTATCTACAAAATATCTTGAATTATGTTTCACTAGCATTAGTAATTATGTCTCTAACTATGCAAGATGATATGATAGTTTTTGCGGAATCTTTATAAATATTTATGTAATGAAACTTAGCATATATGATCTTTTTCTTTTATAGAGACATATTGGGATCTTTAATCTTAGAGTATGGGGATTTCAAAATTAAGAAACACAGAACTTAAATATGTCTAAATTTACGTTTGAAAGATTTAGCCTGTGATCTTTCAGATAATTTAGATAATAAGCATTATCTCTTTATCACAATGCTCTTATTTGAAGTTTGTGTTATCTAGAAAATCTCGGGTAAATAAAATCGAACCAAGAGCAAATAAAAGACTTTTTTAAATTTTAAAAGTGACAAGTCAAGCTCATTAAGATGGATGATAACAAAAACTACAGGTTTCTAAAGACTCAAAAGATGGGAAAAAATCTCAGATGTTACAAGAGTATATTTGTGGCTAGATTTATGCAACGAGTTATCGCGTGGGGGTTGGCTTATCTCCTTTGTGTCTAAAGCTGCAATGAAATATAGTAAATTCAGAATCACAAAATCGATTGATATAGACATCGATATAACGGCTCAAATCTTCAATATTCATGACCTGAGAATTTCTGAGCCTAAAAAACAAAAAAAAATACAGCTAAGATATAAGGTCTTCAACAACTAAAGTTAAAATATTAAGTCTTTTAAAAATCCTCACGACTAATTCCAGAACTTTCACACATCTCATAAAAATCGTTACCATTAGAATATAGCTCTAATGGTTTACCCAGTTCTTGAATTCTTCCTTTATCTAGTACCATTATTTGGTCATATCCTATAATTGTTTTTAATCTGTGGGCAATACACAACACAGTAGAATCTGCAAACTCCTTTGAAATAATACGCTGAACTAACAAATCCGTTTCAAAATCAACATTCGATGTTGCTTCGTCCATTATCAAAATCTTTGAAGGATGAACTAGTGCACGAGTTAAAGCTACTAGCTGGCGTTCTCCTATAGATAAGTTAGAACCGTCTTCTTCAAGTACAGAATCTAGGTGAAACTTATGCAAATTATTTTTCTGAGCTTTCACCTCAGCAAGCTCGCCTTTTCCTACTAAACCTGCTTTCACTAACACATTCCATAATTTGTCATCAGATTCATTACCGAAAGGATCTAAATTTTTTCTAATACTGCCCTTATAAATCACAGGATCTTGGGGTATAATAGAAAGTCTAGATCTTGAATCATGTAATGGTAACATAGAAATATCAACTCCATCAATAATGATCTGCCCACTGCTAAGCTCGTTTATCCTGAAGAGGGCATTCATTATGGAGCTCTTCCCTGCACCAGTTCTACCACAAATTCCAATCTTTGATCCTCCCGGGATAGAAAACGAGATATTCTTTAACGTCAGCGGTAAATCCCTTTTATACCTCAATGAAACGTCTTTGAACTCAATTTGACCCATGAATGGCCACTCATCGGAAGGTTTTAAAATAGCATTATCGTCTTCCTGTTCCACCTCCGCAGCATAATGGCAAACTCTCTCAACTGAATTCATTTCATTTTCCACATTGGAAAATTGCTTCATAATATCAGCTAGCGAACCTGTAAAGTCGTACATATAAGATATCAACAAACCACCAGTAGCAGGACTCAGCTTGAAAACATCTGTAGCAATTAGTATAAATACAATAAAAGCGGAACATGAGCCAAGACAGTCAAGACTAATACCAATCCATCTTTGATTTGCAATTACCACAAGAGCAACTTCATTCAACATGTCAACAAAATGATTATTCTTCTCAATGTACAATGCTTGCGCATTAAAAGCCTTTACAGTACCCATACCGTTCAAAGCTTCATTGAAATTACTGAATACAAATGATCTGTTTATCGCCTCTAGTCTCTTCACCTCCCTGGAAGATGCCTGATAGAAATTAGTAAGGATAAAAAATGTGACAAACAAAAATGGTATTGAAATTGCAAACCAAGGTACATATATTATTGCCAAGATAAGAACTCCAATTGAAGAAGCAGACTGATGCATAAAACTCTTCAACTCTATACCGATCTCATTATCTAGTTCATTAGTATCTCTCGAAAACCGGTTTACTACTCTACCAACTAGTTGGGAATCCATGAAGCTCATTGGAACATGCAAAACCTTGTGAACAGCCTGATTATGTAATGTTCTAGAAGACTGCACCGACATATAAGACATAATACCGAACTCTAATAGAAGAAAGACAATAGATATAAAGGTAAAGGCAATATAGAGACCTCTATATGTATCATTACCAAGATTCTTGAATTTCTGCTCAATCCAAAAAGATAACCAAGTGTTACTGAATAAAGTGAAAAACACTGCCAGAGTCATAGAGGCTAAAACCAATGGCAATGCTGCTTTTCCAAAGACACCAACACCTGCATTGAAGTATGTCTGGTACATTGACAGAGGAATACTATTGACAGCACGCTCTTCAGCTAGAACTAAAGGTGAAGCTTCCGTATTTGAAAATTTTTGAAATAGGGAGTCCTCTGCCTTCTCGATTTGAAGAGTGTTTCGATTTATTTGATGACTTTCGGATTCCGCAAGTTTCTTAAACTCATTATTGTGTAATCTCAAATCACTCTCAGTCCCGATATCAACAGTTCCATCTGAATTAATGAAAATCACCCGATCTGCCTTTCGAATCAACGATAGATGATGAGTTGCCAATAGTCTTGTTTTATTTTTTAGGAGAGATAAAAAGCAGTTGTCCACAATGTGTTTTCCAACGTTAGCATCAACTGCACTCAAAACATCATCCAATAAAATAATATCTTTATTTGAATATACCGTCCTTGCAAGACTAATTCTTGCCTTTTGGCCCCCTGAAAGAGTAACACCACGCTCACCTATCTCTGTCATATCATGATCTTTCCATTCACTAATATCTTTTGCCAGTGCACACGCATTTATTACTTCATTGTACCAGTCTTCATTATACCTAAGTCCAAATAATATGTTATCTCTAACAGTGGCATTTTGGACAAATGATTCTCCACAAAGAACGAGGGAACCTTTGATGCCAAGTGATCCATTACTTCTCCTCATGAAACCAGCAATTGCAGATAATAAAGATGTTTTCCCCGAACCTGTAAAACCTGTTATCACTACAAATTCGTTTTTATTAATTTCCAAATTAACGTTTTTCAGAATTTTCTTGCAAGTTTCCACAACTTTTGGTGGATGCTTGAGTTTTAGTTCCTCTAAATTTTTTTTCTGTTCTTCTTCTTTCTTTAATCTTTTTAATTCATCAGTCTGTTGCTCAACTTCCTCTACACTCTTTGAGCTTTCCATATTATCGGCCAAATGCCGTTTTCTTTTGAACAACCCAAATCTCTTCTTATGTTCCTTTACATCATCGAGCATATCTCCAAAATCTTCCACTTCTTCAAAAATATCCCAGCCAAACTCACCATTACTTATTTTTATTGCAATAGTTTCAGATCTTGGAATATCATCTTGGTTAATAAGTTCTGGAGTTATCTCTTCAGACTGTAAAAATCCATTGATTCTTTTTATGGAGGTAAACCCATCAACACAAGAACTACCAATCATGGCAAGGTTCACTGTTTGGAGAGAAAGCGTTGACAACAATGACAATGACGAGAAGACTCTAGCAGCATGACCAGGTCCCTCAACTGAATATAACACCAAAAATGCCACCATTGAAATAATAGAAGTAGATGAAAAAGCCACTGCAAATAATATGGCAACCACCAATTGAAATTTCATTACATATTTAACCTCTCTATCTCTCGCGATTTTAACCAAATCCTCATAAGCATCTTCCCATGAATAAAATTTAATCATTCTCATAGACTGTAAAATGTCTCTCATCAAAGAGACACGTTGATCGGTGAATATGTTTGCCATTGTCCTGTAGTTCATCATAAGTGAAGCAGGAATAGCAAATACAACGAAAATTAACAAAATAACGCTGAGACCAGCTAAAGCAGCAACATGGATATTGACCAATAAAATTGTAATACCAATCACTAAAATAACAGGGATCCCGAACAATTCTGTAATACTTGATAATGCCTCATCAATTCTCGCCAAGTCTGAACTAAGAAAAGTGAAAATACTTCCATTGTCGAACTTATGTTTAGTTTTAGCGCTTGCAACCATGGATTTTTCCAAAAGCGCCTTTGTTAATAAAGTAGCAGATTGTGCTCCTATGAGTTTAGACAACATCAAAGATTGATTGAATAGCAAGCTAAAAATCACTAAAAGAACTGTAATTCCAATGGCATATCCTACACCTTGTCCCATAGATATATCGGGATCAATTGCCCTCTTTTGCAAGTATTGAATGAAATATCTAATAACCAAAGGGTTGAATGTCAGAGCACAATTTGCAACACATCTGAATAGTATAGCCATAGTGAATTCTTTTCTAAAAGTTTTTATAATAGCATAAACAATAGCACTAGATGGAGGCGCTTCATCATCATCTTCTTTCTTATGTTTACCTCTAAATTTTTTGATTTCTGCATCAAGATTGGACTTAAATACTGGGTATACATTCTTGATAGAAGAATCATTATCCAGTACCCATAAATCATTTTGAAGTAACGTTCTCTTATAACCTTTACCCAATAGTGGGAGAAGCCAAACGAAAAATAATTGTGAAAATAGATTAGCTGATTTCAGCGGTAAAGAATTTCTTTCATAATAATTAGGTACATTTGGAGAAGGATTTTTCCAAAACCGTGATAACAATGGTGTAAGTGTCCTATGTACTGGCAAACCAGTCTTTGGATCTGTTGCTAAGTTCATTTTAGGCGCTAAAACTTCAGTTTATGTAGCTGAGTTATTCTACTATATTTATAAAGGGCTATGAATTATGTTTAATTTGCTCTTTCTATCGGAATTAAAAAGACTAGAACCGATCTTTGTAACACCCTCTTTTTAATATTTACATATGTGCTGCTTTACAGTAAAGATTACTCAATACTTATCAAAGAAACCCACGACTGTAGGTATATTTATGTTGCCCCTCGACAGTAATTATAAATGCGGCCCTGATTACCATTTACGGAATAGGACTATAGGCTTCTTGCTTTTGCAGACAACGCAGGAACGTTTATGATGGTTCAATCATATTCGGCTTTGGTCACTTGGGATTGCTTTACAATATAATCATCATTGGTAGTTCAGAATATACGTTTTGTAACTTTGTAATATGACTTAATTGGGACAATAAGGACATTATGAGTCTAGTCTCCAATGTTATGAAAGGGTTTCAAAGCATTTTAAGCTATCGTATTTGAAAGGATGGTGCTATAGTGGGTAGCAGTACTACATTAATTTTGGAAAAACAAGTATTCGATGTTGAAACGTCTAATTATCTCAGAATATGAGCTATGTTGCACACACACAGACAGATTTACTACACATATATAATGTATTATATAATGTATTATATAATCATTTAATATTATATAAAATAGGCACGTGACTTTACTACAACATATAGTCAGGGTAAATAAAATTTATTTTTTTGAGAAAAAAAAATTGTGTCATATTTTTGCACGGGGCCTTGTAACCATTCCTATTTTAGGAGATTCTTTATATGCGAAAGAGAGTATTTAAGTTATCTCTTTCTAGTTTAGGGAATCTTTAGTTGAAAGGGATTTTTATAATGGCTTTGATACGTAAAGTTGGTGGGGGAGTGCGGAGTGAGGAGTGAATAAGATAGCATCATAAAATGAACGAAGACCATGAGTACCAATTGAGGCCACCAATGGACTTGGGGGTTCAGATAGTTGTATAACCCATGAGATTACGAGTCAAGAACAATGCCGTCACAACTGAACAAAGAAAGACTGTAGGGCACAATGACGGCTTTAATACAGTTAGATTAAAAAAATTAGCCATCAAATTGTGATCTGAAAGAGCTATAAGGTTATATAACGAGTGGTATCTTGTCTAATATATTGGGTACTATTGTTTGTTTATTCAATAGTGAGCAGGGCAAATGCCCCTTAATCCGGCAACAAATTAGCCTCAACTCATACATCTGAGTTGACTGTTTTCTCATCAATCTCAGTGAAAAAAGTGCTTTTTCTCTTCTCTGATGAGGTTTCATTTCCTTCAATCACTTCAAAATTCTCAATAAACGGAGCTTCTAATCCAAGTCCAGGTGGTGGGAATGCCCTATTGACAGCTACATGGACTATCATCGTTAATACCATGCCAAATAAATATGTCAAGTTGTAAAATTTTTGGTAGCCTAAAGACATATGATAGCCACCTGCAGAACATATTAGACCGGGCAATGTTGGCAGAGATCCAACGGTTATAGATACCAATCCCCTCCAGTTCACACCATATTTATAGTTATAAATGGATTCTTCAGTTTGATAAAGGTCACATAGTCTATATTTCATCTTTCTGACGAAAAAAAAATCAGCTATAGCACATCCCACTAGTGGGCCTACAAACACTGCAAATCCTGACAACACAGTCAAAAACACGCTGGAAGTGGTGAGAAGTTTCCATGGCTGGCATGCAATTCCAATCAAAGTCATCAGATAGCTTCCTCTTCTAATATTGACATATTTAGGAGAAAATCCTGCGATATCCATACCTGTACTGCAAGCAGTAAGTAAAACAGCTTGCCAAAGCTGACCCGAAACAATACCAAACGAGGCAAAAAAAATAGCAGCTCTAGAAGCACTATTATAATCATAGAATTTCAAAATCCGGGGAAGTAAAGCTACTGGGTTCCAATATATTTCACCCAGTATAGGCTCCATAGCTGCAGAGGCAAAGATCCCTAAGGATGCAGTAACAAAAATTGTAACAGGAGCAGTTACAATTTGTGATAAATTTGGTGCATACCTGGTTTTCGAATACCTTGTCCAGTCACTTTGGCCTAAAACACCGCTATTTGATCCACAAACATTTGTTATCATGTAGAAAATTCCCCAAACAGGATTGAAGTCAACTGTAGCTGTTGATTTTTTCTCTGTCCATAAAGGCCCTAAATGGCCACCGTTTATATGAAGAGCCCAACCAAAAATCCCAAAAAATGAGCCGCATTGGAGAATAAATGAGATGTGAACGAGCAATTGCATTTTCTCAGGTGGTATTAACATAACAAAACAAAATAACAGTAACCCAATGAATACACCTATTAATTCAAGCCTTGTTAATGGACTCCAATCAGAAAAGGGGTCGCTCAAAGATCCCTTAAGGGCCTGAGGTGCAAGAGAGCCAATAGTACCAGCCAGACCCTGACCAATATAATAAATATGAAGTCCTTGCCATAAACAAGCAACAAATGACTTAATAGCAATTGGTAAATAACACCCATAAAACCCAAAAGCTGCACGCGACGAAACCGTATATCCAATTCTACATCTTTGGCCAATAACACCTATAGCAACAGCTAAGATTCCAACAATCATGGCACCAATTGCGATTGAAATAAGGGCCTGTTGACAGTTCAGTCCGTAACTTAATGCACTGGACCCCATTGACCAGGTAGGAATTCCCATACCAGCAACAGCCCAATAACCAAAATAAGAGAGAGAAGTCCAAGTCTGTCTATCTTTGGGAGTGGGAATCAGGTCTCTATTGGACCATTTGCTATCCTCAAACTCATCTTTTTCCTCCTTTGGAACAGCCAATAGCTCTCTTAGTGGTAAATTATCGGGATTTTTAATAACTTTTGCTATCCAAAGATCTTTGAGGTTTATCTCTTTTTTCATCATAAAAAGTTCTCTAAAATTAATACTTTGTTTTGTGTCTTGAGTTAAGTATCCTACATTTATATATATATCTCATTACTCTATTGTGTAATGAATTTTCTCATCTTGTCTATTTTCTTTTGATTTTTTTTTTTTGATGTTATCTAGGACTATCGCATCTCCACCAAATACGTCCCGAAGTAGTACAAATATAGATTGCTAATAAGCACCAAGATAACGAACTCATGTGAGAAATACCTTGCTCAGTTAGACTCAAATCGCTTTTACACAACAAGACAATCGAAGTTACAGTTGGTGGAGTAATCATATTAGCCTTTCTTGATATCCTGATAAACGTTTTTGCTTGTGTTTCGAAACATTCATGAACGATAAGGTACTTAATTTCAAACTTTTGGACAGTATGGGCTATACTATCATAGCTTATTGAGCAGAATGGCGATACACTTGGATTCCGCAAAGATATGGAATTGTATTATTCTTACTTAACAGAAGACCTTCAAATTAGTGTAGGGTGACTGATACATTTATACATTGATAACCTGGTTGATTATAGGTTCCTCTATTTTCATAATAACTTGACTTCTAGTTAATTTGTTTAGTATAATCTTTTTCTGTTTTTGCTTATTAGAATACTTAGACTTTGCAACTAAAAAGGTATACATGTTATCTAGTACCTCATATCTCGAAATTAACAACACTACTACTAGAGGCAATGTTCCAACTCTCCATTTATTGATACTAATATTGTCTCTTCAATTGAACATGGTTATTTCTTTCAGTTCATTCAGAAAACTTATAACTTTCAACTTAAATTGGAAAATGGCGACCTTGATTGTCTTCAATATTAATTTATGACAATTCTGACAAACCATTTATCAACGAATAAACGTTCATTTCTGTTCACTTGGTTTCTTAAGCATTTTACAGGAAAAGGTGTTTGAATCAGTAGTGCAATGTAGTAACATAAGACTACAGATCTACAACTAGCATTATTCCCAACTAATATTTTGGTCGTATTTTCCCTAACAGTGTCATTAGCAACGTTTATTCATCAACGGTTATATTATGTTAACACTAATAATTCTACTTTAGAATTATACTATATAAATAGGAATTGGTAATAAAACAAACAGAAATTATGCAGTCAGAATCTTACCCTTTTTCTGGCAAAACAAATATCTATAATGTCCTAGATATCACATATACATTAAATCACATTCTATACTAAATAATTTCGTTGCTTTATATATATTTTCCCATTATAATATTTGTCACTAGCCATATTCTGATTAACTAGCCACAATATTTTATGACTAAGCAATGTGTGGCTTGAATGGGAATATACTATCAAAAAGAAAAAGAAGAAGGGCCCAGTCAATTTTATAATAACAATCACCATGACATCTTTGCTAAAAGTGATTTGGGGTTAGCTCTAACGTATAGCTTTCTTAGCTCATCAGATACCAACAGAAATGTACCAAATCCAAATGCTATGAAGTAGTGTTTTGTAGCGACATGAGAAGTCCCCATTGTCGTTTGGAACCATGGAATATAGTTGAAGAGAAATGTCATACTTAAGGCAAAGGCTATCGCCAAGAATAAAGCATTATTTCTCGTTTCTTTGTTAAGAATAGGAGGGTGCTGGAAAACACTCAAATATCGAGTTCTCGTTGCCATTAAATTAAAGAATTGCATGACAACTAAGGAAATGAAATATATTGATGATGCTTTGTCAGTTAAATGTGTGACCTTATCGGCATCAATTCCCTCAGGGTATTTTCCATATGTCATTGAAAGAGCATGGAATGGAATACCATGCTCTTTGAAGTATAAAAGTGACATTAAGCAAGCAACAAAAGTATAATAAGTCCCCAAGATGATGTAAGAATGCAAGAATAAATTTTTGTTAACCAGGGTTTCACCACTAATGATTCTTGGCTTCTTCTTCAATAAATTTTTCTCTGGCGATTCATAAGCTAAGGTTATAGCTGCTCCACAATCAGTTAAACAACTAATAATAATCATATAAAAGGACGATAATAATTGAGGAAACCCAAAGAAAATGTTTAGTAACACAGCCCATAACTCTGCAAAAGTACCAGCTGGTAACAAATAACAAACTGTTTTTTTCAGATTTTCAAAAACAAGTCGACCATATTCCAAAGCTTTGACCATAGAGGAAAATGAATCCAATAAGACTAAATCTGAAGCCTCTTTCGCAATATCAGATCCTTCAGCCATCGCAATACCGACATCGGCCTGCTTAAGTGATGGTGCATCATTAATACCATCACCAGTCATACCAACTATGTGACCTCTATATTGAAACTCTTCAACAATTTTCAATTTTTGTTCTGGTGTTGTTCTTGAAAAAACAATCTCCTTAAAGTTTATAAGATGTTCCCATTGATTTTCTGTTAGACTATCCAGTTTATCACCAGTAATTGATATTGCTCTTTCTATTTCTGGTCTTTGAGAAAGCTTTGTGCTCTCTTTCGGTTGAATTAAATAATCAATTTCGAGGTCTTCAGATCTAAGTATTCTAGATGCATCAACATTTTCAGATAAGATACCGCACCTCCTAGCAATTGAAATAGCAGTCAGTTCAAAATCACCAGTTACCATTGCAATTTTAATACCTGCACCTCTTAGTACTGACACAACATCAAAAATATCACTCTTTGGTGGATCAGTTATACCGACAAGTCCTGCAAAGGTTAGTCCAGACATTGATTCTAGGTTCAATTTATCTAAGGCTTGGCTCGAGTTGAAGTTAAATTCATTGAAAAGAGACTTATCAATTTTTTTATAAGCCAAAAGAACAACTCTTTGGCCTTCATTGGCCCAATTGCTTTGTATTGTCTCAACTTTCGCTATTTCTTCTTCAGTAATTTGGTCGACCATTCCTGTTGTTTCATTGAGATGAAATTGACATTTATTTAACAAGATATCGGGAGCTCCTTTGATAAGTAATGAGTATTGATCGAGTTTCTGTTCGCTCTCAAACAATCTAATCATGTACTTGTTTTTGGAATTGAATGGTACTTCTATTTTTTGAGTCCATTTCTTTGTCAAGTCATGATCAGGTTGCATGTCCTCACCAAATCTCAAAATAGCTTGATCTGTGGCATTCCCATTTATGTGTCTTTCACTTAGTGGCTTGGTGATCGTCTCACGGTCAAATGTTGCTGCATTGCATAACTTAGAGATAAGTACCAGTTGTTTTTGGAACTCTGATAGCTCACTTTTAGAACTTCCATTACCAGAATAATTGAAGATAGTAGTACCAATACTGTATTGAGTAACAAACATTTTGTTTTGGGTTAAAGTACCAGTCTTATCTGATAATAGTGTACTCACTGACCCCAAAGTTTCAACGACAGATAAAGATTTGCACAAAATCTTCTGATTTTTCATAGTAGAAGCTGTAATGACCAAACAAGTTGTCAGTGCAATTGGTAAGCCTTCAGGTATAAATGCCACAGCGACTGAGACCAAGTCAACGATGAGGGTTGGTGTATTGATCCAGTCTGGATGCTTTTTTCTTAGATTTGCAGCCCAAAAAATGATAACTATGAGCAATACAACAATAACAATTGCAACAACTATCCCTACAAAGATAATAATATCTTTCTGTAATGGTGATAATCCCTTCTTAGGTTCCGAGGATAGTTTTGCAATTTGACCAAAAACAGTTTTATCACCAGTTGCAACAACAATTGCATAACCAGACCCACCAACACAATATGTTCCCTGGAACCCTATACGTGTACTTTCTAAATAGTTGGAGCGCTTTTCATCAGCTTCAGCAGTTCCAAAGGTTGGTTCTGACTCACCAGTCAATATTGATCTATCAAATGAAAGTCCTTCATAACATCGGATAAATCTAACATCTGCTGGTAGTTTATCACCATTAGAGATATATATCAAATCACCTGGTACTATAAGTTTTGCCTTTTCAGTACTTGTGACACCATCTCGAATGACGTTTGTATCATCTGGAAGCATATTCTTGATAGAATTCATGACTCTCGAAGAGCTGAACTCTTGCCAAAAGTTGAATGCAGCTTGAACAATGAACACAAGTAGTAATATAACACCAAGGACCAAGTTTGAAAGTAACGGCTTAGGGTTCCCTAATGGCTTCCAAGAAATACAACATAGTATACCACCAACCATTAACAAACTACCAAACCCACCAAAGAAATATCCAAAAAGTTTTCTCAATAAATTAGAGCGTGGTGGACTATGAATATTCTCCCCATATTGTTTGAGATGGATTGATGCTTGAGCTTTCGAAAGGCCATTATTTGGATCTGTTGAAAGCTCTTTGGTAATTTCATCTACTGATTTTGTATGCCAAGTACATTCTTTAAATGAGTTTTCAGTTTTACCTTGTGTGTTGAAACTATCGTTATTTTGTTGATCAACTCTATAAGAGATTGTTTTAAAGAGAGGTGGTAAAACGAGTGAGGCTTCGACCTTTGGTCTTGAAAGGGAAGAACCAACAGAACTTAAACTTCTATTCAGTGAAGGGCGACGATGAAAGACAGATCTCTGAACAACATTTCTGCCTCTTGGATCTTCAGCAAATTTCAAAACAATTTTCTTATTGGCTTCTAAATCTCCCTCAAAGGAAGAAGCTGAATCCAACTTAGAGTTTGAATACTTTGTCATATCAGTCGCTACTTGGCCTAAAAAGTGGGAACTACAAGGAGTGAAATCTCTTTATATACTATTTCTACGTCCAGTTTAAATAATACTGTGATAAAAAAAAAAAGGTTTTTTATCTTGGTGTATTTTATTTGAATATAGAGAATATCCAATGAAACTTCAACATTTTAAGTTTCGAAACCTTTCAGAGGTTTTTTCTATTTTCAAACAATATGATTGGATTACACAGCCATAAAAGTATGACTATTCTTTACCAGGTCCTTAGTTTACCAAGTGGTTCACCTTTTACTATAAGACTGCATTATCTTATATATGGTAATTTGAGGTCCTTGGTGTATTTTATGGAATTTTGTTGATATTTACCCATGAAAATTTTTTTTTACCAAAATGACGTATTAAAAGAAAGTATAACTTCCATTTCAAGTATAGCTTAAGCAGGAGACTTCGCCTCAAAAATTCGGTGCCTAATTTGAGGCCAAATAGAGATTTAGTCAGTTATTTTTTTTAGCTTAAAGGTAAACTTTGCTATTCCCGATTAGGAACTTTGTGTAACGTGATACAAAGATACTTGAAATTTTGGGTAACTTGCTACCACGCCCATTATTTTCGTAGATTTGTAGCTTTCAGTAAAATATCGTAGAGAGGGTATGACATAAATATAAACCTAAGTAGTATTACCATTACATTGAGATTTCATTTTACGTGATTATGATTATTCTAGGTTTACTTAGCCATGTAGAATATGAGCACAATCATGAGGTTATATATAACTGGTAATAATATAATTAGTACTATTAGCCAGTACTGAACTTCATATGAAAGAATTATATCTCGCCACAGATAGCTGTAATCTGTAAATACTTTTTCATTTAGTGAGATAGCTAGAAGCCTATATATACTACTCCACTAAAGTCATTTACTTCTCCGTCTCTAGCTATAATTTATTGAATATTGAGTCCCCAACTGTACATGGGAGGGCTATCTAACATTTAGAAAACCTAACCCAGTTTAATAGTATAATTTTCAACTTTCTATGGAATTTCAGAATTCCAATGGTTATTGATGAACAAATGATTGTTTTTGTCAATCGGTATTACAACTTCTATTGTATACAAGAGATTCAGAAGAGTCCAAAGGAACCATAAGCATATAGTAAAAAAATATTTATATATAAGATGCCATTCAAAGAAAGTATTATATGGTTAATTAAATCTATATAAATGTTTTTATGTAATTTATAATAAAATCTGTATTACTGATTGTTATAAACTCCTATACATATTTATTTTTTTGAAATAATTCCCATAATACCAATTAAATATAACATATTACTTAACTATATACTATATGAATAAACCTTCTGTGACATTCTGTGATGAGACATACATTTTTATTAGATCAGATTCGTAGAAGCCATATATACATTCAAATAGACTAGTCCAAGGTATATACAGATAACCAGACTTCAAGATAAATGGCAGCTGAGACTACACAAGAGACAGTGGATCAATATATCATAATCACTAGTATGCATCTCATAAGTGCTCCCGGTAAACCAAAATACCAGTCTCCAGGGTCATTAATTATATCATTCTTGGTATTTTAGCATACTCTAGAACCTAATTCACAGGCCCTATAAGGCTGAAATGTGGACAGATCAGCGTAATGGGCCCTGAGTTTCGGGGTTCTCATTTTGCCAGGGCCCTTAGTTGCACATGATCTATAATACTTTGAACCACAAAACTTTATGGAGGGGAATTACAGTACTTACCAAGTATATCGGGTTGTTAATAAACAGCTTGTGATGTCAAATCAATGCTCCGAGAATCTATTAAAAAATAGATGGTCATCAAGAAAGCTGGAATAACATCTTCAAAAATAACCTAAAAGCTAAAAGGAACGGTAGATTGAAATAAATAGAGGCATTGAGATCCATGTTTATCTGGAACGGTTGTAATAACAATGACTGATAGTTCAAGAAAGTCTTTCGAATCTAAAGAAGGTATATTGCATTTAGAATATGCTACTACTTCAAATCAACTTGATGATTTAGTTGAGCGACAAAATGAATCAGATCGTGAAAAAATTGATGATCAGGTCTTAAACTATATTGAGGAAACTGCTATTGAGATCGATGAAGAAACAAATAAGAGATTGAGAAGAATGATACATCGAAGAATCTTACCTTGTATGATTGGCACTTATTTCTTACAAGCTTTAGATAAAGGGACATTAGCCTTCTCATCTATTATGGGTATAAGAAAAGATGCAAATCTAGTTGGTCAAGATTATGCCTGGTTAACTACTTGTACCTATATTGCTGTATTAGTATTTGAGTTACCAACAAACTTTTTCATTCAAAAACTCCCAATTGCAAAATATTTAACGATTAACATTATCTTATGGGGTATAGTTCTTGGGTGTCATGCTCTTGGTAAGAACTTTACTATTTTGGTTGTTGTAAGAACTTTTCTAGGTGCCTTTGAGTGTTGTTGTCAACCAGCTTTCTTGGTGATGTCCTCCATGTGGTATAAAAGAGAGGAGCAAGCATTCATTGTTTCATTATGGTATATGATGAATGGTGGTCAGCAAATCGTTGGTGGATTGTTATCATATTGTTTCACTTTGATACATGGTGCTGCATTAAGGAATTGGGAAATTTTATTCTTGACATATGGATGTATAACTGTTGTTTGGGGAATTTTCAATTTTTTCTATACACCAGATTCACCAATGACTGCTCGTTGTTTTAGTGAAGAGGATAGAAAATTGATGATTGAAAGAGTTCGTTCAAACCAAACAGGTTTACAAAACAGGAAAATCAAGCTGAAACATGTAATTGAAGCATTCAAAGATCCTCAAACCTATTGTTATTTCTTTATTCAATTCTTTACAGCGTTACCAACTTCTGGATTAGGAGCTTTTGCAAATATTATCATATCTGGCTTCGGGTTTACCATTCTAGAAACACAATTACTAGCTATGGTTTTAGGTGCTTATTTAATCTTTTTATTATTATCATCAGCTTATTTGTCTAAAAGATATCAACAAAACATTCTATTCATGATTTGCTTTGTTATACCATCGATCATCGGTACCATTGTACTAATGACTTTAACATATACACAATATGATCGGGGCACATATCAGTATAAGCTTAGAACAGGTGTATTATTATTTTGTTATTACCTAACGTTATCATTCTGGGGTGTTGCTAATCTAGGATTATCATTATTATCTCGTAACGTTGCAGGACAATCTAAAAAATCAATAGTAACCACATCTAACTTTGTTGGTTGGGCAGTTGGAAATATAGTTGGTCCACAAGTATTTTTAGCAAGAGAAGCACCAAGATATTTAACAGCATTTGGTGTTCATTTAGGTTGTTATGGTCTTTTAATTATTTTATTAGTATTTATGAGGATATGGTTAATGAGTCAAAATCGAAAGAAAGATGCTTTGATAGCATCAGGACAAGCTAAGGGTGATGCTGAGCTAAAACACGCATTCGAAGATTTAACAGATGTTCAGAATGTTAATTTTCGTTATGTCTATTAATACAAGAATTGTGTAGGATATCTTATGTAGTACATAATAAAATATTACATAATACAACATATTACATAATACAATATTACATAAGACAATATATTACATAAGACAATATATTACATAATACAATATATATTACATAATACAAAAGTTTTTCTTAAGCTACGGCTTGAATCAGAAATACACCGCTAATATGTATCGGGGTAAAAAAGTCCAAGGCTGATAGTGAATCATTGAAAAGGGTGTTTATATGCACCCCGGAAATGTATTTTATCATTTACTGATCCACGCCTATGAGTCATGAAACATTTTTCCAACTGAGCTTCAGGTTGAACAGTTCAACAGGAAACAAGAGTTCACCAAGACAAGGAATTTACCCAAGGAAGATAAATGTCTTGGTGAGCTTGTCATAATAGCCCAATGAATATAAGCTGGTGCGGGGAGATTTACAACGCAAGCTATTTTTTTTTGGTTTTAAAAATGGCTCCTAAATCCAAGAAGTCTTGTATTCTTGGTATCCCCATGGGTAAAAACCCAACAAGATATAACCTCAACAAAAATATATCCATTAACTCTAACCCATGAATACCTAAGGTTTTTTTTGCCATGAATACCTAATGGGCGGCGGGCGGGCGCGCCCGCCCGCCGCCCATAAAAATTATAAACTATCAGTTCAACTTGTTTGAGACCTAGTGAATATTAGATTGAACCCCACAGATCTCTAAGGGTCGATGGTCTCTTGGCCCATATCATCTAAAAACTTTAGGATCTTATTTGTAATACGCGTTTCTCCCGCGAACATAAATTTAATAAAAAAAATGGTTGTTTCCGTGGGGGTAATGAAAAAAGAACAAACCCTTTGTAATGATGAAAAAACATGCAATAAAATACGAAACTAAAAAGAAAAAGAATATCACCAACAAATTGTGACGCTAAAAGTGATATGTTTTTTACGGGATTTCCTATAAGGTTTCTTCCCTTTTTAAAAGCTTTCATAAGATTGCCGCTTATTCTTTTATATATAATGTACGTTAAATGTACGTGAACTGTCGTGAACTGTCGTTAACTGTATGATTTCACCTACGAATGAAACAATTTAAGGGGGGTATATATCCTCTCGTATTTCACTGTTTCACTGTTTTCATGCAACTCTCTCGTGAGTAATGACCCCCGAAAAAAAAAAGATATGTTTAAAATCAATTTGCGAAAAAAAGAGTCTGGGCGCCCCCCTCTATTCCTCTGGGCGGTAACATTTACTAAATAGAGTAAAAAAACTACTATACCCCATTTAATATTATTTAAACAAAGCATGATGTAATAAAATAGGTGAGCTATTATCATTTCCAGTCTTTCCAACCCGTGATTGAATAAAAAATATCGTTCTTTGGGGAGAGCGACAATCATTTGCGAAAATCCTTCTGGGGACAAAGTCTTGGGGAAAGGAAACTGATAGCGTGATGCACACCCCAGATCTGTATTATGTAGTGACTTTGCGGAGTTCGCGTCTGGAGTACATACCACCTTAAAAAAAAGAACCCAATATCGGTGATTCTCCCACTTTTTAGTTAGTCATTTGATTAAAAAAAACTTGTTTGGAATTAAGGGTTGTTCCACAATTCGATCGCGGGGCGGGGCGTTATTTTTAGTTTTGTATGTGTTGTGTGTTTTATATTTTGCTTCGTTTGTCAATATAGAGAAGAAACACATACACCCACCCCCACCCCACCAATAATCTTGGCTTATATGTTTAAGACTTTTTTTTTTTGCCTACGTAATGTGATACAGAAGCTTAATTCCTAGCTAGGCAAAGCTTCTGCAAAAATGGGGTTATTGTGATTGTGATTTTGTGGTTCTTTTTTTTCGGTGATGATTGTGATTTTTATCACTACACAAAATAATATTCCTACATGGGTAATCTCTGCATCCGTCATGCATTGTTAAATATGGCTAAAGTTGTGAAAAATAGGCTACATACAATTTTTATTTGCCGCTACTTTAACTATAAATATAAACCTGTTTTAGCCTAAAAACACAAGTTCCTTTTTTTCTTTTTTGGTTATTAAAGTTAATTAAATATTTAATGTCTAACGAAGAAATTAAAATAGAAAGCGATGAAGTTGATCCAATCGCTTTCAAACATGGTGGTTCAAATGATGCTCATCCAGAGGATGTTGTTGAAAATCATTTGATAGATTTTGGAAGACCCTGGTGGAGAGTAGCAGGGCTTCGTAAGCTTAACCTTTGGTTGTTTATTGTTACATTTGCAGCTATAGCGGCAGGTTATGATGGTTCTTTACTTAATGGTTTACAATCTTTAAACCAATGGGGAACTTATTTCGGTGAGCCTAAAGGTATTAGATTAGGTGTTTTATCTGCAGGTGTTAATTTTGGTAATGTTATTATTTGTTTTAGGGTTGGTGATATACTTTCTGATAAATTTGGTAGACGGTTTTCTTTGTTTACAGGTCAAGTCTTATTGATTGTCGGTGCTGTTGTTCAAGGTTCTGCTAAAAACTATGCTCAATTTTTGCTTGCAAGAATCATTATTGGTCTCGCACATCTTTCCGTTATTTCAGCTCCTGTCTTGATTGCTGAACTTTCTTATCCAACTCATAGAAGTGTTGCTACTGCTAGTTATAATACAACTTGGTATTTAGGTGCCTTAATAGCTTCTTGTATCACTTATGGTACATTTGTTAATCTTCCAAAAACTGATGACAATGCATGGAGAATTCCAAGTTATTTACAAGGTGCCTTTGCAATTCTTAATATCTTTTTGATTAAATGGACACCAGAAAGTCCAAGATGGTTGATTAAAAAAGGAAGGGTTGATGAGGCAAGAAGAATTTTTATCAAATATCATGCTGACGGTGATGAGGAATTAGGTAGAGGTTTAATTGATTTTGAAATTAGAGAAATCGAGCAGGCTATTGAATATGAAAAAATAAGTAAAAGTACTTCTTTTAGCGCATTCTTCAAAACAAAGGCAAACTTCCATAGATTGTTTATTTGTTGTTATCTTGGATTTATGGTTAATGGTGCAGGTGCTGCTTTAATCTCCTACTACTTGAAAATTATTTTGGATTCTATTGGTATCACAGAACGTAGAAAGCAATTAGAGATTAATCTTTTAATTAATTTCTTCAATTATGTTATTAGTGGTTTAAGTGCTTTCCTGACAAGAAAATTAAGAAGACGCTTTACATTTTTACTTTCACTTTCAACTTGTTTAGTTGCTTATGTTGTTTGGACTATTTTATCTGCAATCAATCAACAAACAGATTTTAGACATCCATCTCTTGGTAGAGGTGTCCTTGCAATGATTTTCATTTTTTTTGCCTTTTATAATTTTTCACTTAACGGTTTACCACATCTTTATGTTTCAGAAATCTTACCTTATAGTTTAAGAACTAAAGGTTATGCATCTTTCCAACTTGTTACTACATTAGTCAGTATTTATAATGGTTTAGTTAATCCTATTGCTATGGCTGCTATCACATGGAAGTACTATATTGTTTTCTGTTGTCTTTTGGCAGTAGATATACTTGTTGTTTACTTCACTTTTGTTGAAACTTTTGGTTATACTTTAGAAGAAATCTCAGAATTTGTTTTCAAAGAAACACCTGAAACATATAAAAGACCATTCGATTCTAGTACTTCTAGTAACATTCAACATGAGAAACCTGAGTTTCATGAATTGGAATCCGTTTAAGTTGCCATATATTTTGTATTAGTTATACATTACAAATTGTTTTGAATAATTGTAGTTCTTTCATAATCATATATGTTTTCAACTATATAGTACTGCAAACTCATATATATGTACAACGTAAAATAAGACAAAGCTGTTTGTGTTCTATTAGTTTCTTTAAAGACCAGCTAAATTGGCCAATTCATCTGTTAGTTCAAGCTTATTCAGATCTAGTTTGGGTATGATCAGCAGCAGCAAATGTTTCTTCAAAGTTACTAACAATGTTTACATGTAGTCAATGACTTGTACTTTGATAATAGTCAATCGCTTTTCTTTTCAACACTCGATTTTTATCAGTTGCAAATTCAGCAGGTGTATAACAAACATAGGCAACAGTTCTAACGACATGTGAATCATAATCAGCAGCTTTCCCAAAATGAATGGGTTTTGAATCCCATAATACCAAATCACATTCTACTTTTATCTACTTTTACTTCTTGAAAACCACAATCTAAACCCCATTGTAGCTCCTCTTTTATGAAATTGACACTATCCAAAGTTTGCCATTTGATCTTAACATTCTTTTCTGCAACGGCATCAAAATATTCTCTAAATAGCTTATGTGATGTTTTAAAAACCACGAGCCCTCCCTATGGACCATAATGAGATAAACTTGTAAATCATTGAATACAATTAAAGCCTTCTCTATAAGGAGATTGATCAACATGTGGCCAACATACAGCAAACTATTGATCATATATACCAGGGACGGTAACATTCATGGCATAAAAACTAACCACTAATTTATCAGTGGCCCCATAATGTAGCAAAATAACTCTTAATATCCACATCATTTCTAACACACAATATAAAGTGAAAGTGTGTATATACCCAGAATGATTAGCCCCCCATATAGCCCCGCCCCTCATCAGCCGTTTCACTAAGTTTTCCAGAAGTAGTAGCTTCTAGCATCGATGAGACTTCTCACGTGCAATAGACTAGCTCTTTAAAGAAATACTCTTAACAAAGTACTCTAACGAAGTACTCTCTATAACGGACAGTTCTGCACTGAATTTAAGATATCGAGTCTAAGCATCTATTGTTCTAGAGATATCGGTGATGTCCGTTACATATAGTTGACTCTCTAACTAGATAGCTAAAGTGTTGATGATATATCTACGATATAGGGTAGTCACTTAATGATCCGCGAAATACACGCAGATAACAAAATACCCACTAGATGATTTTCTTATCTATCAATAATGGTTATTGCTGACATATATAACAATAGGTGTTGCCATACTCAATATCATACGTTAAGCAGAAATAATTTCGTTAGATGATGCTGATTTATCATCACAATATGGTCCAAGAACTGAAAACAAGTTATTAGTGGTTCTATTTTTTAGTTCTATTGCTGGATGTTTAACAATAAGATATGATTCTAAGATGATGGCTAACCTTATTGCAGTTGATCAATTCGCTGGTTACTTTGCTACAACTTCTGTTACAACTGGGAATGCTGGTGTCTTGGTAGGTCTAATAATTGCATCCTTACCAATGGCTTGGATTGATGATTATTTTGGTAGGAAAAAAAAAAAGCTCATCTTCTTTTCAATTTTATCGAATTTAGTTGCAGTTGCTCTTCAAACAAGTTCACAAAATATTGCGGTGTTTGTTGTATCTGGATTTTTCTTGGGTATTGCAATAAATATATCTTGTACTGCAGACCCTTTCTTAATGACGGACTAAGCACCACCAACGAAAAGAGGATGTAATGTTGCGTTATATTTCACAAAGATTAAGGCAGGTGCTATCAATGCCTCCGCTGTTACTGACGGCACCATTAATATCCCAAACCCCTGGGCTTGGGGAGCTCCTTCTTTGATTCAATTCAGGCTGTCCCTTCTCTTCTCGTAATCATGTTCTCACTTTTTTATTCTAGAATCTCCAAGATGGAAGATTCCTGAAGATGAAGTCAAATATGCTATAAAAAAGTATTTATAAGTTTTGAGAAAGATGGCAGAATTATTGATCAACTATGTGCTGATGCTTGTATCTCTATTACTATTGAAAAAGATAACAACAAGAATTCTTTTTCAGAAAGTTTATCATTCTCAAAACCAATGGTTAGAAGAATCCTTATCTGTATAGGTTTGGTTTGGTGATTGACATGGGTGGTTCAAGTGTAGGATCTGATCACTTGATAATTGTAATGAAGCAAGCTGGTATTATAGGTTCTGCAAAACTAGTCCAATTAATTTAATCAGCTTCTCTTGGAATTTTCTTGTTGCTATAGGTGCAACTTTCCTGTTCAAAAGATTCTCAGGTGATACCAGTAACCAATCGGCTCAATATGCTTTTATCTTCTAGATGTTCTTATTCAATGGTTTTGACAGTTTTTGTTATACACTCTTGACAGATATCTGTGTTACTGAAATATTTCTAAACAGAACGAGAGCTTCCGTAACTATTATGAAGTACTCATAAATCATCATTTATACTAACAAAAAAGTAAAGATTTTATCTATTATCAGATTTTTCGATAATGGACTAAACTCATCGGCATCATTTGTCCTACCAGTTTCAATGAATAGTGTTGGTTGGAAGTTATATATTATCAAGGCATCTTATAATGTCTTATTCTTGTCAAAATTTTATTTCGTTTGGATTGAAACGAAAAATCTCACTTTGGAGGAAATTGCTTCCAAATTGGGCGACGTTAAGCTACATGATATTGAAGTTCTAGAGGGCTATGAAGATAATGAAGATGTTGAAGTCAAAGTCTCGACGAAGTCTTGATAAAAAATGATTGAATTTACACTTTTGTTGGTCCTTTAATATATAATTTTGGTTTTATGTTCAAATGTGTAACTATATATTTCACAGTTACTACCCAACAAAACTAAACCCATATTAGAACTTTTTATTAATTTACTTTTCTCAGTTACAATCAACAATAAATGTATCAGTTTAGTCCTTATATTTTATGGAAATACTAATAGAGTGAAATAGGTTAAAGTGTCTACTAACTTGTTCAACATGAAGCACCAGAACCTGATGGAATACCACTACATTCCTTGTTTTCCTTACCACCAGTAATATCAACACCAGACCATTTCCAGTCTGACGCATTCTCAACTAAGATATAAACAGGTTGAGCACTACTAGTAACTGAACCTGTAACACCATCAATAGTTAAGCCAGTGATTGGTACACCACCAGTTGCTACACCTGTTGGAGAACCATTTTCATAATCTCCTTCAATAACAATACCATACTTAGTAATACCACTGATTGTAATGTCTTCATAGGTAACATCACTAACACTACCAGTAGCACCATAAACAGTTTTAATACGGATACCATTGTCTGAGTTTTTAACAGTTGAACCTTTAACATGAACACCAGAAACAACATTATCTGATCTACCACCAACTGAACCAATAGAGATACCATGACCACCGGAACAAACGTTGTTGTAAAACTTAATGGTTTTACCAGAGTTCACAGCTAAACAATCATCTTGGTTTTGAACATTAGAGTTTTGAATTGTGACACCTGTAGATGATCCAATATCAAAAGCATCAGTGTTATGACCACCATTAGTTACATCACCTGCAGAGTTATCGATAGTAATAGAATCAAGAACTAAATCAGTAGCTTGGTTGATTGAGAAAGCTTGAACTGGTGTATTTTTAACATTCAAACTTTTAATGACTGAGTTATCAGTAAGTTTATGAGCAGCAAAGAACTTTGGTTTAGTTTTACCACCATTAGAACCTTTACCATCCCACCATTTAGCACCGTTACCATCAATAACATGACCGGAGGCACCAGAAACAGTTATACCTGAACCAGCGACAGAAATTAATGGACCTTCCCATTCTTTGTAACCAAAAGTGGTAGTTCCTTCGAAAACAACACTAGAGTCTGCTTTCAAACCAGTCAAATCCAAAGTTTTACCTGCTGGAACAGTAAGGTCTTTAATGGTGATTGTTGAACAAGAGCTCACAATTGAAGATAAACTTCCAAAGTTACTGGTCGATACGGTACAACTTGAAGAAGAGGAAGCTGGAACTGGGGTAGCAACAATAAATGGTAAAATTGCAATGAGGGCTGATAATGATAACTTCATGATTTAATGGAGTAGTTTTTTTCCTCTATTAGAAAGATCTTTTTGATTGAAAGTGAAGAATAAGTTTAATAATGAGGAAATGGCTCTAAATTTATATGCATCTTGTTACCTTAATTGACCCCAATAAATTTATAACTTAATTGGTTTTATGAGAACATGCATGCTTTAGCTCAAGGTCTGGAACTCTCTTTACATAGACTAATCTGTTGGAGGCGATTTGGGTGAAGAAAATTTTTTTTTTAGCCATTGAAGTGAAGTCATAGCAGGTACCAGTTAGCTTCACATGAACTTAATGTACATGAAGACGCATATCTTTGAAGTTAGAATGTTGGATATTCGACTCTTATTGGTTTCGTTCGGCAACGGTGGGTTTATAAGCTCAGTTGAAATCCTTATGCAATATGTATTCAATACATAAACTATATGTGAAGTTATATGTTGTCCCTGCAGGCACTATAGGAGTAGTTTTCACGGTTTATAACCACCTTTTTACAATACGGTGAAGTAGCAACGTCTTGATACATCGATAATGGGTGTATTAGTCTCAAGTCTCCGATAGATCTGCTTTCAAGTAGATTGAAGCTTTGAGAATAAGGTGACTTTAGATCTCGAACTTAAAAGCTCGATGCATAACGCAACTCTGCCATTCTGTTTTGAGAAAACATTGCACAGTTTAAGAGAAGAATTCAGCCTGGCTTTCCAGATAATGGGCCTATTAGTATAGAGGTTCTCTAAGTATGAAACTATAGATAGTTAGAAACCACAAATGGTGATACATATTCGGATTAGTTTCTTAACGGAATTCCGTAAAGGTGATGCAATACATTCTGGATTCTAAATAGCTCACAGTTATTGACATCTATATCAATAAAGATCTGGGGATATTTATTTTACTCAGTTGTATATCTGAATAGATCTGGTCCAAATGCCATAGCTTTTATTTTATGTCAAATGATACATTCTATCTCAAATTGTTCCCGTAGATTTCATTCAACAAGTTCTTGTAATATTGAATATTAATCTAGAATCTCTCTGACAGATCATTTACACATTGTAAAAACGAGCGACAGGTATGATTAAATTCCAATTAGACTCTGGATAGCCTTGAATAACTTCATCCTCTAAATATAAAATTATCATCTAAAACTCCCTTAACTCGATTCTAGACGTAAGGAGTATGTAAGTCCAGAATGGTGAACCATACGAATGGTATGCATTATTCAAACCCCTCTCCTTCTCATAGGTTACTTCTCAGTAAGCTAATATCATCTTACCCATAAATCCTCTTTACTTTTGCACGGGCTTTCTTGCTCATGACACACTGTCTAACGTGGATCAAAAGTCCAAGATTTTAGGCCATATGATCCGTAAGAAACTTGCACCCGGTATTCGACACACTAAATTAGATCAAAATCGATTATGAACCGTTTAGTGTGTTTGAAGATCAATCAAAGGGTTCTCACTGACGACTTATCAACAAAGATCTTCATTTCTAAAAACTTTAGGTTCAACTACATCTCACAAAATTACCTCTCAATCTATATACGGATTTCTGAATATTTCGAAATTATGTCGATGTCTTCCCTCCCAAAGCATATTGTCACAGAGAAGACCTCATCTGAGCTTTTTTCTACATAAAGGGGTGGGTTGACGGTTGGTTGTAATTAAAGGCCAATGCAACTAATATGCACCTTTCGATAGACTCTGCATATCCCTATTTTCTCCCAGTAAGTGTTACATACGCCTTATTCAAACTACATGTATGATCTACTCTCTGTAGCATTAAGGATCACCACTAAATAGTGCTCTTGATTTAATATCAACTGGTCATCTTCGTCTATTGGAACGAGTTCTTCGATACCAGAAATGGTTGAAGGAACAAGTAACGGGTGCTAAAGGTTAGGATCAGGTTTGCTACAAGTTTAATTAGAACCAAGGTTAAAGATCATGAAATATCCTTGCAGAGCAGAGCAGTGAGCCCCTTCTTGGGCGACCCCCGAACTATTCCCATCCCTAGGTGTTGATTGTGTAATATATATAGACAGTCTTTCTAGGTATGATGCTACATTATCAAAAATTAAACCTGAATATTAACTAGTATCTATAAAGAAAACTATGAAAGATCATCATCAGAAGAAGCTGGAGCACCTGTTATTTGATCTGCAACATAATCTCTTTTTCTTCTTTGATATCTATCAAACCAAACCGTGGCAAATATAGTAACAATACTGGCTACTAATAGACCGAGAGAAATACGAGACCCCTTGGTGAAACGTGGAGCATAATCTGTGTTGAAGACTATAACTGTGAAAGCTGTACTTGGCCCAGTTAGTATCAAATTAAAGGATCCTAAAAGAGCTGCTCTGAATTGGGTATCTTCACGACTCATCTCATTAGCCCATGAGCAAACAACTGATGAAATTGCACCTGAAACACCACAAAGTGCATATCCAACGAATTTTGCAGCTTTTGATACATCCCATACAACTAATATAATAACACCAACTAGCCATATCAAATGAATGATGAGTAAACCATCCCATTTGACTCCTCGTGCATCAACATATATTCCAATAAGAACACATGAAAGAACTTCAACAGCAGGCTGAATGGTTGGATAATTATTACGCTGATAGACATTATATCCTTCGGCTTTTAATGCAATACCCCAATAGGAAGAAGCTTCTCGAGGAAGGTGAGCTAATGAATAGAACAAATTGAAAATATAAAATTGCCATGAAGTAACTAATTTCTTAAAAACAGCCCAGCTATTTTTATTATTTGCATCGATGGCATCAGTGACTCTAACTCTAGCCTTACAATATTCAATATCCTCTTGAGATAGAAATATGGAAGGTTTAGCTTGATGAGGAGTATCAGGAATGATGAAGTACCCTAGAACAGCAACAGGAATTGTGATAACGAAATCAATAACGAAAATCCATTTCCAACCAGGTAATCCACCTCTATTATTCAAGGATCTATAAACACCAGATTGAATAAACCCACTAAGAAGTGTTCCAACGGCACCAGAAGCCAAGAAGAATGCAGTTCTAGTTGTTAATTCATTTTTATTGTACCAACTTCCCAACATGTAATGTAAGATAGGGAAACAAGCACCTTCTAATCCACCTTCGATAATTCTAACAGCTAGAACACTATGATAACTGTTACATGCAATAACTAGAAGCACCATAACCCCCCATAAAAGTTCTATACATGGTAACAAGATATGTGGTTTGATATGAGTTACTAATAACGTCAATGGGAACCCCAAGACTGCATAAGATATACTAAAAGATCTCGAAAGCCAATTATACATTGTACCATGCATATGAAGGTCTTCTTTCATACCGGAAACATAAGCATTACTGATATTTGAAGCATCAAGGTATCTAATGAAGAAACTCAAACAAACATAACTTAGAATCATTAAATCCAATTTACGCACTAATTTTGTTTCATAAGCTGACTGACCTTTAGGAGTCCATAATCTAAATGGCTTTTTGATATAAAAATCTCTTGGATGTTTAAGGCTAAAGAATAATTGACGTTTCTTAGCATATGGAATATCAATCTCATCAAATTGAACTTTTGACTCTTCTGTGGATATGACTGAGTTGACAAGAGAAATCCCATCTTTCTTTTCACTCAGCTCTGGCACATCATTTGAGACATCAGATACCTTTTTCTTAAATATCTGGGCCTTTTCAAATAACATTTTCCAAGAATACCAAGCTAATCTGAAGAACCTATACCACAAGACATCTTATATACTGGCAAAATTTTTTTTGCCTTTCTTCTGCTTTTCTTTTCTATGCCTAAAAGAGGCGTCTTTTCCCTAATTACTCTATCATCAAAGAAAAACTGTGTATCTCACTTCCATGAGGCATCGGGCAACCAGTATATAACTGTTTCTTTCTGAGACTTATTTATCGGTAGTTGATCCATTTTGTTAGTGGCCTTCTCTCTATGCCGAGATCTGCAGGCAGCAGACTCCGACCTAAAAAAAAATAATATACACAGTAGCTTAGACGGGCCCTTTCAATCTAAATAATAACGTCAAATTACTTGACAACCTGGTGCTTGTAGAGGGGTTCCTCGGGTAAAGAGGCTTTCCACGTCATTAGGAGACCAAATATCTGAACATTTAAGTAGAACAAGAAGAATAAGAGAGGAATAATGTGGAGTTTTAGCCTTGGGAAAATGGGCCACAAAATGGTTCAACGTCGGAGTAGCCACAATATCAAAAGCTAAGGCATCAATTATAGGAATAATATACTGTGTTCGTCGGTGTAGATATTGGAATTTTATAAAGCAGTCTCGCCGTTTTTAATCTAAGACGACACATCATTATGACAAATTCTCCAAAGACAAAGAAGCAAAGAACTAAGAAACAGTTGATTCTTAGTGCTTCAACAAGAGCTACTGGTCAAAATTGGAGAGATCCAAATGATATTTCTCGAGAATTTGGAAGTGGTATTGAACCTTGGATCAGTCTTGCACAGATTGCTGAAAGAGGGAAGCTGCATTCTATCTTCTTCATTGATCATTTAACTTGGTTTGATGTTTATGGGAATACTCATGATGCTGCTGCCAAAGGTGGTGTAAATGCTAACAGAATCGATCCAACAGCTGCTTTATCTGCTTTGGCCTTAGTTACTAAGAACATTGGGTTCGGTGTTACTGTTAGTACCGTTAGTGAGCATCCATATCATTTCGCTAGAAGATTAGCTTCTCTTGATCAATTGACAAATGGTAGAGTTGGTTGGAATATTGTTGCTTCTTATTTACCAAGTGTTGGTGCTAATTTATTAGAAGGTGCACCTTTACCGGAACATGATGAAAGATATACAAAGACTCAAGAATACACTGATGCAGTTTATGCTCTTTTGACTTCATCATGGAGAGATGATGCGCTTGTCTATGATAAAGAAGGTGGTGTTTTTGCTAATCCTGAAGCTATACGTAAAATTAACCATAAGGGTAAATATTTCAACATCCCAGGTCCATCAATAACAGAACCAACAAGACAAAGATTCCCATTGATTTTGCAAGCTGGTAGTTCTAAAAGAGGTAAACTCTTTGCAGCTGAAAATGCAGAGTTGGTGTATATCCACAATACTGCCAAAACTCCTCAAGATATCGCAGACATTAGAAAAGCTGCAAAGGAATTCTTTCATAGAGATCCTTACTCTATAAAATTCATAGTATCCATCTCAGCTTATGTTGGTAAAACTCATGAAGAGGCAGTTGAAAAGCAAAACTCTTCAAAAGAACTTGAAGAAGCTGAAGATGCCTTTGTTTACTTTGGTGGAAAATCTGGTATTGATATAAAAGATCTTGAATGGGATGAACCTATAACTATTGAAGGTAAAATTAATGGTGTTGCAGAAATGGCTGATAATATACAAAACAAAAGTGGTGAACCAAACAATTCTAAAAGACAACTTTTCGAAAAACGTAAGGCATCGCGTTCTAAATATGTTGGTACTCCTGCTGAAGTTGCAGATTTAATTGAGCAAACTATTTTAGAAACTGATGCTGATGGTTTGAATTTTACTCAAACAAGTTTCCCTTCTGGATTAGAGGATCTCGTTGATTTGCTTATTCCAGAATTACAAGAAAGAGGTTTAGCTCAGAAGGATTACGCTGTTCAGGGTGGTACGTTTAGGGAAAATTTCTACGGTATCAAAGGTCAAACTTTTGTTCCTGAAGATCATCCTCTTCACAATTTAAGATGGAAGGCTGGAGTTTCTAAAGAAGAATTTGAAAAGCAATTGAGTGATTACACAGCATTAAGAGATGAAAGAAGAGCCACTAGTTTAGCAGAATAAGAAAATTCTCAATTTTAATTTTATTTATTAACATCTTCATTTGTTTTGTGTAGATAATTTTTGAGTTAATCTTAGAGAAAGGATTAGTGTAAAACCTTCTGAAGAATACTTTCACTTCAAAGTTGCAAAAAGATGATGATATGATAGCTTGCTTTTGAGAGCCTTCATATGGAATGATGGCAGTTGAAATATTATCAATATCGTCATGAAGGTTTCGGAAAGCTGTGACTTCAAAAGAAGTATGTTTTTTACCTAATTCTCATCTAAAAAGATTCTCACGTAGGTTAGAGTATATATTCCAACATCTAATTATGCACTCGTACCAAAAGACTTTTGTTTCAATCTAGGATTTATTTGGTCTATAATTGATTTTAAGACCAGCAGAATAATCACAAATCATCTGTAGATTTCACCCAATTCTTTTTCTTTGAGCAGTATTTGTTTTAATATCCAAGATCGAAAATCTAAATCTTAACCAAACTGCCTCCATTGAAAATACATTATGCCTCTTCGCAGCTTCAACCAATTCTTTAAACTCCCTGGAATTAATTGTTGCTGGTTTCTCAACTAGAACAATTTTACCATTTGCAATAGCTTTCGATGTTTGTTCTTTATGGAAACATAGAGTAATCCAATATACCAAAATCATGATGTTCATAGACTTGGTCATAAGTATCAACAAAGGCTCCTTTATCAACTCTCAAGTGTTTTTTTAAAAGTTTCAGCCTTCTCAGCACAAGTAGCTCCGATTTTTGCAATTTTATGGCTAGCTTTAGCACAATCTCTGTCAGTTAATAAATCACCAGTAAATCTAGTACTGATACCACCAGCATCGATGATGCCCCATCTCAAAGTTGGTCATTTTGCCATTGATTACAAATAACAAGTTTGTTCTTTAGAGCTTTTGACTCAACAAGTTTATATTTATCTTTGATTTCTGCATGTACTGTTCGAAATGTTCTTTTTAGACTTATTATATGAGCCCTAGTTACTTTGTGTAAATAGTTATTTCCTATTACAGTTATAGTTTGACTTTGTGTTAAAGCTTCCCTTTTGTGAAATTCTAGTTATCCTAGCCACAAAGAAAACAATATGTTGGTTAACAGATGATGAATCACGATGTTAGTAACATATCAAAAATTTATTAGTTACAATCAGTATTGTGGTTTCCAATCTTATCAGTATTTTCAAAGTTATAAAGTTCTTGACTTCTATTGTCTAAAATTCCCAAATCTTCAAAATTTAAAGCCTTTTAAAATCAAAAAGTCTGACCAACTTGAATTTCAAAAGACTGACCACCATATTGTTTCTAACCAGTTGTAAAATTCAGTTAAGGAAGAAAAGAGAATTAGTTCACTAAGAAATTCATTTCAATCTGGCCAAATCTTTCTTAAATTTGATGCTATCAATAAGTGAGTTTGCAGCAAAATTGAAAATTCTGAACTATTGGGAATCAGTTTTTGAATAATCAGTGTTCTTCGATTCTGGTATTATTAATTTAAAAGCAGGTGTTGGTTATTTTTTATAGCTATTTTTTTAAACCATGAGTTAGTACACATCAAAATTGAAAATTCTGAGGCTATTGAGAACTGATTTTAGAATATTCATTACAGATAGAATTAGTTCAAAAGCAGATATAGGTCACTTATAGCTAATTTCTTATAACTTGGGATTGCAGTTGGTCTTAATGTGGCCCTAAAGTGAGTTTGAACTTCATCTAAAACCCTTGAGACTATTGGGAACTAGTCTTTGATGTTTCAAAGTTTTCTTCAGATATTATTAATTTAGAGACAGGCTTTGGTTAAATTGTTGGTGTTTCTCTTTATGATTCAATAATGAGCTTGGCTCAATTGTTGGTTGTTGTTTTGACTCCAAAGTAAGTTTGAACTAATATTGGAGATTCTGAGGCTATTGGGATCCAGCCTTTGTTTCATCAGTGTTATTTAGTTTAGCTATTTATTAATTTGAAACAGTTTCTGACGATTTGATGGATGTTTTCGAAATACAAAGTAAGATCAGATTCAAGCCAACTCTAACATAGCTTCAACATAATATCTGGATGCTATCCAGATATTATTTTTTTTCAATGGGAGTCCCAATGGTTGTTGAATTAAATTATTTGATAGTTTTGGGAACGCTATTGAATTGATACACAAACATTCGGACACCCTTGATAAAGAATTTTTTTAACTATTGATGGCTGATACAATAACTATCAGACCTTCTGATTCTAATGGTCTTAGTCTTATGAATTCAAAGTTCCAATTTCAATGAGATATGGCCATTAGAATCTCAGGAACTAAAGACACAAAAGCGTTAAGACCTCATTTCAAATTTTTTGGGATATCCGAGGGTATATAAACCGACTAAATAGGTCATGTGACTAATCACGTGTGTTATGTTGTGGATACCAATAAATTACACTATACAAAATGCTTTAAAACTTGAGTTCTTTATAACTAAAGCAAATATGAGTATATAGGTTATATAGTGATACTCTTGAAGTAATTCATATTAGAGAGTATTATGATATTCTCTAAAAAGGAATTGCTCCATTAATTAGTACTGTTATAGCATCTCACATTTTAGTTGAACTTTTAAAGGTATACCCTTCTAAGTTCAGTATAGCTCAGAATCTATCTAATTTATTTTGATATATATGATAGAGATGGGCTCTATTTAGTTTAATCTGGAATTTTAACTTAACTTCAAAAGCATCAGAACAATGAACTTATATAACACATCTACTTAGTTATGGTGTGTCTCTTACAAAAAGAAGCACTGTACAAATTAAATACCTATGATTTGAACTGGTTAGAATATGTTATTCAGTTGTTATTTTTGGTTAAGTAATGAAATCACAGAACTAATGGCTTTCTAAAGGTCTATTCAATATTGTTGGTAATAAACGTGTCGTTCTCTTCAAAATGTCTTTCGTTTCTTCACCAAATGTATCAGCTGTCCAATTGTCCTTTTGGGGGAACCCACCTAGCACCAATTTATTGTTTGAATAAGGTCTAGAAATTCTATAAGCTGCATAGTCATCACCTAATCTAAACCTATTTTGTGGGATGCTTTGATAATAACAACTTGACTTCTTGCGGGATACATGTTTTCATCTTCAACATCATCAAGAAAACGAGCCCCAAGTACTGAACAAAATTGAAAACAATTTGCATCTGAGATTGCTGTACTAGTATATTCACCAATATCTGAAATTTAGGCTCAAGAATTAAAGAGATCAAGCTCTTAGCAAAAAATTTGGTACCCAGACACTATTAAGTTCATTATTCATGCTACACCAATTCTGGGAGAAACATTAGAAGAGGCATTACAAAAGCAAAAAAGCGATTAGTAAAGCTTCAATTGATTAATCTTTTAAAAAAAAGTATTTCATGTATTATTGGATTTGAATTAGGAAAATATAAACTTGATGATCAATTAGATGATATATTTGAGAGAAGCAATGGTATTCGTGGTGTCACGGAAAGTCTTGTCAGGAATGTCATTGAAGATCAAAATCAAGCTATAAAAGATCTAAAATCATATCACCCAAGAGAGAGTTTTTGAAAAATTATAAATCCAAAGCTATGAATCTTGTGGGTACAGCTAAGGATGTTGTAGATCAGATTAAGCAATGGGTTGAAGCATATGATATCGACGGTATTAACTTTGGATTTTATACCTTCCCTCAATGTGCAAATGATCTTGTTGACACCCAGAGTTACAAAAGAGAAATTTATTTTGGCAAGATTATGCAGTTCTTGGTGGTATATTCAGAGATATATATATATAAAGAGAAAGGACACACTTTTGTCCCAGAATCTCATTTTGCATATAAGTTTCGATAGAAATCTGAATATACGAAGGAAGAATTCAATAATATATTTGACAAAGACTATAATGAAATCAAATTAAAGAAAGATTCTTTAATATAAGTATCTGAAATTCTTATTTTCAATATCTGTCATATCTAAAAATTCATAATTCTCATTAGACTCTTCCTCTTTTGATAGATCCCTTTTAGTGTTCTCCAGTTTAGATAAATATCCAATATAAATTGCTAAAGGGATCGAGACAGCTTGAGTAACTAAAATGACAATTTTGGCAGGTATATAACGCGGATAACTATAAGCCCTAAATAGTTGAGGCCCTATTATGCTAGCAACAGCAAAGGCTATCATAGTTAAAGCATTTCTAAATACTCTCTTTGTGTAACCAGCCGTATTCATACTATTCCAAATATAAAGTAAAGTTACTGCACATGAGCCACTATAAAGTAGATATAAGCCAAATAAATTAGCAATCTTATGTTCAAGGCTTAATGATAACATGACAATACACCCAACAACTGTTGGAACGTACATGGAAACATGAATCCACGTCAAATTTCCAAATCTTGCAATCAATTGAGTTGAGGCATAAATACATATTATAATTATACCACCAACAGGTAGTTGTAATAAAGCAGTAATATAACTATTATAACCAAATGTGGCTATGATTGTTGTACTAAATGTCCCAATTGCACCTGTTACTATTTGTGAAGTAATAGTCAAGATGACCATCAACCAAGTAAACTTATCATGTAAAAGCAATTCTTTAAACTGAGCTATTTTGAACTTTTTGTTTTCAACACCAGTTTGATTTGATCTTACATGTTCAATAACTAAAGTTTTTTCAAGATCAGTAAGAAACCAAGCATTTGTAACATTATCAGGTAAGTAAAAAAACACAAATATACCAAAGAAAAAAGTTATGATACCAAATACTAAGAACAAGATTTGCCATGATCTTAAAACAGTTGAATGAATATGTTGAAATGCAAATGATAATAATCCACCTACGATGGTCGCAGTACCTGACTGAATGGCCCAATAGCCAATTCTAGCAGCTTGTTCAGATTTTGTATAATACATTCCACTAATTGATATTAGACCAACTGCAGTACTACTTTCAAGGAATCCAAGCAAGACTCTAACAATCATTAAAGACGCATATGTATGACATGCAGCATGACAAGCAAGAACAATAGCCCAAAGACTAATTAAAAGACCGAAAACTTTTGAGATGGGATATTTTTGAATAACATAACTGCAAAAGGGTTCACCAAATATATAAGCAGCATTGAATATGGTCCCTAAATTAGCAAATTGATTGCCAACAAGATTTTTCTTTATACCCATTACAGCAGAGTAGTTTAAAAGAGTTTTATCGAGATATTGGAAAAAATAGATTGCACATAGCAATGGTAAGATATAAGTATCTAATTTTCTTAGTACTTTAGGTGGTAATAGCTTTTGTTTGTTAACATCATATCTTTCATCAAGAGTCTCATCAGTAGCAAGAGCATCAGCATTGGCTATAAACTTCAAGGCAATATCAACTTCTGAGTCCATAGACTCTGCAATACTTTTCTCAGTCATCGATGATCAAGAAGAAGGGATTCCCTTGATATATAAATATATATGTATTGGAAAATTTTTTTTTCATTTGTGCACCATTACTTTGTAAGAGTATATTTATTGAAGAAGACTAATGGGCAAACCTACCAAAAGCCTGAACTATAAAACTTATACGATACTGAGTGATTGAATAGCATGATTGGTTAGCACCCAGAACTTTATCTGTTCTTATAGGGTTTTAAATTGTTCGAAATCTCTTGATATGCACTATCAAGGAACCACTATGAGGTCTATAGAGAGAGGTCCCTCTTTATTGCATGATCATCAAGAAAGTCTTGCTCGTGTTCACTCGCGTTCACTGTCACTCCCACTAGCTATGTTTGTTCTTGGGCAACCCTTTCTTCAGCTCTTCTTCAGCTTTTCTTCAACTCTTCTTGGCCTTGAGGCTTAGGCATTAGAGCTTTTCCGGACAATCTTCACTCATCTTCAACAAACAACAATGGCTATTCATACTTCGTCTGTTGCTGGTATTATTTCTGGAAGAGATCCCTTGGACTATACTGCTGGTAATCCATTGACACTATTCTTGTTTCAGGCCATTTTCATCATTGCTGTATGTCAACTTATACATGTTCCATTAGGTGCTATTAAACAACCTAGAGTCATCGCAGAAGTTATATCTGGAATAGTTTTGGGTCCTACAGCCCTAGGTCGTATTCATGGGTTCACAGATAAGTGCTTCCCAAGTGCATCGATACCCCTGTTGACTTTGGTGGCTAATATTGGGGTTATATTGTTTTTATTCTTAGTTGGTTTAGAAGTTGATGTTAAATTTATAAAAAAAAACATTAAAATTGCTTTAACAGTAGGTATTACGAATATGGCTATCCCATTTGGTTTAGGTTGTGCTATTTCAGTCGGACTATATCATCATTATGTTAAGGATACAGAGGGTCCTATCAAATTTACAACATATATGGTATTCATTGCAGTTGCAATGTGTATTACTGCATTCCCAGTTTTGGCAAGAATCTTGACAGAGTTAAGATTGTTAAAGGATAGAGTTGGTACTATAGTGCTTGCAGCTGGTATAACGAATGATGTTATTGGTTGGATGCTTTTAGCTCTTAGTGTTACTTTAGCCAATTCTGGTAGTGGTATAAATACACTTTATATATTGTTAGTTGTTGTTGGTTGGGCTTTATTTGTTTTGTACCCTGTAAGGATTTTCTTACAAAAGATAATCATGAGAAAAGATATGAAATCTGGTAATTTATCTAGATTTTCAATTCTTAGTATTTTAATGTTAATTTTTATCTCAAGTTTCTTTACTGATATAATTGGTGTTCATCCTATCTTTGGAGCATTTCTTGCTGGATTAATCATACCAAGAGAACATGGATTTGCAATGGACATGACTAATAAAATTGAAGATTTAGTCCATATTGTTCTAATTCCAATATATTTCGCCCTAGCTGGATTCAACGTTAATCTTGGAGATTTAAATAGAGGACTCGACTGGGCTTATGTCATTGCCTTGATAATCATTGCTGTTATTGGTAAAATAGCTGGAGGTTTCATCTCTGCAAAGGCAAATGGCTTATATTGGAGAGAATCTTTAACCGTTGGTGTGTTAATGTCATGTAAGGGTATTGTCGAAATAGTTGTTTTAACTGTTGGTTTAAATGCAGAGATTATTACTAGAAAGGTTTTTTCAATGTTTGTTGTTATGACTTTAGTCTCAACTTTCTTAACAACTCCAATGACACTTATTGTGTATCCCGTTAGCTATAGAGAAAAAGTGGCCAAATATTTAAAAGGTGAAATTGATTGGGATGGTAATTTAATTGAAAGGGTTGAAAGTAAAAATTCAGATGTGACTATAACTGAAAAATTCAATAATAAACACTTTAAATTCGAAAAATTAATTTATAATGTTGAAGATGTTGATGGATTTTTAAGCTTATTGAATTTTATTGAACTATTTTATGGACCTGATCATTTAAATGAACCAGGCTATAAACCTCCATTCAATGCAATCTTTTTAAAAGAATTAACTGAAAGAACGACTGATTTAATTGGTGCTTCAACTTTGGATGAAGAAAAATATCACTTACAGTTAGAATTACTGAAGAAAATATTTGAATTCAACGAAGTTCCATATCTAGGTGATGTCAAATATTATGTCGATGATGATAAATTAACTTCATTTCTTGAAGCATCTGATAATGAAAACGATTTAGTAATTTATTCTATAGCTTCCGATCGAGTTGATTTGAAATTGGTTCAAGATCTAAGAAGAGATATAACACCACAATTTGGTATATTTATTAAAAACACTGAGTCAAAAATTAACAGTTTAACAATTGAATTAGCTAATGAATTTGAAGAAAATAATTTGTTAATTCTATACCTAACGCAGGTTTTCATACGAAATAATTCATCATTAACTGAAGTGAACTTCATCCATTCAAGACTTGATGCTGTATCATATGAAAATTATTATGCAATATTGAATTTGAAGGTTAATATCATGTCTATAGACAAAGTGGAGGAGATTAAAGGTTTACTAATAACACAATACGAAGAGTCAAATATCATTAGTTTAGTCAACTCTAGTCAAGAATTAAAGTTTGATATTTTAGCTGTTGTATAAGTGATTTTATTGTTTGAGTGTTTTTCTTGTTTGTAGTTCATGGCGATAATTATTGGTGAAGGTTTATGGTATAAGTCTCAATTACAAGGTTATTTTGAATCATGATGTATTATAATTCCCTTTTAAGAGCAAGATAACCAGGTTTATATGGGAACTTTTCACGGAAATGTTTGGCAATATCACGTCTGGTACAAACCCAAACTCCCTCTTTGGAATTGATATATTTTATAAAGTTTCTTAAAGCATTAGCTCTTCCAGGTTTCCCCATTATTCTTGAGTGCATTGGAATATTCATTATTTTACCACCTTCACGATATAACTGATCAAATTCTTGTTTTAAATAATCTTCATAGATTAAAGCACCTGGGAATCCAGGTCCAGGATTAGAAGCAACGAATTTATAATCATTAGTAACATAAGAATATGGAATCATTAACAGACCTTGCTTTTCCTCATCAGGTAAATGAGCTTCTTGGGGTAGATCTACCCAATAAGGTAAATCATCGCTATAGACATCAGATTCCCAAGCCAACGGTTTACCAAGTTGTTTATGAGCTTCATGAACCAATGAAGGTGTTCTAATATTACCACGACCAATATATGCACCAACTGGAGCTTCTCCAGAGACTTCTTCTAATAACAAGATTGCCCTTTTGATCATTTCGATTTGATCTTCATCACTTAGAGTACCCCAATTGATCCATCTTAGCCCATGGTTAGCTATTTCATGACCATCTCTGACAAGAGCTTTAGCAAAATCAGGGTTTTTGGCCAAAGATTGAGCAACACCATAAATGGTCATTTGATAATTGAACTCTTTAAATAATCTTAATAGTCTCCAACCACCAGCTCTTGAGCCATATTCAAATTCACTTTCACTCATTAGATGTCTACCTCCAAGGACTTCAGTTGCTACACCTCCTTTCTCCCAAATATATGCTTCTGATCTGTCATCTCCGTGTAATATGTTATGTTCTGCACCTTCTTCAACGTTCAAAATGAATGATACGGCTATCTTTGCACCATTAGGCCATTCTGGATCAACTGGAGTCTCTCCATAACCAATAAAATCGCGTGGTAGCTCATAATCTGGTAGAGGCCCTGGTTTGAAGTCCAAAGTATCCATTGGGGGGGGGTTCTTTTTGTGCACTCTGTACTCTATCGTGAAGAACCTCGTCTTATATATGTACGTAGATGTCCTCATGATAAAGATTTCCTAATGGAGTAATCTTAGTGATAATGTCGGAGTCTCACCGAATATAGATCAGAGAGGAGTCTCACCGATGGTGAGAAAGAGAGAGAGAGACACAAGTTGATAACAGCTGTGTCTGAACATAAGGTTGTCCGAGGAGTCTATTGGGTCAAGAAGAGAGATACACTTTTTCACTTTTGAAGATAAAGACGAAAAAAGTATTCCCAATCAATATAGATGATAAGGTTAAGTAAAGTTCCAAGGAGACACTAAAATATCAAATAACAGTATATAAAATCTTTTTTGTTCAGCATTCCATGTGAAGAAATATATTGGCTATAGATGATTATGTCCCAAAGGCTGTCTCTCGAAAAAAAAAAAGGAAAAAGTCATACGCACCTAAAGAGCTAATTGTAAAGCTCTTTTCTTTAACAAACGACATACTGAACTTCTTATCAATCATCGTCCTATTTATCTTTTAAAACATCATTTGAGAGGGCTACTAAAGCGAATAGGTTTAATTCCCTTTTTGGGTAAATACCGAGGATGGTGTACCTATCTTTCTCTCGTATTTCCTAATGAGTCCTTTTAGGTAATATCCGGTTACTATTTCTTCCATATCAACACACCTCGAATTTGAACTAAGGAATATACTACTACTTAACTCTCCTGAAGTAATAATAACAAGTAATGAGATTAACAGGAGTATTACGTTCTACACAGGTTTTGGTTAGATCAGGTAGTGGTCACCCAACAGGGTTGACGGGGCTTTTGACTCATCCAGATCCAAGACCTGCTTTGATTGAGATTTATAGATCAACTATTAATTTCCTTCAAGATAAGTTCCCAGATGAATCAATTTATAAGAGATCTACTTTGAATTTAACTTCAAAGAGATTAGAAATTGTTGAACAGAATGAACAAGTTGGACAGATTGAGGAAAAAATTGGAACAGGATTGATTGAAGAGATTGTGATCCAGGCAAATGATGAGTATGAATTGGCACAAAAGATTCTTGAATGGAAGGCATGGGAAGAATTAGAGGAAAGCCCATTAGATGATCAATGGGTTTATTTTGGTAAAAAGATATAGTTATATTTATTTTTATTTATTTTTATTTATTTATTTATTTATAAACTCCTTTTGTACTACACCCAAATAGATTCAAAAATATTTTATTGACTACACACCAACACCAATAACCAATACCATTTTTTAACAACAATTTTTTTGTTCGGTTTTGGCACCAACATTGATACCACCATTATTTAAATTATCATTATTTTTATTTTTTTCTTGTATAATTTTAGCTAATTTGAAAAATAATTCATCAACATTATCATTAGTTTTAGCACTTGCTTCTAAAAAGGGAATACCTAGTTCATTTGCTAAATTTTCACCTTGTTCAAATGAAACAACTCTTAAATCAGTTTCATCATTTTTATTGCCAACTAATATTAATTGAGTATCATCATTCGCATGTTGATGAACAGTCTGAAACCAATTTCTTACATTCTCAAAAGTTCTTTCATCTGTAACATCATATACAAGAATAATTCCAGTTGCTCCTCTATAATAAGCTGTAGTGATTGTTCTAAACCGTTCTTGCCCAGCAGTATCCCAAACTTGTAGTTTAATTCTTTTCCCATCAATCTCGATCGTTCTAATCTTAAAATCAATACCAATCGTAGTAATAAAACTTGGATTAAATTTATCTTCAACAAATCTAAGTAATAAGCATGATTTACCAACACCTGAGTCACCAACTAATAAAAGTTTTAAAATAGAGTCATAAGCTCTTGAAGGGGTTCTAGTAGCCATTATCTATATCCTTAATAAAAAATCTATATAAACCTAGGCAAAAAATAAATATATATAATTTTCCTTTTATTATAAGAATGAAATTATATATAAATCATGTTTTTCATGGGCAAAAAGAAAAAAAAAAAAGAATGGAAAATCTCTATGATCCTTCCCAAACAGAAAATACCCTAAAAGGGAAACCGAGATTAAAATAAACACTTTCAAGAATACAATATTACAATTAATTTTTTTATTTAAAAAGAATGTTACATTTATTACTTAATTTTTCTTTTAATTAAATCCCATTCTTCTTTAAATTCTTTGCCCCCCCCCCCCTTTTTTTCTGTTTTTGGGGGGGATAATTAGGGTTAGTCTGTCATTTCTTATCGTGTCACATTCCCCCTTTTGGAAATGGGGGGATTTTATTATGTAATATATTAGTCATTGTGATTATGTAAGTTATGATGTAATCAATTACATAATCACAATGACTAATATATTACATAATATGATTATATAATCTAAATGACTAATAACTTATGTAATCATGAAAATTATGCTGAGTCATCAAGCATTTTTTTAAATACTATTTTCTTCTTCTTCTCTCTCTTTAATAAATTTTTTTCCTTAAACTTCATAAAAAGAGGCTGAAGAATGCCAACTATTGCTGTTGATAAAGCAGATCTTTATGAATTATTAGGGTATGTCTTGTGAAGGTTTTTTAATGCCGGTGTGCGGGCTGAATTACTAACCGGGTTCATTTAGCCAAGAATACACAACTAAAGAATTTGATGAACTATGTTTTGAATTTGGTATTGAATTGGATGAGGATACAACTGATGATGTTCAACCAGGTGAGCGTCCTCAATTGAAAATTGAGATTCCTGCAAATCGTTATGATATGTTATGTATCGAAGGGATTGCTCAAGCTTTAAATGAATTTTTATCAAAGAAATCACAACCTGATTTTAGATTATCACCATCAACTCCCAAAATATCTTTAACCATTGATGAATCAACAACCGCAGGTAGACCTTATGCTGCAGCTGCCATCTTAAGAAATATCACTTTCACAGAAAGATCTTATCAATCTTTTATCGCTCTACAAGATAAACTTCATACAAATTTATGTCGTAATAGAACTTTAGTTGCAACTGGTACCCATGATTTAGATACTTTAGAACCTCCATTCACCTATGAATTTTTAGATAAAAAGGATATTGATTTCATTCCATTAAACCAAACAAGATCTGTTAAAGGTGAAGAATTCATTGAATTTTACAAGAATGATAAAAACTTAGGTAAATATATTCATATCATTGAAAATTTTGAAAAATTACCTGCAATCTTAGATAATAAAAGAAGAATTGCATCAATTCCACCAATAATAAATTCAGAACGCTCAAAAATCTCAGTTAATACTAAAAACGTTTTCATTGAAGTTACAGCCTCTGATAAAACTAAAGCAGAAATTGTAGTTAATCAAATTGTTGCAATGTTTTCTCAATATACTGCTGAAAAATTCACAATTGAACCTGTTGAAATAATCTCAAAACATAATAATGAATCAAGATTAACTCCAAACGTTAAACCAAGAATCATGACTGCAGAAATTGATTATATTAATAGCTCTTTAGGTTTAAAATTATCTGCTGAAGAAATCATCAAATTACTATTAAAACTATCACTAGTTGCTCATAAATCTGCAAAAGATTCTAATTTACTGGATGTTGAAATTCCTATCACGAGACCAGATATTTTACATCAAGCTGATATTATGGAAGATGCTGCTATCGGTTATGGTTTCAATAATTTACCAAAAACTCGTATTGCCTCAAATTCCACTGCAGGTGCTTCACCTTTACCAATTAATAAAATATCTGATATCATTAGAAATGCTTCTGCTCAATCAGGATGGTTAGAAGTTTTACCATTAACTTTATGTTCTCATGATGAAAATTTTAAATTCTTAAATCAAAAAGATGATTCAAGAGCTGTTAAGTTAGCGAACCCCAAAACTGCAGAATATCAAGTTGTTAGAACCTCATTAATACCAGGAATATTGAAAACTATTCGTGAAAATAGAAAACATTCTTTACCAATCAAAGTTTTTGAAGCTGGTGATGTTGTTTTCAAAGATGAATCTTTAGAACGTCGTGCTTATAATCAAAGAAATTGGGCTGCAATTTATGCAGGTAAAACTTCAGGTTTTGAGTATGCTCAAGGTTTATTAGGTAAAATTATGCAAACTTTAAGAACTCCATGGTTATCAGATCCAAAAAATAGTATAGAAAAGGGTTATTATATAGAAGAAGATCTAGATAATAAAACATTTTTCCCAGGTAGAGGTGCAAAGATCTTTTATAGACATAAAAAGGGTGAAAATTATAAACATGTTGGTTCAATTGGTGTATTACATCCAAAAGTTCTGAACTATTTTGAAATTCCTTACGCTGCAAGTGCTGTTGAGATTAATTCTGAAATTTTCTTATGAATTATGTATTTAAAGGATAAATATATATATATATATATTTTTCTCTCATATAACTATAATAAATTTCATCTCATTCAAATAATGCCTAACCAAATGTCATTTTTATGTTTTCTTCTTTAGGAAATTCGTCATCATCTCCATAGGGTGACTTCGAGTTATCTTCTTGTCTATATACAACGGTTTCTTCACTTTTTCTATTATCTAATTCATCAAAATCATTTACTTCATCCTCCTCTTCTAATTTTAAAAGTTCTTGTGCCACCTTTGTTGTTTCTAAAGATTCTAGATCGTTATTTTGTTCCTTCAATTTTAGTTCTTCAACTTTTTTCATAATTTTATCAACATCAAATACTTCTTCTTCTTCAGAATCAAGATTGTCTTTACTTTTATTCTTTGTCTCTGAATAAATTTCCCACCACTCCTTTCTTTTTGGTTTAAAGATTTTTTGCCAAAGAGTCTTTTTCTTAGAATTAAATTGTTCCAGTTCCATTTGTTTTCTAGCTTCATCAAATTCTAATATCAACTTTCTTTGTCTTTCAGTTTCTTCAGGATCTGGCTCATCAATCTCAACAAATTCTTCTGATAAAACTTGGAAGTCTAATTTGGCTAGTAATCGTGGAATTGCCTTACGATATCCCATATGGCCTTGAACCAGTTCCGTACAGTCAAAATTTGTGATACCTTCAATAGTTTCAATTGGAGTTAGGCCCGCTACTCTTCCTAATCCACCACTTGTTGCTCTGAAAAGATAGCCTAAAATCCAATCTTTCTTAGAAAAACCATTGATAAATTCACCAGAAACTACCGATCTCGCAAGAATTAGTTGGTTTTTTGAAATTACAAAGGGTGAACCAAAAATAATGACTTTTTCAACTAATCCATATGCCCCTCTTTTAGCCAATTCTAATAAACATGAATAAATAACTCTCGAACCTATAGAGAACCCAAGTAGCGTAACTGGCCGTATACCTAAGTTTCTTGCTATTAAAGTATCTGCTAACAGTAATCCAGCCTTCCAAGCTCTATCCAATGAAACATTCCATGGATTGTCAACAAGATAACTTAGTTTTGATAATGCCATTGGTAATTGAACAGAACTCATCAAAGCCATTAAAATTGTTGCACCTAATATCTGTTGAATTGATTGTGTTAAAACTTCTGAAGCTAAAATACCAATTGTTTGTCCTGTTGATCTAAGCATATCAGGTTCCCATAATAATGAATATAAATCACCCATAACTGGATCGACTGTAGAAAATGGTAACCTAACATCGTCCGCTTTACCGTTCATCCATCCTGATATTGTTATAATTAAGTTTGTTCTTTTATTATTATGTAAAGGAACAAATTCAAAAGTCTTGACATCACCTACTCTCTTTAACATACCTGATGATCCAATCTTAGCACCAATTGCTGTCCCCGTAACTGTGACTAGTGCTGTACCACCTGCACCAGCTAAAAATCCAGAAGTACCTGCAATACCAATAGTTGTCAGTCCCGCTGCAATACCTGCTCCAATGACAGGTGCTAATAATCCAGCACTTAATCCTAGAATCAAAGACCCGCCTATAGTTGCTAATCCAACATACATATACTTCTTTCTCCTATATTTTCTACGTCTTGATTTCCGTAGATTTTCATCATTCCAAACTTGATCAGATGCTTCTTCAAGTTGTAATGCATCAGTAATTCTTCTTTCAAATTGGTGAACATCAATCGGATTCAAATCTAACAGCTTTGCAAAATTTATCAATAATGTTCTAGACCTGGAATCATATACAGAGTCTGCTAAAAGTACTAAGAAAAGGTCACAAAGAACAGTCCAAGCAACATCAATTTCTATCTTTTCTTCACCAGTAATCTCGTCTGGCCTTATAACATCTTTTGAATTTAACTTAGAATCTTTAGTTGATAAGGAATCTTTAACATATGATGGATTATGAATAAATTCTGTCTTTTTTAACGACTTTGTTAAATCTTCAGGTAAAATACCATGTTTTGATAATGATTCAATCATTTCAATCTCATCTTTTGAAAGACCTAAATGACTATATAATCTCTGCGTAATTTGCAGTTGCCAATGACCAAATCCAGATTGTGCAACGTGCATTCTCTTCACGACCGAGGACCTACTTGATTTAGATTTAGATTCTGAAGCCCATTTGGCTAATTCCGTAGCCATATCAATCATAACCAATTTGACAAGCCCAATATATGCAAATTTTTGTGAATCTGTAAGCATATTTTTGGTAGTTTGAAGTTGATCTAAGGGAGAATATTTATCATCAAACAAATCATCCTCATCAAAATCACCTTCATCAAAGTCACTCTCATCACCAGAAACTGGATCTTGATAAAGATCATCAATATTTCTCCGTACATTTTTAGAAGTTGCTTTAAACAAAAAATCAGTTCGCTTATCGGAGTTATGATAGAACTCAGCTTGCTCCTCTGCAGCTATTCTAGTATATCCAAAGATTGAATCACTTACAGACCTTGTATTAGATTCATTATTTGAGTTATCTCCAATTAATATTTGACCTTTATCATCATAAACCTCTTGGTCATTTGTTGTCTCCATCTCTTTCCAATCATCAAAGTTCAGTGTCTCTGAAGCATCTTCAGCTTCTGCAAGCTTCAATGGCTGATAACTAGATGAATCACCAAAATTTTCTTCCTTATATAAATCTTGGACTATATCATCCTTTTCCTCTATCGAGAGCTCGCTTTGATTTCTACCAAACCTTACTAGTTTAGCTGGTGAGTCCTTTTGATGCGTTTTTTGACTCAAATCAAACTCAACATACCCATCATCAAAGGGGTCATCATCATCAACACCAAATGGATCATCATTTATACCGATTGCACTCTCTAAGCCTTCATCTTTATTCTCTGAAGATATATCATGTTGATATCTTTCTTTATCCATTTGATATATTCGCTCAGCATGAGATTAAGTCTTGAAACTACTTTTTAAATGTTCCTGAAATCAGTTCTCCTTTTTATATGTCACAAAACTTATATTAGCACTAAGCACCTAAATCAAAAAAAAAAACAACATAAATAGCTGGCTGGATTAGGCATGGTTATGTTGCCAATTAAATAGATTCTTTTAAGTCACGTGATGTGTTGTTCGTACCAACAAATATTTTTTACATCCAAACACCTTATTATTGAAAATTGTGACTGTCAAATTATTTTTTTTTTTGAGAACAGCGGGACACACTACTGTATTAATGAAAAATTATAACCATAATGTGAATCTTTTTCTTCACATACTCTTTTCTTTAACCAAACGCAAAATTCTAACAATGGCTCCAATCGTATGTGAATCAAATTCTTTGATGAAGTATAAGCATTAAGGTATTTTAAAAATGGTTAAGAAGAAGGTAAAATGGTCTTTTAATAGCCGATTCCTGACTTTCAATTGTTTATTATGGAATACCATGGCTTTGCTGAGTTTTATAATTTTCCCTTGAGGAAGTATAATAGCAGTAGGCTAACTAACAATTCTAGACTAACAAGAAAGCTAAGGCTGCTAAGAAATATACCGTTGATGTCTCTGCACCAACTGAGAATGGTGTTTTCGACCCATCTTCATACGTCAAATTCTTGAACGATAAAATCAAAGTTGAAGGTGCCGTTGGTAACTTAGGTAATGATATCACTGTTGAAGAAAAAGGTAACACCATCACTGTTGTTTCAACCACCAAATTCTCTGGTAAATACTTAAAATACTTGACTAAAAAATATTTAAAGAAAAACCAAATCAGAGACTGGATCAGATTCGTCTCTGTTAAACAAGGTGTTTACAAATTAACCTTCTACTCAGTTGCTGCTGATGAGGAAGATGAAGAATAAACTAATAATTGATGCTTATTTTTATTCAATAATCGTTTAGTTATTAGTGCCTTGTCTTTTTAGTTTTTTTTTTTCGTTATGGGATGGTTTTAATGTAAAATAGATATGTTTGCATAATGGGGGTTTAAATTTGTAGATTTGTTTTCTATAACACCTAAAAAATAAAACTATAACGTTGATAAATCAAGATTTTTTAAAATTTAAGAAAGAGTAATCCATCTGTAATATATCATTTTGTCGACATTTAAAAGGTTCATTATCAACCCAATTACTCTTCATTTCATGTACCCGTTATCTTTATCTAAAAAAATCAATTGAGTGCGCAAACGCAGATACCAACGCTAAAAGTTCATAACCACCACCACCAACAAATTATTGAAGAGCCACCTTGAGTTATAATTTTCCGTATCTCTTTTCAAAGTTGTCAATAACGATGAATAAGCAAGCGCCGTTAGATGGACTCCATCTAACGCTATAACCCATTCTCTAATCATCATCACCAAATCCCTTCAAATAATCTCGACAATACAGATCTCCCTTACCAGCTTATATTTAAAGTCTCAAGATTTTGGAGATTCAAACAAATGTTTTAAAAGAATCTATATCTTTAATAGATCATTAGGCGGTATAAAATAAATTAGTTGATTCTGAAAAATCGTTGAAAGAGCTCATCCATAATTAATCTCCTTTTCACCTCTTTCCCTTCACGCCTTACTCGATTCGTAACACGTCTTCTAATCAATCAAACAAATTCTTTATAACAAAGAAAGCCCTAAGCCGCTAAAGAAGTCCTTCAATCTCTCTTTCTTTTTAAAGGTGTGGCCTTACCTTGTGAATACCCAAATTACCCGGTTTTTTCGCGAAAAGAGAAATATGTGTGCCCAAACTTTTTTTTGACTATAAAGGGCATGAAAATTTTCGCTTCAAAGACTTCTTCTCTTACTATAATCAATCTGTGTTATTAAGACGACTCAGTAGAACTTAAATTAAACTTTTCAATTCATTTGTTATGTTATTTATTGTTCTGTTGTAGTTCAACGTTTTGTAACAATTCGGCGCTAGAGAGGCAAGTTTTTAATTTGATTGAATCATTATGGGTTAATGAGATTACTGGTCCTTCTTCGGAGGTTTTGAGCAGTGGTCTTTTTTAATCAGATTATAATCATACTACTTCGGTATTGAAACAGAATAGCCCCGTCGACAGATTGTAGAAGAAGTGGGATTGGTTTTGAATTCTTATGGATCGTAAGTGAAGTAATTGAGTTCGACCACTATAGTCTCACAGCAACATATTCCTGGACGCTGTGTATGGTCATTTTGGCCGCTGATCACTTGGGTAAAACCATGTTGCAAACATATATATATATATATACCTCTACTTTTGTATAGCTTATTGTAAAGGGGACAGAGTTATTTATTTATTTTTTTGTTTTTGTTTTGTTTTCATTATATAACATTAAGATTATATTGCTCTAATGATGGAAAAGACGGATTGGGTTCTCAACATAAACGATATCGAATGAATCTGCAGCTTTGAAAACAGCACCATCTTGAACTGAACCTGAAGGTGCTGCAATGTATTTAACACCGGATTTAACAGCTCTATAAACATTATCAGGGAATGGGAAAAATGCATCTGATGATAGCGCAACATTAGTTAATTTTGATAGCCATTCTTCCTTTTCTTCCTTTGTTAATGGCTCTGGTAAAGTTGCAAATTTAGATTCATATTCAGATTTTTCTGGCTCACTTGTTGGAATTTGATTCGTAACGAACAAATCAATTGCATTTGATTTATCAGGTCTTTTAACACCTTTAGCCCATTTGAATCCTAAAACTCTTGGATGCTGTCTCAACCACCAGTTATCAGCTTTATCACCAGCTAATCTGGTACAATGAATTCTTGATTGTTGACCTGCACCTAAACCGATAACCATACCATTCTTAGCATAACAAACTGAATTAGATTGTGTGTATTTTAAAGAGATTGTTGCAACAGTTAAATCAATTATTGCTTGTTCAGTTAGTTCTTTATTTTTAGAGACTATTTCTTTGAATGAAGATTTATTGATTATAGCATCATTTCTCTTTTGTTGTAAAGTAATACCATAAACTTGTCTTGATTCTAAAGAATCAGGTGTATAGTTTGGATCAATTTGTAAAACACAATATTTACCACCTTTCTTTTTCTTTAATAATTCTAAAGCTTCTGGTTCGTAACCTGGCGCAATAACACCATCTGAAACTTCTTTGGAGATTATTTGAGCAGTTGGTAAATCAACAATGTTTGATAATGCAATCCAATCACCAAATGATGACATTCTATCAGCTCCTCTTGCTCTTGCATAAGCATTGGCTAATGGTGATAAGTTTTCAATTTCTTTAACAAAATATAACTGCTTTTCAGTTTCTGATAATGGTAAGCCAACAGCAACACCTGCTGGTGAAACATGTTTAAATGAAGCAGCAGCTGGTAAGTTTAAAGAGGCTGAAAGCTCCTTAACCAATGGCCAAGAATTTAAAGCATCTAATAAATTGATATAACCTGGAGAACCACTCAAGACCTTGAAAGGTAATTCACCTTGTTGAACAAAAGCTTGGGCAGGTTTTTGATGAGGATTAGCACCATAGCGTAAAGGTAACTGAGAAATGTTCTCTGCATATTGCTTTCTAAAGAAATCGGAAATAACAGCATCATAATTAGCAGTATGTTCAAATGCCTTTAAGGCAAATTTATTTCTACTTTTTTGAGAAATCTCACCATCTTTTAATTCTGATAAAAATTCAGCATAATCACTTGGATCTGACAAAATAGTAACTCTAGCATGATTTTTAGCAGCTGCTCTTAATAAAGTAACACCACCAATATCAACTTCTTCAACAGCTTCATCAATAGTAACGCTAATTTTGGAGATGGTTTCCTTGAAGGGATACAAGTTACAAACAACAAAATCAACTTTTTCAATGTTTTGATCTTTTAAATCCTTTTCATCAGATTCTAAATTTCTCGCCAGAATACCAGCATGAACAGCTGGATGTAGAGTTTTAACACGACCACCCAACATTTCTGGTGCATGAGTAATTGTTGAAACATCTTCAACTGGGAAACCTGCTTCACGAACCAACTTAGCTGTACCACCACTTGCTAAGATACGAACATTATTTTGAACAAGACCTTTAGCTAAATCAAGTAAACCAGTTTTATCATAAACTGATAAGATTGCGGTCTTCGTATAAGGAGCCATGATTTTTTTTTTTTCCTTTTTTTCTCTCTTTATGATCACCAAGATAGTTTAGAAACTAAAAAAAAAAGATTACCTTTTTACTAAAGAAATATTTAAGATTCCAAGATGACCAAACTAATCAAAAATTTTTTTTTTATTTCCTGCTATATAATTGATCCTAATCAAATATCAATTTTCCACAGACAGGAGTCACACAGAGTTAGGAAAAATGAAGAAAAAAAAAAGTGAGCTTTGGTAAACCGAGGGGCGGCGGGCGGCGGGCGGCGGGAGAAGCCCAATTCTGGAAGGGCCGGAAATAAATATAGGCGGAGGAGGGAAAAATAGGCAGGGGGCCCTAGGCAAGAAGGGAAGAATGTTAGGCAAGAAGGTCTAGGCAGAGAATGTCTAAACAGGAGGCCTAGGCTTACGCCAAAGGTGTGAAAAGAAAGAATGTTAGGCTGGAAATAAAGGCATATATAGTTATTAACAAAGAACATTCATTTGATATATAGTTAACCAATTCATCATATTACCACTAATTTTCGATAATGTTGAAACCACAGTACAAATTGAATCATTGAAAAGTTCAACACTTCTTCGTTTAACGGTAACGCCATAAGGAAAGGGTGTTTTGTCTTTTCCAGGTGTGACGACGACCAGCTTTTGTGTTGTTGTATCTGTGACCTTTGTTAAGACCACGAGATTTCTTACCAGCAGCAGTAAGACCTCTAGCTTCACGGTGTTTGTGAACTGGTTTGGCAATCCAGTTGTATCTAGCATCACGACGGATAGCTTTGTGTTGAGGATCAATTAAGATGACTTCAAAGTACTTGTAGGTGGAATCTTGGTTGACCCAGTATGAGTTCAAGACTCTCAAGTTGGCAGCACGACGACCAACACGCTCTTCAGCAGTGGTACGTAATGATTTTTGGTATTTCAATTGAGAGACACCTTGGTTGGTTGGTTTACCGTAAGTAGCACCTTTTGGAACTGGTCTCTTTCTGTTACCACGACGAACTCTGACACGGTAGATGACGAATCCTTGTTTGGCCTTGTAACCTAAACGTCTAGCTTTATCTGGACGCGATGGTCTTGAAGCACGGTGAATAACGTTTCTTTGACGGTATTCCCAGACTCTGACTCTGAATAAGAATCTGCTAACATCAGATTGTTTTTTACGTTGTAATTCTTCCAAATATTTATAAGCACCCACTAATGCATTGTTAGTCTCTTATTTTCTTTGAACTTTATCAATCTTATATATATATATATATATATTCCTAAAACTTACTTTTTGCTGTGATAAAGTTAGTACTATTGATAAAAAAAAAAAGCTTTAATTCTTCCTATTCACCAACCCATAACTGAAAAATTTTCGAATGTTGTGTAAACCAATTTTCTTCTAATGATTACCCTGTTTTTTTCATATATAAAGAAATATTTTTGTGTGGGTTTTTTTTAGGGCACAACGTCAAATTAGGGGGATTTGTATATATATCACGTGCACTTTGTTTTGCAAGCCCTAAAGTTTAGTTCTAAATTAGGTGGTATTTCCGTGAAACAGTCCTTACAATAAGCATATATGTATGTCTTAGAATTTAATAAGATTAGCAAATATACTAATACAAAGTTATAGTAAACAGGTGTCTCTGATATTTGTTCAAAAGAGACGTATTCGATCTATCTTGAGTGAGGACGTGCGTCTACATTGTAATATGAAATCATAGTGTGAAACCATAGTGTGAAATTCATAGTGTGAAAATCATAGTGTGAAGTTCATAGTGTGAAGTTCATAGTGTGAAATCCATGCTGTAAAGTCATTTTATTGTTAGAGATCCACCTTCTTGTTTCTTGCGCGTTCCTGAATATAGCCAAATAACGCACTCAATTATATTCATTGGTGGTTAGTAAAAAGTTTGCAGTTTATCAAGGTTTTGTTCCTGCAGTTGAAAATCTGTATGTAACAGCGAGTGTCACGACCCCTACAGACGGAAAGAAAACAACATAGAACTCACTTAGTGTTCTACACATTTTGCTACAAAGAACGATAGGGTTAGGTAACGTGTGTTTTAACCGCATGTTGGAGGACGAGGAGGCCACCTAGACTTTTATATGATATAATTGTGGGAAAAACCTCAGGACAATTACTACAACGGACCAATATACAGAGTACAGTTGTTATGGACAACAATGTAAACATCTGTAACAGATTGGCAAATCAAAGAAAAACAAACAAAAATAGAATTTCGAAACCAACCAACCCCCTAACGTTTCCCAACTGTTGGGAAAGCGTGAAGCCATCTTCTATAACCTTTTGGTATATCGCTGAAGTGAATCTAAATCCTCTTGAAGTGACACACGTTATGTTATCCCTAATCTAAACAGAAATGAACGAGATCGCGAATTACGTAATTTGGCGTACATTCCCTTTCTATCCTGCATGGACCTACATCGACTTTTACCAACTGGAGTCTCAACTCCGAAATGCAATGATGAATACATAATAGATGTGTGTAACAAGTCAGGTACCAGAATTCCCATTAGAAATTTTTTTGCTGATCGGCATATATACATTTTCTATCATAAATTATTTAAATCTGCAATCTTGTCCATTCTTTTATAAGCCAACAAGAAAACAAAGAAAACAAAGAAAACAAAACAGAGTTAAATGTCTTTACTTGCGGATTCAAGCTACGGTGCTATTGCACTTGCGACGGATGTTTCAGCTTCATCTTTGACCTCTGCTGTCTTAAGTGGCCTGCCAACAGCTATAACACCTACAGCGTTAACAAGTTTAGTATCGACAACTACTACACAACAAGGAAGTATCGTTTCAAGTTTTTATTCAGATTTACAGCTTGTGACGGATAAGTCCAGTATTGCAGAATTAGCATCACAGAGTTCAGACGCCAAATCCTCGGATGAAGGTGCACTAGAAGAAACCACAAGTAAAACATCATCGTTATCATCTTCGATAACTGTACAGAAATCAAGTTCGAGCGCTTCGAGACAAATTTCTTATCCTTCACAAAAATTAAATTGGAAAATATCAGTTGGTGTACCTTTAATATTGATTCTTCCAATCTTTTTATAAGGGTATTTATCTATCTCTTAAATATGCTTAGATTTATAGACCATTTTCATTAGTTTTTTTTTTTAATGTCGCTTCATGTTTTGTTTAGGTTGGATTTGTTTATATTTTTATAGTGATGATTAATATAAAATATACTTCGTGTCCTTTTGTAGAGTTATATATAGTCTGATCAAAATCTTATTCTCTACTGAACAAGGGCTTTTTCTTTGTAGATAATTTGCGGGAACCTTCCCGCTCACATGTCCGAAACTAAACGCGTTAGAAAAAAAAAAACAATCCTTGCGTCCTTGCGAAACGTTCTTTACCTACAATAAAAGCCTCATTTTTAAGAATTTTTTTCAATTAAAACCAGGTATATATAAACAAATTAAAACAGAACGAAATTATGCAACTTTCTATTTCACAAAGTTGACCACACCGGGGACCAACCCAATTTAAATCTCATAAAACCAAACATGCAACCACACTTTTTTTTAAGTCAAAAAGAATCTTTGTCTTCTAAATTTATAAACCTAAAGATAAGATGACTGGGGAGGCAACTAAAGCACCGATGGCAACACCAGCTTTCCATGATAAGGAGATAGAAACAGCACCGGATTTTTTAGAACTACCAGAACTGCTGTTTGAAGAGTTTGAAGAGTTGGCGGTAGAATTTGAAGAGTTAGCAGCAGAAGCAGCATAAACAACAGCTTGAGTTGGAACTAATGATAAAGTAGATAAGCCTGACATTGTGAATTTTTTTTCTTTGTTAACTAAGAATTGTTATTTATTTCCCTTAAGGGGTGGGTGGATTCTAACGGGTATTTATAATTTTCTGAAACATAACTACTACTTCCTAATCGGGACATGTATTTTCTTTAAATAGAACTTACGCAATTTTTTTAATGCATGATTATTTGTTAAGTGGCTGGCCCACTTAACCAGATTCAATCTTTTCGCAATTAATAAATGATAATAAAGCCCAATGGTGTGTCACCATTGAGATTGAAAAAATGACACAAGTCTGTATTCACCGCTAATCAACTATATAACTCTTCCAATTGTATTATTAAGAATTATTATATAAAGATAACCCCCCCCCCCCCACCATACTCGTTAACAACGTGTACTGTATACTACATACGATTTCAGTTGGGATCTAGGATTATTTTTTTTTTTCGTGTAGGCCAGGAAAGCTTGTTGCATATCTCTCTCCACCCAATCTTGCTCAGTTGCCTTTTGGTACAATTAACCAAAAGACAAACCTTTTACGTGGGCCACAGTCATTTAGGAAAAATAGTGTGTTTTAGGAAATATGTCAATACAATGTGCTAGTGGGCAAAAAAATAATAAAAAAAACAACTATATAATATATATATATATAACTTGTTGCCCCCCCCCCCCCCTATATATTTCTTTGAACCCGCCTTCATAACTTTTGATTAAGGTTTAGCTCTCTATCTTTATTTAAGACGACGTTAAATAAATTATCACTAAAAATTGGGAAAGTATACATTCTTACATTTTGCCCCCCCTATGTGGGAATATGATAGTCTCGGTTAGTTTCCCGAGAAAATCGGATAATAATCTTTTAGCCTCTATACCAGTGATGTTTAGTGGCTTTTTTACCCCCCCTCGATTCAAATCTCATTTATTAAAGCCATCTCTTATAAAGCCATCTCTTATAAAGCCATCTCTTATAAAGCCTCCATTTTAAAATTATGTGGTAATAATTTTTTTCCCCTTCAATTTAGTTTTTAAGGGCCCAATGATATAGTGGCTCATTGTAATATAATGCCTTATTGCGATTCACTTAAAAAGTTCATATATAGTATAAATTCGCGGTACTTTTGGCATAACTTCTGACTAAGCATGAATAGGTGGTTCAAGGTATATGAGATTATGAGATTACAATATCTAATCTAGCATTATTACAAAAGGTAAAAGAGAAGGTTTTTGCCGGGGTGAACAACCACGGATGTAACGTATAATATTGTAAGACTTGTATTGAATACATATACTACTTAAATATCAGGCGCACAAACGTTCAAAAGTTAAGGGAGAAAGAATCTATAATGGTTTTTTTATCAGTAAAGACACAACCATCACAGGTGATAAAACTGGTGCATATTCATATCATGTTTAGTTAGAGTACTAAACATCTTTGTTGTAACAACCTAATTAGTTAAAATATTTTTTTACTATACTGTTGGAACATCCGCTAATGGTGTTATTCTATAAAGATGACGTCTTTCCGATGAATTCCAGTCGAATAGTGCAGAATGTATTGTAGTTCTATTATCCCAGACAACAACCGTGTTTGGTTCCCATTTAGCTCGGACTTGAAGGTCAATAGATGTAGTTAAATGATCATTAAGGAAATTTAGAATAGTGTCAGACTCTTCTTGTTTTAATCCAACAATCTCCTTAGTGAAAAAAGGATCGACAAATATAGCTCTCTTACCAGTAACTGGGTGCGTTCTAACAAGTGGATGAACAGTGGTGATAGGATCACGACGTAGAACTCCCAAGTAATTAGCCTTTTGAATACTGAGACGAGTTGCGCCTAGTTTCTCAATGATTTGTTGAAATTGTGGAGATAATCTATTATAACCTTCAACTGCATCAACAAAAACAGTATCACCACCAGATTTTGGGCCTTCAAGAATTCCTAGAAATGTGATACCTGGGGGTTGTTTCTCAAATGAAGAATCTGTATGGAAGAAATTGGACTTTGAATGCTTACTATAATGACCGTCCTCTGGTTTAATACCCGTTGTTGGTCTATAAACAACATTGAGTGCTGGATAACCTTCAACATAACCCATGGTTTGATGGATATGTAATGGACCAAAATATTCACCAAATTTGGTATTGAATTTTGGACCTTTTGAAGCCAAATCTTGATTTCTGAAAATTACAATACCTCTTTCAGCAACAAATTTAGCTAAATCATTTTTACCTTCATCAGTTAGCTCGGATAATTGAATACCTTTAACTTCTGTACCAAATTTTGGAGTTAATTTGATTTTTTCGAAGTTTTTAGTTGATGGAAATAAATCTTTATAATTTGGATCAGCTTTTAATCCTCGATCTTCAAATTCAAAAGGTTCTATTGGTGGATATTTTTCATTTGGTAACCAAGATGGTAGCCATTCTTTATATATTGCAGTCTCAGCTTCTTCACTTGCTGTACGAACGATACCATCATCATCAATTTGAACTCGTTCCCCAGAGAAACTTGCATTTTCGAGTTCATTTTGCTTTATCTTCTCTCTAATTTCGGCAATCGTCTCTGGAGATACTCTTGATTGTAAACTTAACTTTGATGTTTGTGAAGTTGAAACTTCTGTCTCACTAGCACTTGTCATGTTTTACTTGCTTTATTTTAAATGAGTTTAACAAAAATCCAAGCTCTTGTTTTATATATCCACACCAGCTTTTAATCTAGGCAATCGTTAACTTAATTGGGATCCTTAGTAAGGGATCCTTAGTATCTTTTACGCCCACACGTTATTCAAAGAGTCTTTAACTGTAATCAAAGACTTGAATTCTTACAGGCTTTCACAAATAGCTATACAGGGTTCAGCTATACACCATCTTTATCTATTATCAAAGAGCAGTCAAACAAAAGTAAATGATACGTTTAACAATCCCAAACAGGTAATCAAGCCTATGCCACAAACAGCAATTCACAAATTTGGATTAAAATCACTCAGCTCAAGTTTAAAAGCTTGCAATTGGAACTCAGTATTTGGAATTATATGAGTTACAATACACAAATACGAACTTATTGGAGTTCCTGAAATGACATTTATAAGATAACGGAGACTGAAGCTCATCGGTAAGAGGACAGAAGCTCATCGGTAAGAGACACAAAGTCAGTGTCTAAAATTCTAAACAGGGTCTTATATAAAGTAGTTGTAGTATCTAAACGTTTGTCTCTTAAGAGAGTCATTAAGCTTGATAAGTACTGCTCTCGGTTGATCTCGAGTTATTCCGGTTAATTTTTAAAATATACAAGATTACTTGAATTCTTATAGCTTATATATAATCTATACGTGTATTTACATGACAGTTAATACATAAGCTCCTGGTAAAATAATTAGTCTCTCTTCAATATCAGTCATTTGGAGGATTAACAATTAAATACTTAACTCATCATTCTTGCTTATTTAGATAAATTCGTTATATAAACTGATCATATATACTTATTGGGTTAACCCATTTAGTCATGTGATCAGTTTATGAGCCCTAATTTGTTACCCGTTCATTGTGTCCCCAAAAACCACAAAAGTTAAGAAATGGGTGTTTGGATGTATTTTTTGAGAGCAGACTCTCTCTCTCTCTGATAAGCATGAAAAAAAAAAATACAAATAGACAAGTTTCTATAACTATCAAACGTTTTTGAGTTAACCTTTAAACATCCTTTCCTCAGAAATATAAAGTCGAAATGGGAGGCACTCGTGAAAAAAAAACCGAATACTTTTCTAAATTAAGAGAATTACTTGAAGAATACAAATCCATCTTCGTTGTTGGTGTTGATAATGTTTCATCTCAACAATTACACGAAGTTCGTAAGAGCTTGAGAAAAGATGCCGTTGTTTTAATGGGTAAAAATACCATGATTCGTCGTGCTATCCGTGGTTTCTTATCTGATTTACCAGATTACGAAAAATTGTTGCCATACATCAAAGGTAACGTTGGTTTCATCTTCACCAACGCTGATTTGAAAGAGATCAGAGAAGCCATTATCTCTAACAGAGTTGCTGCTCCAGCGCGTGCTGGTGCTGTTGCTCCAGATGATGTTTGGGTCCCAGCCATTAACACTGGTTTAGAACCAGGTAAAACCTCTTTCTTCCAAGCTTTAGGTGTTCCAACCAAAATTGCAAGAGGTACCATTGAAATTACATCTGACGTTAAAGTTGTCAGTGCTGGTACTAAAGTTGGTCCTTCTGAAGCCTCTTTGTTGAACTTGTTGAACATTTCCCCATTCACTTATGGTTTATCTGTTGTCCAAGTTTACGACAACGGTCAAGTCTTCCCATCATCGATCTTAGATATCACTGATGATGAATTAGTTGGTCACTTTGTCTCTGCCATCAACACCATTGCCTCAGTTTCCTTGGCTATCAACTACCCAACTTTACCATCTGTTGGTCACTCAGTTGTTAACTCCTACAAAGATTTATTAGCTGTTGCCATTGCAGCCAAATTCGTCTACCCAGAAATTGAAGAATTAGTTGACAGAATTGAGAACCCAGATAAATACGCTTCAGCTGCTCCTGCTGCTGCTGCTGCTTCATCTGGTGCTTCAGAATCTGCTCCAGCTGCTGCAGAAGAAGAGGAAGAGGAAGAAGAAGATGACGATATGGGATTCGGTTTATTCGATTAAACTAAATTAAATAGGGAAACCCCCCAATCTATTTCTACTCTAAAATGACATTTGTAGTTAGAGTCTATACCAATTTCCAAGTTTCCTGGAATTTCTAATTTGTGTAATGTGTTTTCCTTTTTTTGCGCCGAGCCATTTGGCTCAGCCAAACAATTTAAAAATGCGATTGAATATCCTAGATTTTACCCAACTTTGCCACTAATTAAAGATGTCAAAAGATAAATCTCCTACGGTGCCTGATGGTTGGAAGGCGCAATTCGATGATCAGTATCAAACTTGGTTTTATGTCAATTTGAAAACAGGTAAATCTCAATGGGAAGCTCCTGAAGGTACGGTTTTCCCTGAAGAAAAGCATAGTCCACCACCATATCAACCACCACAAAATAAAAATTCATCCCAGTCTAAAGTCAGTTCTCAAGGAAGTGCACAATATGCCCAGAGTGGACGTGCGCAAGGTGGTTATCCTCAACAGGGCTATCCGCAACAGGGCTATCCACAACAGGGCTATCCGCAACACGGTTATTATCCACAACAGCCATATCCTCCTCAAGGTTATTATCCTCAGCAACCTGTTGCACAACAACAACACAGATCACGTTTCGGTGGAGGTGGAGGCAGTGGGTTTGGTGGTGCTGCTCTCGGCGCAGGTGCTGGTTTACTAGGTGGTTTAGCACTAGGTTCCATGATGACGCCAGATGTTGTTGTTAATGACTATGGTGGAGACTACGGTGGAGACTACGGTGATGGTGGAGGTGATTTTGATGGAGGAGGCGACTTTTAATGAATGTGTTTGTTATAAAAGAAAGTTCTGTAGTAGATCTAGGATCAATGTAATATAGTTTAAAGTCATCTCTTTGAAGATCATTTTAAAGTCAACCTTTAACAGTTTTAAGCGATTTACTGTTAGTGGACTGAGCCTTTTAAATTGAGTCGGTCGGTCTTTATTTTAATATGTGCTGGAGGTTGCGGGTTTAATGAGCTAGTGAATACATGTGGTTTTTTTTTTTCCCACTAAGGCTGAGCAACAAAGCCATTTATAAAGTAACCAACTTACAAAAGGAAGAGGTTAGTATCTTTTGGCTTGACTCTTAAAGTTACATTTTAAAAAGAAAAAACTTCAAGTCTAAGATTATATCTTGATTAAACGTTTCTTGACATCTCGGCACTCCATCAGCCTAGATAATACCGAAGGACGCATGAAATAAATTTTTTTTCTTTTTGGCCCTTATATATATATATATACATATGTATAGACAGGGGACTTTCATTTACAATTTATCAAGCCAGTTTAATTCAATATTCATTAAGAGATTTCAAATGTCTCGGTTCTTGCCCAAGTTCAAAACGGCTGGTCTTGCTATTGATACGGATTTAGAGGATAAAAATACAAGAACAAACTTATCCCTCAAGCCAATAGTCAAATCACCAGAGTGGGAAGTAAGATATGATCCAACTGTATCTGTTTATTATTATGTCAATACGAGAACAAATGAGGTACAATACGATCATCCAGATGAAGTTGTTTCCCCAATAGCGTCACCTATATTAAAGGATTCAAACTATACACCAAGATCAAATTCGCCGTCCGATCATAGAAAATTCTTTGGATCTGCACTTAAAAGAACCTTATCACCAAGGTTTCTAGGTGGCGCTAAGAAACCTCTACCAAAAGATTTAAAGGAGACAGAAGATGAAGATATCGAAGAATTCAAAAAACAACTGGATATTGAGAGGCAAAATTATGAAATTGAACGACTAAGAGAAAAGTAATGACCCCCCCCCCCCTTGTAACGACTCAAAAAATTGTGTGTGTATAAATAAAAATTATAATTAATGAATGGAAGCCTATAACTTTCTTGATTTTCTTTTGATCGGGTTAGTTGTATGCGATGTTGCTGATGATTTAGATGTAGCTTTAACTCCACCATCTTTTAGATTTTGCTTTTCTAATTCATTAATGAACCAAGTTAATGTAGCCCATAACAATAGTGAGAGGACTAATAAATTTATCAGATGTATTGATTTAGACAGGAAAACGAACACCGTTAAAGTGACGACCAATAGGCAAAATGTCGCATGTGTAGCAAATACCAGTGTTGGAGTAGTACCTGGAGTGAAGATAGATTTCCATAATTCTTCAATAAACCCAATCATTTTTTGCACTACTTTTGTATTATAAAAGCCTCGATGGAAGCAAAAAAAAAAAATTTATCTTCTGATAAATACACTAAAGAGCCCCCAATTAATGGTTCGCGAATCCAGAGAACTTTCAGCTGCTATGATTCCCATATTTCTTACATTCTATCCAAGGTAATTGAAATAGATAGCTGTGTTCGATGTCAGGTAAATTTGCACCAAAGGAAGTAGTTCAACTTGATCCTCCAAAGGATGACGTATATACCAAAGAAGAATTAGCAAAGTATAATGGTGAGTGTAATTCTGGAAAAGGCCCCCACCCACACTAAAGGATGTTCAACTAAGATCCAGGAATAACAAGTCCACAAAGATATATCTCAATTAGGGGAACGATCTTCGATGTCACTAAAAATGAACAAGCGTATGGACCCGGTTCCAAGTACAATGCATTGGTTGGTAAAGATGCAAGTAGACCATTAGCCCTAACAAGCTTAAAACCAGAAGATACTGATATTAGTGTTAGTGATGATACAACAGGGCTTACAGAAAGACAAAAGCAAGTGTTGGATGATTGGTATAGCTTTTTCATTCAAAGGTGAGTTTTCTACTCTATTTCAAAACAACATGGCACTAACCAAAAAAAAAATTAACTAGATACAATGTAGTGGGTAAATTAAAGAAATGAAAACCGGCCAATTACTATTGCTATTTAGTAATTTGTAGACTACTTAATTACTTATTACGATATGACTATATAAGGAAACTTTCCCAATTGGTAAATTAGTACTCGCTTATTTTAATTTTTTTTTTTTTTTTTTATTTTAGGGTCTGTAAATTTCCTCATCGCGGTAAGTTTCATTTGAATCTCATCAGTTTTGTTTACTTTCTCTTTATAATACTCTATAACTTTTTGATAAAAAAAAATATAATTAAATCTATTTGAAGACGCTATTGGTCATTCTAGCTAAAAAAGAAAGATAAGCTTCTATTGGATTATAGCTATTTGTTTTTTTCTAAAAAAATTTAAAGTGCGGTAGTTTAATGCTATTAATAGGGAAGTAAGTGGTTCTTCACATTCACTTTAAAGGTTTACAAAAAGAATACAGAGAACGTTATTTTTCATTATGCATGCAGCTAGGGTCTATAATGCTAACTTAAGAAATCAATTATTGAATGATGATACTGGTATTGACATTACCGCCGAAGTCCCAATAAATAAACAATTTAACAATCAAGGGCCAAACCAAGCTTTGAATCAAATTCCTGTAAGTCAGCAATATAACAAGCAGCAGAGTTATGAAGCATTTGATTATAATCGGGGACCTTCTCAGGGACCGTCTCAGGGACCGTCTCAGGGACATCCTCAATTCTATAATCAGCCTCAGGGCTATGGCCAACCGCAAGGATATGGTCAACCTCAATTTTATCAAACGCCTCAAGTGAATCAATTCGTTCCTCAAGCAACTGCTCAACAGAAATCTAGAAGATCTTCAACATTAGGTAACCATGCAAATTTTAATAATTTTTTCAAAATTAATAAGAAGGGTCGTTTTGGTGGTGGTGGTGGTGGGGGTGATGAAGATGATGATGAGGGTAAAGATTATATAATGGATTCTTCAAATACAAATACAATGTCGTTTGATGATTTATCAACAATTAAGGATCGTGGTCGTTATGGTGGTCAATCAAATTATGATTCAACTCCAATTATTCCAACTCTAGCAACCTCTGCTACAAGACCTTTAAATGGCTCTGTTTCAAATACACAATATAGAAAACAAATGATTGCCTTCAAGAAGCAGGTCCTGTCAAGTGCAGGGAAAACAGGAATCGCAGCGACTGATCCAAGAGCAATGTCTTTACAGTCAAGTGGGAATCCCTATATTGAAGCTACTGATCCAAATATAGGACCTATTTCAAATCAAAATTTTGCAAATTCACCAAGAGCTCAATCCTTGACAAACTTTCCACCTTCCCAACAACAATATCCAAGAGCTTATTCTCTTACAACTAACCCATATCAACAGCGTCCAGGAAATTCACCTTTTGGTGCTCCCATTGGTGCCCCACAAGCGAGATATGGCTATAAACCTGGGTCTGGTCCTCCTCAAGCAAGATCTCAGAGACTCTCGAATCCAAATGTTTCATCGCTATTAAGTCATCCTCCTCCTCCTAATGGGTATCAACAAAGACAAGAACAGCAACAGCTTACACAGGTGCATCAACCACCGCAACAATTTGCACAACAGCAAGGTGCTACAAATTCACCTCAATACCATCATCCAACTGCACAGAATCATTCCAATAAAGTTGCAACTCAACAGCATAGACCTCAAAATAACTCAACTCAGCAAAATCAGCAATATAGACCTCTATATGAAGAAAATGATGATAATACTCATCATTTCTTGGCTGATAATAGTCAAAGTAATGAAAATCTTGAGAAATCTAGTAATTTGTCAGATATATCGATATCGAAAGATCAAAACTTTATACCACCAAAAGGACAATCAACACCTTCTCCAGAGCATAGACAATCTGAAATTTCTGATGAAGAATTCTTAGAATCGCCTTCAAAGTTGGCAAGAAGTAAAGCACTTCCTCATTTAAGTTTGTTAAATATTCGTGAAGATGAAGATGAATTACAAAAAAATGATGGAGATATTGAAGAGCTAGATTTCATACCAAGAACTTTAGAGCCTGTTGATGAATCAAAGCCACAACATGATTATCCTCAAAGCTCAACACCTTTGAGTTTCAATGATGGTCAAACAAAATCTCATTTTTCACCTTCAAGAAAACATACATCACCAGGGAAAAACTTGACTTCATCACCTCTGAAAAAACAAGTGTCAACAGAAGATGGGAATCACAGGATCAACCGTAAAACAGTTTCAATTTCTTCAATCAGTGAATATTCTGCAGTTAGTGATTTTTCAGAAAATCCAGATCAAATAACTGAAAACAATCAGAAACTCTATCAATTAGCTGGAGCTTCAAACACAAATAATGATCTTTTTGTTACAGCATCTCAATTTTCTCTTGTTGATCAAAACAATCTAAAAAACTATCAGAAGAGATATTCAGAAAGTGAATATCCTCAGGATAATTATAATCAGCAGACATTGACTCAAAACACAATTAGCGAAGGTTCTTTTGATAGACCTTTTGATGTTGCAACGCCAACTTTAAAACAAACTTCAACAGCAGATAATTTGGAGGAAACAGAAACTCTTAAAAAGAAAAACTCTATAGATTCTTCGTCAATTGAATCACCAATAAGTAATAATGAAATGACTAAGAGCTCTTTGAAGTCTCCTAACTTTTTCAGAAAATGGTCAAAAAAGAGAAATGAGAAAAAAAGAAATAATACTTTTGAACCTGTTACACAACCTATTGAGATAAATGATGATAAATTTATACATGAAACTAAAACACTTCCAGTTCAAACTAACATTTTTGATAGACATGTTCAGGATAGTCTTGGGCAACCACCTCAAATACAACCTAAAACTCGGAACGATATAAAATCTATTCCAGAAACGAATGAATCTAATTACAAAACCCTGAAATCTGAAGAGTTCGAATCTAATGTTGAAACTGACAACTCAGAGCCTAAGAATTCAGAACTAGCAGAATCATTTGTACCTAAAGTCACAAAAACATTGAATTTTACTGTCGATCAACTTGGAATAATGGAAGAGAAGACCAATATAATAAGAGAGTTAGATTTAGTTTCGAGGGAACTTGCATCTTCCATTAAAAGGGAAATTGTTCTTGAAGATAAGTTAAATGGAATTCAGGAAATATCAAGTCCAAATAGTGATTTGGAATCTGAACTGAAAGAAAAAAGTTTACAGATCAGTGTTTTAGCTGAGCAACTAAATTATGAGAGAAAAAAAAGATATATTGCTGAAGAACATGTTTTATTAATTGAAAATGGTGCAAGTCCTTCATTATTAGAATTGAGTTATGAAAATGAAAGACTAAGATCCGAAATTTCATATAAGGAAGAACAAATCAATAAACAACTGTCAGAGATTGAATTCTTAAAAATTGATTCACCAGATTTAGAGAAAAAAATTGAATCTTTGAGTAAGACAAATAAAGAATTAGAAACGATAACTGTCCCGGAATTAAAAAATCAAATTGAAGTCTTAACAAATGATAGAAAAAGATTATCAATAATGACTGAGAAATTTAAAATACTTAAAAATGAGAAGGATGAACTAGAGAAGAGATTTGATACTGAATCTGTTAATAACAGTCTAATTGAAGATGCATATCCATCATTCAATGAAGTAAAATCACAAATTAGTCCATCAGTTGAATCTAAAAAAAGACGGAGTTTTATTAATTCGTTTAATCGTCCTATTGATGAGTTTAAACAGCATTCACCTTTGAGTTCTAAACGTCTTGCATCATTCTCATTAATTAATGTATCAACTTTAGGGGAGAAATAACACATAGAGAGTAACTGTATAAATATATATATATGAAACGGTATAGGGAAGAGAGATAGGTAGAAGCGAAAACAAGGTACTATAATAGAGGACCATATTATGATTGTTTCCTCGTTATACTAATAGCTCATTTTTTGCGGGTAACCCTTTTAAACATAAAGTGCACACAAAAATAAGTAAAAGAAGGTCTCTTAAAGAACACTTTCTATAAGAGAAATAAAGAATCTATTCAAGATGAGCGGGTTCAATAGAAAAAGAAGGTTTGGTAAGTGGAATTGGGAGCTTATTGATAAAGAAGGCGCCTACTAACTATATAGGTAATGATGATTATCAACAGCCATATCAAAAAAGATTTCGTTTACCGCCAATTGTTGAATTGGCAAAGACATTATGTGGAGATTTGAATACATTGGGAGAATCTGCAAAGAAATATGTTGAGGATGTTGAATTCATGACAATACCAATTGTCAGTAATATTGAGAATGAGAAAGCTTTCCGTGATGCTGTTTTAAGTACCTTTTTAGCTATAACAACTGAACAACCTCAAAAAATTCCTCATCTTGCAGGTTTAATTCAAGTTATTAACTCTAAAAACTCTGCTGTTGGCCAAATAGTTGTTGAATTTTTCCATCAAAAGGCACAAGAGTTTTTAGAGCAAGCATTGAAAAAGGACTATGAACCAAAGTCTTCAGAGACTGGGCCATGGAATCAATTAAAATTAATCCTTAGATTGCTATCATCTTTATCATTAATTATTAAAGAATCAAGCTTAATAGCTATATATCTTCAATTTTTAAAATTGGCTGTTGAATTACAAAAGAATTCTCCTGAAATAAGAAATCCATTAGGTGAGGCTATTTATTATAATATTTTAACATCGATTCCTTATCTACTTATTTTCCAAAGGGAGAACTCTGAATTGCAGAATGGAATTGACTTTTTAGTAACTCAGGCCAAAGAATTCAATATTGTAAAAAATCTAGTTTCTATCACTAAACCATTTCTTAATGATTCGATTGAATCAAAGGACCTTGTTACTTTAGTCTTACCTTCGGTTGAAGAATTCCTTAGCGGTAATTTAAAGGATCAATTGTTTCCAGATCTTTATGAATCATTGAAGGAACTTTTAACTTCTACAGAGAAATTATCATTACCTCAGTTAGCTATTCCTACTGTTGAGAGTTTGAAAGAAATAAGTGGATTAGATACCGGATTGGGTAGTGTTGATGGTATGTGGAGAACTCCAAGATTGACATTTGAGGTCTATGCTCCAATTGGAGCTCTTAGAACAACACCATCACCAGAATCATATATTGGCTTGTTACTTAGAGATATAGCAGTTGATATAATTGAAGCTTTAGAGTTTAATAGAAAGGAAGTTGCTAGACAAATAATAACTTTAGATATTTTTTTCAAAGAGGGACTTTTTGCCCCACCAGGTTCAAGTGTTGATCAACTAAAGGAAATTGATAGTCAAAATAAAGAAACTGGATCACAGCTATCTACCTGGAAAGCCGAAGATATTGCAGTGGAAAGTGTACTATCATTAATTTTCAAGCTTCCAACAGCATCTCAACCCTTTGTATATTTTTACACTACATTAGTTGAAGCTTGTTCCAATGCATCACAAGCAATTGCACCAGTTATGGGTCGTGCAATTAGATTTTTTTATGCCCATTTAGGCTTGCTAGACTTTGAGTTAAGACAAAGATATTTAGATTGGTTATCAGTGCAACTAAGTAAGTTTAATTTCACTTGGAAATGGAGAGAGTGGGAAAATGACTCAGAAAGACAATCTCAAAGTTATTATCATCCTAAAATTGCCTTTATTAGAAATTTAATTTCAAAAGAATTAAGATTGGCGACAAAGGAAAAAATTCAAAGTACGTTAACGCCCGAATTCCATAAATATCTTGATATTGGGTTATATACTACTGATGAATTAAAAGCATTTTACATCTCATTATTTGGTGATGGTTTCTTGAAAGAAGTTGATTTAAAATTTGATGAGGAATCTATTAAGTTTTTCTTCATTAGAGATAATATTCCAATAAAGAGAAATGTTGAAAAACTTATCGAAATAGTTCATAAAGATAATGGAACTTCGGATTATCCAGAAGTGATTTCCGAACTCAAAGACCAGTTGGTGAATTTTGCAAAACCGGAAAAACTATTAATAACAATAGTCACTCAAACAATTATATTTGTTGGTAGTAGATCTATATCACATGCAAATAAATATATTGGTAATACAGCTGAACTGTTGAAATCTTTATTAGATAATGACGAATCAAAACAACAGTGGGTTATTGATTCAGTATTATCATTTTGGAATAATGAACCACAAAATGGTTATTTAGTGCTTGATATGTTGGAATCATTTGGAATACTTTCGTCATCCTCAAAATTAAAACATTCGTTAAATGATGAACGTGAAAAGAGAAACTTTGGTTTAATTAATATTTCAACAATTGAATCAATTTTCCGTACATTGACTACATTAGTTTATTCTAGTAAAGGGTCTGATGAATTGCTATTAACTATAAGTATGCTAATAACAATTTTATCAAATGTTTTGAAAGAAACAAGTGAATTAGAGTTGCCAAATATTGATGAAGATTTTAATGAAAAGAATGAAAAATCATGGAAATATCATACAACACTTGGATTTATTAGATCTATTCTAAGAAAATTCTCAGATGAATATGTTGGAATTAGTGAAGATTTGAAAAAAATTATTAATGAAAACATTCAAGGAAAGACTAATAACATTATAATAAACTGGATTGATGAACTCAAAGAGTTATAAGGCTTCATAGCTAATGAAAAAAAAAAAGTTCTACAAAGTTTTATTAATCGTAAAATTCATAAAGTGTATTAATATTGATCAAAGGGTTATTCAAGCTGAGTGTTTTTTATCAAGAGCTTTATGATTGGCATTTTCAAAGATTGATTTGATCTTATTATTTTTATAATAAGTAGCATATAATGTATAAGCACCTGCGCCAATAAATAATCCAACACCAGCTAAATATGAAGTGAACTGAATTATTTTCGCTCTATTTGAGGTAGCAACTTGTTTATTCAATCTAAAGAGTGATTGCTGGAAGGGTCTTATAATTGTTTGAGATACCATGATTAATGTGTTTGTTATATATTACTGTATTGGTGTAAGACTTACAAGAAAATTTAAGCGAATTTATATTAATTACATTATTGTCTGATTTTTCAATTGTTTGGTTGTTCATGATCTGATTTTTAGTGTGTTTGAAACACAATAAGAAAAATCACGTTACCAATGACACTAAAATATCCACAAAAATCAATATCATTCGATGAATAGTTTACCGGGTTTATCCTATCATAGATCCCGATTAATTACTTAAGGCTATTGTACAATTAATATAAAGAAAGTTGTATAATAAATTATATTGTAATTTACTCTGCTGATTACCTAATTGGGTAATTTTTGTTTTTGATTTTCCCCCATCTGTGTGTTAAAAAAAAAAGAGTCTTAGGTATAAACTAGATTTCCTTCTAGTAAGTTGATGACTTTGTGCTAAAAGTTGATTGGCTAACATAAGAGAGTATCTTTAAGATACTTCCTTATAAGAATATTGTCCTTATGCTTTTTGATGACTGATTGACCAATGATGTCCTTCATATTCAGTTCATTTTTAAAACGAGACATTGAACAAACAGAGATGAGTTTATACTTTGCACATCTTAAATTCTCTAAACGGAGTTTGTTATTTGTAAGTTTAACAATCAACAAATCTAAAGGCTTGAGAATACAATAAATTATAAATAGAGATGTTTTAAATAGTTATTATACACAGATTTCTTTTTTTTTTACTCATCTTCTGGAACCAAAACATTTTTCTCTTCAAGTAGTTGAACTAACTCACCAGATTGAGCTAAAGAAGTTACAATATCACAACCACCGATGAATTCTTTATCGACATATAACTGAGGAATAGTTGGCCATTCACTAAATTCTTTAATTCCATCACGTAATTCAGAATCCTCTAAAACATTATAAGCTGCAAATTTTTCCGGATCGACCCCAACTTGACCCAAGATATTTATAGTTGCTCTTGAAAACCCACATTGAGGAAATTCTGGAGTGCCTTTCATGAACAATACAACAGGTGCAGAATCAATAGCTTTTTCAATAGCTTCTTTTGTTTCAGTTGATAAAAATCTTTTATAATTGGAAATGTGAGGACTCAACTTAGAACGTATCTAGGACATTAGTTTATGACAAATAACAAACTGCAAAATAACATACCAATCTTGTTGAAACCCCATATCCTCTAAACATCTTGCTTTGTTCCTTTTAGTTGTGGTTTGATTATAAATTAGTATTTCCCCAAAAATGGTAATTGAGGGCGATTAACCCACCGGTATTGTCATATATACATATATATATATATATATATCCGGGGGGTGGGGGTGTGTAGATGGGAAAACCGTTCGTATGTTCCGGTTAGAGTAGAGGTATTGCGAAAAGAATAACCGAGGGGTGGGTGGGACTTATAGAGGGACTTATAGAGGGAAAACAATAACGCAAATCTTCTTTGGCTAGGATTCAAAATGATTTTAGTATAACACTATGTAACGTGTTAAAGCTTATGGCTGGGCTTTTAAACTGATACATCACTGAATACAGGGAAAATATCTACATTCTCGCCAATTAGTCTCTGTACTTACTGGATTAGGAAATTAGTCTCCGCCAAAAAAAAGTCATCGCTTCTCCTAATTTGAAAACGCACACGACTTAGCCGAGTATGCCTAATTTAGCAAACACGCCAATTTAAGAAGGCGTCAAAAAGGCAAAACATTCAGTTTTCAGAAATGCTCGAAAATCATCATAAAGAAAATAATAAAAAACGTTTCATACCTTTTTTTTTTTTATTGTTTAACTAATTGAAAAGGAATAAAATCATTAGCGCCAAATAACAAAAAAAACAAAAAAAGGGAAAAAATAGAAAAAAGCTGTTAAGTTCATAATATCTTGGAAGGTTAATTTGGATTTTATTTTCATTTAACGTTGGAAACCATTTGAAGCGCGCGCGGTTCTTCGCTTTCCAAAAACCTGCTGGTTGCTCTAAAAGTTATTTTTTGCCTGAACAGAGATGCCTCAACCAATCCTTAATAAATCAGCGGATAATAATCAAAGTCCCTTGAAACTAAATACGTCGGTGTCTTCATTTGGTCAGGCCGATGTGATGACTCCGACTGCTATATATTCGCCCTCACCATCGAATGGGTCTGTTAAAATTTCATCTGTTTCATTTACTGTGCCTGATCAAGTTGAGAAGTCTCATAGAGGTTCGATTAGTGCAAGACCTTCTTCTGCTCAAATCAGTTCAATGATTATTCAGCCAGTACCAAATCAACCAATCCAACGGCCAAACACCTCAACAACGATCAAAACCCCAGCATCAAATGATTCAAAACAACCTTCTCATCAACCACAATCAAGAAATGCCAGTATCGCTAGTTCAAATTCTGTAAATTCTTCAAGACAAAATTCAAATAATCAAGTTGAATCTATACCTTTTTCGCCTCAATCTTTCACAAATTATCCAAATTCATCAGAAATTATAGCTAGAAATAATTCTCCAGATAAATTGACTTCACCCGTCGATAAGAAATCAAGAGAAAAGCAAACAAAGGCAGTTATTAGCACACCAGTTCATCAAGTTCCATATTATGAATTTTTCCAAAAACAAGATGATCAAAAAGTACACATATTGATTGGTGCAACTGGTTCTGTTGCCACGATAAAAGTTCCATTAATTATTGATAAATTATATAAAATATTTGGTCCTTCAAATGTTTCAATTCAACTAGTTGTTACTAAGAGTGCAGAACATTTCTTAAAAGGTTTAAAGATCTCAACAGAAGTTAAAATTTGGAGAGATGATGAAGAATGGTTTGGATTCAAAAAAGCTGGTGATCCAATTTTACATCAAGAATTAAGAAAATGGGCAGATATTTTATTAGTTAGTCCCTTAAGTGCAAATACTTTAGCTAAAATTGCCAATGGTATTTGTGATAATCTCTTGACTGCAATAATTAGAAGCTGGAATCCACAAACCCCAATGTTGGTTGCACCTGCAATGAATACATTTATGTATACACATCCTTTAACTAAAAAGCATTTGAATTTAATTCAAGAAGAATGTCCTTGGATTGAGGTGTTGAAACCAGTTGAAAAAGTTTTGATCTGTGGTGATATTGGTATGGGTGGAATGAGAGAATGGAGTGATATTGTGGAAATATTAGCTAAAAAGATGAAGAGTTTAAAACCTTCCGAATCTGAAAAGAAAATATATGACCCAAATAGTATTGCAGAAGAAAAAGATGAAGATGAAGAAGATGAAGAAGAAGAAAATGAAGAGGAGGAGGACGATAACGACGAGGATGATGATGATGAAGATGATGATGAAGATGATGATGAAGAGAATGATCATGAAGACCAAGCTCTTGAAGATTAAACAATCAAACAAAAACTAATTTTTATATTATATCATTGTATTTTTTACTTTTAATTTTATTTTTTTTTGTTTGGGGGAGGGGAGGTTCACTTTGGTTAATTTTTTTTTTATTTTTTGCATTTTATATCTATATTTCATTTCAATTGTTTTGTATAATATTTTTATCATGAGGATAATGCATTTTATTAACAGTTAATGTAAAAAAAAAGAATTTTATTGAGGCGGAATTGCAGGAGTTGTTGGTTTTTTCTTTTTTTTCTCTTCAATTTGTTCCACCTTTATATCAGTTAAACCTTTTTCCTTTAATAAATCACTTATATAAGCTTCAATTGCATCACCAACATCTCCTTGAACAATAATTTCTTCCTTTTTTTCAGCATTTTTAGTAACTGAACATCCAGTTGCAAATTTTGATGCAAAAGTTTTAGCTAGTTTTTTCATATCAATCTCAAATATTTCTAACCCGGATATTGCTATAGCATGTTTTCTTTTAGTTCTTTCAATCCTTTTTAATACAACTTTTGATTGTAATTTTTTTTGTAATTCACGTTCTTGTTTTGCCTCTTCTTTAGCTTGCTTCTTCTGCAAATCTTTTTCAATTTTTTCCTGTTTTTCAATTGAAAGGCTTGATGTTGCATTAGCTAAAGCTTCATCCGAATACAATCTATTAAATAATTCTTGATTATTATCTTCTAACCAAATCTTACATTTCTTAAAAGTTGCACCAAATTCACAATATTCAGGTGGGAATGTACATACTCCACAATATGTAATATCTTTAGGTTGTAACTATTATATATCTTAGTATTTAACCCTCTAACTCTCCAATAAACTTACAACTTCTCCCATTCTCTCTTTTAAATTCTTTATCTTAACCACTTTAAAAGAATTTTATATGGGCCGATGAGGCTGTCCAAAGACCCTGTCCCTTCCCACCCATTACCCGGTTTAAAAATCTTGAAACAAAAACAAAAGCTCACACACACACACAATTTTAAAAAAACCGCTCTGTGTTACTATTTAAATAACGTCTTGCCTGCCCTAAATATTTCTATTGAAATGGACAATTCAGCAATGAGTTTCCAGGAGAAAGTTGGGCGGAAGAAGTCAGCAAGGTGGGAGAAGGCTTCTGCTGCGAATTATGATGGTGATGATTGGTAAGTGGGTTTTGGTTGTTGATACTTTATTTGTTTAGGCGGCTAACTTCTGTTGTAGGAGTGATGATGAAGAAGAGGAGGTTGATGAGGCGGGTCATGAGGCGGGCCATGAGGCGGGTCATGAGGTGGGTTATGAGGAGGTAGAATTGGCTAGAGATGACAGCTTTGATGTGTCGCGCCAAAGTGAGAAATTCCAACAGATAAGTCTTGTAGAGACTGATGATTCAAGTATACAGGATGAAGATTTTAAACCAAGACCTGGTCGGTTTGAACCGTTGAAGGATGAGGCTGGTGAAACTGATGTGCCTCAAGAACAGATATCTCATGCTGGTGAGTCTACGGGAGATATAGATCATGTTTCAGGACACTTTTCAAAAATTGAGCCGTCCCTTAGTGATGAGACTGACGAGTATATACCGCAGCCTGAAGAGGTTCAAGAAATTAGTGAATCTGAAGAAGCTAGAGAAATTGAACCGGAAATTGAAGAGATCAATACCACACCTATCGAACACTCTATAGAATCAAACCCTGAGTCTAATCCGCACTCTATAGAGTCAAATAATTCTAATAAGTCTCTACAAACCTATATTGACTCTATACCAAGCCATACCGTTGCTAATTATGAAACAAATATATATGATGATGATGCTGATGATGAATACATACCACAACCTAACCATTTCCCTTCTTTATTTGACTATGAAGGTGATGATATTGCTAGTTCGAACTTACCAGAAGAAAAAGACGATTCCAAAAATTCAAAAATTCTTTCAATTAATACCCATTCAAACAATTTAGAACCTTTAGCCTTAAGTACATCACGAAATGATCTTTCTGATACTGACACACTTCATATTGATGATAAATTAGATCATGATGATGATTTTGAATCAGCTCCAACAGTTGTTTCTCCATCAATAAAATCCCCAGTACAGAAAAATGAAGAAGATTTTAGAGAACATGCATACTTGGGAACATTAATTAATTCTCCAGCCTTAGAAGACATTGAAACTTTTGAAGAAGATGATGATACAGATCCAGTTCGTGATTCACAGTTTTATAGTTCTGTAAATGATTATTTTGATGATTATACTGAAGAGAATAAAAACGTCAACCAGTTAAGTCCACAAAGTTCAGGGTCATTATCTACAGGAGGTCCATCAATTAAAAGTGAATCTGCGTATAGACTTTCTAAAATTAGTGATAGAACTGCATCTTTTACAAATCAGAGTTTAGCACAAATGTCTGATAATCAATCATATCAAGAGTCTGTAGAAGATCCCAGCCAATTGAATCCTGCATTATCAATCAATTTAGGTCATTGGAGGCCAAATACGGAAAGTTTTAGAGATCAATTTATCAATGGAAGCTCATCAGTTCCACCAATTCCTAAGATTGACAATTATACTAGAAATTCAAGAGGAGAAATTGTTGAAGATATAAACTCTTGCGATAAAGATAATTCTTCTTTAAGACAGACTGATAATGTAATCGATAATGAATCGGTACTGTCAGCTAAAGACGAAACTTATATGACCGAATCAAATTCGGTTTTACCTTTACATATACCACTAAATTCAACTGATTCAACAACAATTGAATCGAAGAGTCAATTTTTTCATGAAGATTTATCTTCAACAGATACAACATTACCAAGGAAAATACCAGCTAGAAAATCTTCAAATTTTAACTTCAAACAAATTTTGACTATAAATAATCCGCAAAAGAGAATTGAATTATACCAGATTTCAAGAATTGAAGAGGCTAATATTGATACTGGGTTAGAGAATTGGATTTCCCATGCACTAGATAGAGTTGAAGTTGTGAGTTATACAAGTGATGTGACATCTCATGTTAAACAAGCCTATGCAGAAGCTTCTACGATGAAAAGACATAATAACGTTGGTAGTTTCTTACATAAAAGGAGAGTATTCCAAGAAACTTCATCAACAGCACAAAGTTTTGCAAAGGGGATTTTTTCAAGGGGTAAAAAGATTATTAAAAATGATAAATAGGAGTTACACAAGCGTTTTATATGTTTTTGTTTAAAAAAAATTGACAATTTTTATTTATGAGCCAATTTTGATAACCTTATTTCACCATATCTTCTGACTTCTTTATCCATTATATCTCTTATTCTATGGCTTCCTGCAACAGCTATAGCTAAAATAGATTCTAATTTATCTAATGGGATTTTATTTTCTAGAATCAGCAAAGCTAATTTTTCACTTTTACCAACAATTCCAATAGTTAAAAATGAAACATCGTTCTCTTCTATATTATTTAAATCTAGCAAAGGTGTATTATCATAATATCCAGCAGATACCGAACTTATGTAATCATACATTGCAATACCAGCATCTATTAGTGCTAAAGTTATTGAATTTGTTACTGCAGCTATTAAGCCACCATCTAAAGCTAATACATGAACATTAATTGAAATGGTAGTTCTTGGGTATTTCCCCACGATTACAGATTGTTCAAAAGTTCTCTTTAGCGAAGTTATAATTTCCAATATTCTTCTTTCATTTTTATTCTTCTTTTTATGATCTATAGAGCTAAAAGATGTAACGTTCAGATTTATTGCTATTGTAGCCTTTGTAGTTGACAGTTGTGCTCTTGTAGGTGGTTCCATTGGTCCATTTATTAGACAGATTACTTTGGTGTTACCTTGTTCAACAAAAGATGAACCATCTGAAGAACTTGGATGAGTGTTTATACGACAGTCAAATCGACGTAGCTCATTCCACCGTCTACCATCTACACGAAGCCCTTCTGGTGAATATAGTTCATTTCTAGACATCTTTCAACTATCTATCCTAACCCTAACAAAATACTCTAAAACCAGTTGAAATAAATATTAAAACGAGCTATAAAACTAAAAACCATATAAAATTTAGTAGATCTCTTTATGTTTAGTAATATATTATGTAATTCAAAAATTAATTTGGTCACGTGATTATATGATTTTATTGTATCACGTGACTTTTAAAAGAAAAAAACGTGTGATTATCTAATCAGTATACGAATTTAAGAGTATCAATATTGGAAGTAAATATATATGAAAAAGAACCCATATATATGGTCTTACAGTATTGAAATGGACTTTGATATCTAGAGAAAGTATTGAAAAAGGGGCTTCTCAAAAGAATCTATATGCCATCACTATTTGATTTCTTTAAATCATCAATGAATACTCCCAATATATAAACGTTTGAAACAAAAAAAAACACTGAGCTACCAAATAAACCTGGCCAGAATGTACTTTCGCCCAAGAATTCCAGTTTATAGGCATAATATAACCATGAGCCTTGTGAAATGATCCATAATAATAAAGAAAAAATACCTTTAAACTTTTCAGCTTTTAATAGTTGTGAGTTTCGAAGATAGATTGGTAAAAATATCAGAAACCAGATGAAATATTGAGATGTTATAACTTTGTTAAATGTGACAAATGTAAATGTTTGTAAGAATAATGTATCTATAAAACTTTTTTTGGTAAATGCAATTGGTAAAAGTATTCCAGATATTATTAATTGTGGTAAGAATGCCAATTTGTTCAAATTATAATCAAATTTATTTGGTAAAGCTGATATAAAGTATAATGATAAGTTATAAATTGAAAAATTATGTCTGTGATCAGTTCTTGATAAATGATAAATGTATGAATGTTGTAGAAACTCTTCGCCATAGATGTAATACATTAATAAACTTAATAATAAAAAAGAGAGTAATGATGATATAATGAAGGTTATTGTCTTTTTATTTATTACAGCTAGTGGATTTTTCAACAATGAAATAGCATTAGTATAATCTGAAAGGAACAAAATAGCTGTTGGAATATAAATAATTGGATATATTTTAAAATGAATCGATAAACCAGCAAATACTCCACTTAATATCAAATCTTTTTGCAATAACAGATAGACGAACAACATGATGAAAACAGTCAAGACGCTTTCTGAACTTCCTCTAGTACTTATTGTGATAACCATTGGGTTTAATAACCAAATTGATGATAATGTAATCTGTTTCAAATCAGATATTTTAGTTAACTCCAATACTTTTTGTATGATAACACCAGTTATTAAGTCACTTATAACGAACAACACTTTACCGAATGAATAATAGTTTGAATTAGGTAATAACAACCACGCTAATAAGGGAGTATAACGATAAGTCTCTCTTCGATATGGAGATTCACCAATTGATACATAATTTGCAGCATCACTGAACACCAAATAATCAATATCTGTATATTTGACCTCCAAAAAAGCATCTTGATATATTCCAAAGGCAAAGAATCCAATTCTCAATAGAACTGAGATGATCAACAGGTTTTTCTTGGTGATTGACGTTATCATATGGGATTGGATACTGCAAATTAGATGAAAAGTTCTCGGGGAAATCTCTCTCTCTTCTAAAACAGTTATGTCCCAAGAAGAGGTTTATCATGAATTTGAAGCATTTAATTTTGATAACGAAGATTTTAAAGTATGAGTGTAGGTTTAATGAAGGAGTCTTACTAATTCAATTAAAAAGAATGGCTTAGAGAACGTTTTTGAGTCATATTTGGATCAAATTAATCAACAAAATGATGGTAAAATAAACGAAATCATAACTGAAATCCCCAGTGAAGAGAAAAAGAGACTAGAAATTCAGGCAAAGAGTTTCTATTTCTGTTCCAGCACTGGCCATATCTTCAATATTGAAGATTATGAAGAATGGAAAAGTTCAACAGAAGCTGAACAATACTCATCGAATTATCAACAAATTGTGGAGCTGATACTACAGGGCAAAGAGGTCCCAGGTATAAAGGAAATTCCAAATACTATTCTAGAGGGGGAGTCATCAGAATCTATAGCTAAACCAAGAAAGAAACCTTGGGAAAAGGAATAATATATATATATATATATATTTCTAAAAGATATTAATGACTATAATGTACAAAAACCACCTAAGAAGCCCCAGTGAATCGTAAGACTGATTCAAAAGCTGCCAAGGCAGCTGCATTTGCTGGAAATGATCTTAATATTGAAGGAACAAACCCCTTTGTAAAACCTCTCCAACCTTTTAACTGATAAATTTCCTTTGCAGCAAGTTTCCAACTACTAAAAGAACCATTAAATTTATCATTAGCTAATAGATAAGATTTAACAACATCAGATGGATAAGCAGTTATCCAAAAGCATGAAGCACTAAATCCACCAGCCCAAAAATTGATACTAAAATCACTTAAACTTGTCTTTTCTTTCAACAATCTTGTAAACACTTCATATGACCCCCACCATGTTATAAAATTTGTTCTAAAAATCAAAGTAGATATTAAACCTTTATATAAACCATTAAGACCTAAACCATTAGTTTTATACACTTCTTTAATAACAGAAATCGGGCCTGAATATCTATTATTCTTAACACCATATTGAACTTGTAATTTCACCTTTGCCAATTCCACTGGAGCTGCAATAAATGACACAGTCCAGCCTGCCAAAACTCCTGCTAAAATATGACCTTTTAGATCTAGTTTACTTTCTTCTTGATAAAAATTTCTCTGAATAATTCGTCTATAGTTATGAAGTGATCCCAACATAACTGAATCCATCAAGATCCAACCAAATAATGGAGGTGTAAATCCCAGATAAAACCCCTTGACACCTTGAGTCTGTAAAGTCTTATAACAACAATCAATTGGACCTCTGAACCTATTCGAATCTGTTTGTAGCCTAACTTTTATCGTATCAAATGGATGTCCAACCGTATTCTTAGCAATACCTGAGAAAATGCCAGCTACGAACCCAATATAACCACCAGGCTGAGCCTTCCTTGGGGCTTCCTTCTGGGTCTTCTCACTCATTTTTGTTTCTCTCTTCGTCTACCAGCCTATATATTTCACGGTAAACGAACCTCGGAGGACTACAGTCTAATAGAAAATTTCAATCTTCATAAAAACAACCATCTACACCCAATTTCCCAATAATTCCAGTGGGCATCCAACCTTCACTACCAACTCGTTCACCTTCATTGATAGCCTGCTCCAATTCTTGTGGTTTTCCTATGATGAAACCTCGAATACATAGCTCTCCATGTCTTTTCTCTATATCAAGATCTTTAAATCTATATAATTTAGTCTCAAGTGATAATGAACTCGATCCTAGGTTGGAGAGCCTCTCATTGGTGAAGACCCTATAATCGTAGAAGTTAGTGCTTAGTATGGAACCTAAAACACCAGGTAAGTATCTCTCTTTAATCAACCTTGAGCCTGTTAAAGCCCTAAGGATACTTAACTCTTTACTTGTTAATACACTTCTTGTTATACTGCTGACATAGATAAGTCTTAAAGATTCATACAATGGCAATTGAGAGCTTAGTGTGAAAACACCCTCACTTAAAAGATGCTGAGCTCTTTGTAGCTTTAAATTTTTAAACCACGTTAATGGTTCAATTATAGTCTTCGCTGTAGCTTCATTTAATGCTAAAATTGTTGGTTTAAATTGAGATATAAGCTTTTTAACACTCTCATCACTTGTATTTAATATAACAGAACCCCCAAACAGCAACGTTGCAAATATTTTAGGTAACCCATGATAAGTTTTATCATCAATTAATAAAATATCTTGTCCTAATTCATGACCTAACGGGAAGGATTTAACGATTGATGCAATTGAACTGACAAAATTTTGATGCGTATATGATATAGTCTTGAAGTTATAAGTCGAACGTAGTGGTATTCCTTCATCATATTTCGAGTCATATTTGTATTCATATGTTGAATCATTTATTGAATCTAAATCACCTAGTTCATTCCAACTACGTACATTTGCCTCTTTAGAGTCTGAATCACCAATGACTACGATCCATTTATACTTCAATCTCAGAGCATGATTCAGCTGGTCTTCATAAACGATTAATAAATCAACATTAGGCTGTGATCGAGGTAAATGATTAAAATAATGAAGAGTTAGCCCATTGACAAAACATGATAAAGAAGTAACAAACCCATGATATGAATACATCGACATTGTAATACCAATCGTCACACATTCATTATCTCTAAAGAACTGGCTCAATCTTTTAATCACACCATTAATATTAGAAATATCAATTTTCTTATACCCATCGTTATCAATAAACGTTATACGACCATCTGAATTAGATTGACTCATCACAACAGACCAAATATCTCTCAGATTCCCATTTCTTAACTTGAATCCTTGTCTAATTTGTAAGCCTGTCAAAAGGGGCATTCCATGTGGAGTTTGATTATTCCTATAGATTGCAGTCTCATCGGTCTTCCTCGTTGGTGAGATATTTGATTGTTGATTCAATGCCAGTTCGTGGATATCTCTTTGTGATTCAAGATATCTACCATAAAGGAACACTACCAGAACAACTCCTAACAGTACTGTTACAATTAAATTAATCATTATTTAGTTAGGTAAGAGAAAGAAAAAAAATTTCTCCTTCTGGCACCTGACTTATATAACATAGATTTTACTCTACAGAATGGTGTCATGAACCGAAAAAAAAAAAAAAAAGTTTTTATTTCTATCTATCGTTTTCAGCTTGACGTTCCTTGTATTGAATACCTTCATAACGTTTCTTGTAGTCTTCTTGTAGTAGACTTTTTATTTGATTTGTTAGTTTTTCAGCTATAATATATGCCTTTTGACTGCATTCCATTAATGTTAATGCATCCATTGGTAATCCACCAGCTTTTGTTATTTGACATATTTCTCTATTCTTATTTATTGCAACTGTTAATACCCCATCTTTTAACAGATCTTCTTGTAAAGTTGTATCTATAACATATATCTCATTGTTTAATTCCCCCTTAATGTTATCCTCAACATCTGATGGATTGAAAAATGCAAATGAAACACAAATAGGTACGTGAAGAATAGATAATTCAACAGGCTCTCTCTCTTCCACTGGATGTATTATAACCTGTTCTCCTGACACAGTAATATCATTTTTCTTGAAATGTTGTAATCCCGTCATGACTGCAATACAACTAGCATCAATAAATCCTCCATCATAGTCTAAGAAATGAACGTCTGCTCTTATAGACCAACACTTAGAGCCTGCTATAATGCATAGCGATTCTAGATCAAGGGCACCTGACCTCCTCACAGCCTTTTCCACGGCTCTTGAAATCAATAACTCATCATCTGATTGTCTACCATTTTCAAACATTGCAGATGCCATTGGACTAATTTCTGTTGAAACCTGGAACAACCCTTCAAACGGACGATCTTCAAACGGCGTAACGATCTCAGCTGATATGCGTGCAACAACTCTATCAAAAGTTAGTTTAAAATCTCTATAGTACTTATTCTCAAATTAACTCACCTTGTCTTTCCTAATCTAACATCAACGTACCCATATTCGTCTCCCAGAGTAATTTCAACATCTCTAAACTCGTCCAATTTTCTACCATCTGTTCTCAGGCCCTCCTTCAACGCTGCCAACACAAACTCTCTCTCATTAATCGATACTTCAACGTCCTTAGCCATCCTTTTTTGCAACTCTTCTTCATTCAATTTACACTATTAAATTTTCTATCAAGTGCGCGAAGACATCCAAACACCACGAAAAGGAAGTCTCGAGAGTTAGATTTCCAAAATGGCAAAACGGTGCCTTCTCTCGAGGAAATTTTATAAATACGAACGTGAAGATGCTTTCAATTGCTCGTGCGAGTCGTTTAAGGGTCCGTGCACCTCTGGCATTAGTCCGTTATAGCTCTAATACACCACTCAGTTTTTTTCAGCAAGATCAACTTCCTGCTAATACGGTAGTTAGATTTGTTCCTCAGCAGACAGCATGGGTTGTGGAACGCATGGGGAAATTCCATAGAATACTTGAACCAGGTCTTGCTATTTTGTTGCCATTTCTTGATAAAATCCAGTACGTACAGTCATTGAAAGAGGCAGCGATTGAAATCCCTAGCCAAAGTGCAATCACTTCTGATAATGTTACTCTTGAAATGGATGGTGTCTTGTATATAAAAGTTGTCGATGCCTATAAGGCTTCATATGGAGTCGAGGATGCAGAATATGCTATCTCTCAATTGGCACAGACGACAATGAGATCGGAAATTGGGCAACTAACATTGGATCATGTTTTGAGAGAAAGACAAGCTTTGAACCATAACATTACAACTGCCCTTAATGAGGCAGCAGCAGATTGGGGTATTACTTGTCTTCGTTATGAGATTAAAGATATACATCCTCCACAAAATGTGTTGGAAGCAATGCATAGACAAGTTTCCGCAGAAAGATCTAAGAGAGCTGAAATCTTAGACTCTGAAGGTCATAGACAATCTGCAATTAATATTGCTGAAGGTGATAAAGCGTCTAAAATTTTAGCGTCTGAAGCTTCAAAGGCTCAAAGTATAAATGAGGCCGCTGGTGAGGCTGAAGCTATATTGGCAAAGGCTAAGGCAACAGCTTCAGGTATTAAAGAAATTGCTAAAGCTATTAATGAAACACCAGGTGGTAAAGATGCAGTTTCTTTACAAGTCGCCGAACACTATGTTGAAGCATTTGGAAAATTAGCCAAAGAATCAAATACGATTATTGTTCCTGCAGGTTTAAATGATTTAGGTTCTTTAATTTCAAGTGGTTTAGGTATTTATGATCAAGTCAACAAAAACTTGAAAAAGGAACCTAAACAGATTGAAGAAATCAAAAACTAATGATTACGAGTTCTATACATAGCTATTGTATATATTAATTTAAAATCCTTTTTTTTCTTTTGAGTTTCCATTGTATCAGAGAATTAGTTATTTTTTCTTTGCCCAAAAGGCATCTAATGGACCTTTTTGAATTTTTGGTGCTATTTTCTTAACAGTTGGTTTTTTCTTCAAGGGACCATCATTTCTGGGTAAAGTTCTTTTATTCTGTGCATTAAATTTATTCATATTTGATAATTGATCCTGTGTAGCTTTTCTTTCTTCCTTCTGTCTTCGTATGTCGGTAATATACGTTTGTAAGTCTCTAAAATCATATGATTCTAAAAGTTTTTGATGCAGTTCAGGCAGCAGATATGATGATATAAGATGAACTGAGTATTTTTTCAGAGCTAATGAATTGATTGGTTCAGGAATCACTTCATCAATATTGATTGGATATAACAACGGTTTGATTAATTTTTCATGAATTGAAGATGGAAAGTTAAGTGATAGTTTCTCCACTTTGTCTTGAAGAAACTTCAAGGCCTTTGTAGCAGAATAACGGAAAAATTCTTGATCACCTTCTTGAATATTTTCAGATATTTTCCTCAATGGAACAATGATTAAATCTTCAGGGAACTGTAAAACAGTCGGTAGTTCCTCTTCAAGAATGTCCACTATATCCTGAATCGTTTGGAACCTTGTAAACTCCCTACCTTTAGCAATTTGGGTAGTGAAATACGAAATCAATGTAAACACAAAATCAAATGGTGTTGAGATTATGATATTTGATTCTTCAAGTATTAAACCAAGACCTGGACCTTCGTTATTCTCCAGGATCAACGACCTCACTGGTTTATTATCCCTCTTCGTCGCTGGCCTTAGATGGTTACTCTTATCATGAGCGTTATCATTATCAACTTCCTTCAACTCGTATAGCTCATCGCTCTTCAGCACATAGTTGTTCAATTGGCCAGTTCTAGGATGCGGAAGATTTACCAGCTTCAATTCATCATCGCCCCCAGGAATATACACGACTCTAGCACCTTGTAACGCCATTTAAGTACCAACAAATCACCTCCCAAACACGTAGTCAAACCTTTCACCAGTACGCGTCTCTTCTTAAAGCTTCCAAAGAAGTGGCCGTAATAATTGGTTTATCATCAAAACTTACGTAATCATATATCTAGAAAGCAAATTTATATGGCAACCTTTCTATATAAAGTGTCAACCAGTTATTTCAATTCTATATAATGGGTGTTCATTCTCTATGGGGGGTTCTAGAGCCTACTTCAAGGGCTGTGAGACTGGAGTCTTTGAGTAGGAAGAAGATGGCTGTGGATGCGTCTATTTGGATCTATCAATTTTTAAAAGCTGTTCGAGACAAAAGTGGTAATTCATTAACAAGTTCTCATATTGTAGGGTTTTTCAGAAGAATCTGTAAATTACTTTATTTTGGTATATTACCAGTATTTGTTTTCGATGGTGGTGCTCCAGCTTTGAAAAAAGAGACTATTAGTAAGAGAAAAGAAAGAAGACAAGGTAAAAGAGATGATGCAACCAAGACGGCACAAAAATTATTGGCTTTGCAGTTACAAAAGCAGAATGAAACTCAAAAGGTTGTTCCAATTAAAGAACCTGAAAATGTGGAATATCATTATCTGGAAGACATTGATAAACCTGTTCAAGATGAAGTTGTTAAGCCAGTACGTAAAGGTACAGATGAGTACGATCTTCCGAAATTGGAGGGATTTGAATATGACAAAACGGATACTCGCATAGTCAGTGAAGCAGATTATAAAGATATGGCAGAACAATTAGATGAATTGGAAGGTATTGATCTCAATACTATTGATCCATCTTCAAAAGATTTTGAAGAGCTTCCATTAACAACTCAATATATGGTTTTATCACAGTTAAGATTAAGATCAAGATTAAGAATGGGCTATAGTAAAGAACAATTGGAAAATATTTTCCCTAATAGCTTTGATTTCTCTAAATTTCAAATTCAAATGGTTCAAAAGAGAAATTTCTTCACTCAAAGATTAATGAATATTTCTGGAATGGATGAAAATAAGGATGAAATTAAAAGGGTCTCAGGCGAAAGGGGAAAAGCATATAGAATCCAAAAAACCGAAGGAGGTTGGAGTTTAAGTCTTGACGATTCCGGTACATCTTCAAATCCTGTTGATCTGGAAAAGGAGGAAAAGAAAAGAATTCAAAAAGCTGCAAACCCTCCATTTGCTCTTTCTGATGAAGATGATCTCGATTGGGAAGATGTTTCTCTAGAACTAAAAGAAAAAAAGAGAATTAATTACTCTATAAGCTCACTACCACTTCCACCTGCTGAGACTGTCGTTGGTGATTCCAATTCTATAAAATCATTCATGGCGTACAGTCCACAAAAGAAAACTCAAAGTAGAAAAGAACGAGATGATGATAGTGAAGATGAAGCACGTAGACAGATTGAAGAGATTGAGCTGATAGAAGCCATACAAAAATCTAAAAAGGATTTAAAGCGTCAACAAGATTTAGAGAATGAGTTTATAAAGTCATCGATAGTTTCAGAAAAACAAGGAGTTCAAAATAAACTACTAGAAATGCAGGAAGAAGATGATGAAAATGATATCTTTGAAGATTTACCATTTGATTTAGGAGAAGGTTCTGAAAAACCTACAAGCTCAACTGTTTCAATACCTGGAAACCCTACCAACGATTTAAACTTAAGGAAACAGATGGATAATCTCTTAAATTTTCAGAATGGGGAGTCAAAGAAGCAAGAAATATCGAGACAAGATATTAAAGAAGATACAAAATCTGATAAAAAAGAAGTCTTACAAGCGCCATCTTGGTTTAATCAAAAATTTTTAAATCCTCATAAATCTATTGCTACTCAACAAAAAAATCAAAGAGAAGATGAGCTAGTCGGTTTAGTCCCTTGGAATGAAGCACAAGAGCTATTAACAGTAAAGGGCAAGGTTATTAATGAAGATGATGTGGAGATAATTGAGAATCCAGACAATAAGGCTTCAGATAAAGTCCCTGAAGTGGTTCCAGAGAGCCATGAAACTACACAGACTGCTGTTGATAAGGACAATTCTGAAACTTCGAAAAAAATAGCAGCAGTAGTTGATTATGAATTTTATGAATCAGAGGAAGAGGAACTTAACGAACAATTAGAAAAGGAAGAGGAAGAGCATGAACAATTTCAAAAAGATTTAAATCCACATGTTATCAATACATTTGTTGAAAGTGAGAAATATTTAAAGGAACAACAAAGAAGAGAGTTACGCGATTCAGATGAAGTCACGATAACGATGATCAAAGAAGTTCAAGAGCTTTTGGCGAGATTTGGAATACCATATATTACAGCACCAATGGAAGCTGAAGCACAGTGTGCAGAATTATTAAGATTGAATTTGGTTGATGGGATAATCACCGATGATAGTGATGTATTTCTATTCGGTGGTGATAAGATATATAAGAATATGTTTCATGAGAAACATTACGTTGAATTTTTCAGTGGACAAGATATTACAAGAGATTTAGGGTTATCAAGACAAAAACTAATAGAGATGGCTCATCTTTTAGGAAGTGACTACACCGAGGGGATAAAGGGGATTGGTCCAGTTAATGCTATGGAGATATTAGCACATTTTGGAGATTTAGAGACATTTAGAGATTGGTTTATAGATGGACAGTATGATGTTGCTAAGCAAAAATCGGAAGAGAAATTCCTAAAGAATTTAAGAAAGAAGCTTGTCAAGAACAATGTTTTACTTGATAGATCATTCCCCGATAAGCGAATTGATCAAGCATATTTACAAGCAGAAGTTGATGATGACAAGACACAATTCGTTTGGGGTACGCCTGATCTCGATACATTGCGGACATTTTTAATGAGTACAGTTGGCTGGAGTCAAGAGAGGGTAGATCAAGTCTTAGTTCCATTAATCAAAGATCTTAATAAGAAGAAAAGAGAGGGAACACAGTCAACTCTAGGTGAATTCTATCCAGTTGATATGGTGACTCGTAAGAAAGTTAAACTCAACAAAAGAATCAATAATGCCAAAGAAAGAATGAACAAAAGATCAAAATCTAACATATAGAGAGAGACATCTTTCAATTTGTCCCTATCATCGGCCTTATGACCCTTTCGTTGACCGACGTCGGAATGATGACATTATGACACATAATGATTTCCTGATAATGAGTCACTGTTTCCCATATCAGGAGCTATCATCTCCGTGTCTGAATATAAAAGACCGAAATGTTCCCTTTAATTTCAAGTCTCTGTTAACGAATCAAAAGGTTCATTTAGTCGATATATTTATTGAGTCTTTGACCTTTGCCACCACCCACTAGTTCTATTTTAGATTACTTTTTGTTCACATTAATTTTATATTATACTTCCTGCATTTTATATATAGCGTTGTTATCCATAGTTTATTTCGAAATGTTTGCTTAATTTCACCTTATTATTGTTGTTTGTTATAGATTTGGAGAGGTTTTGTTCTTTTGATCACAGAGAGACTTTTTGTCTCTTTATATTGAATTACCACCTTTTTCATATTTTTTTTATCAATGTCGCATTTGACTCATAGTCATCCATCATCGAACTCCCTAATTACACCACCATCTTCAAGCCAAGTTATATCTGTTGAGGACGAAAAAACAGAGAAGTTGGTTGTTTTAAAGAATTATATCAAAAAATCATCTGTTTTCATCACTTCTCTTTGGCTGAATCCCTTGGATGAGTCATCGTTGTTCCCAAATCGCTTTATATCATCAAATGAGTTTGAAACATTCTTGAAAGAAGTTTTAAAACGCTCCAGATGTTCATTACATGCATTACAAGTTGCTTTATATTATCTAGCTGCTTTACAAAAAAAAATTCAACATAGAGTGAGAGATAACAACTTATACCTTAAATGTCCTAAAAAGGTTTTTATAACTTGCTTGATTCTTTCATTTAAATTCAATTTCGACTCAAATTATTCCTTCAAAATTTGGTCAAAGTTAACAGGATTATCAATAAAGGAAATGAAAACTTTAGAAATTTCGATTTTAAAATATCTTCATTATAATTTAAGTTTAAAATCAGAGGCTTATAATAATTGGTTAAAATCTTTAGATGATATTCTAAATCATTTGGAGGAAAAACTTGTTTCAAAAAGAAGAAGAATTGATGATTTAGATATTTCATCAAAGAGAATTAAAGTATGTTCTTAATCTTTAAATATACACTCTCTATTTAGTCTATTTAAATTTGTATCTAGTACCGGGATGGTCAGATCTTAAATGATTTGTACCTAAAATTTGTGATCTCAAAGTACCATTTGGATTTTCATAATCTTGCCAATAAATTCCTCTTCTTTGTAATTCCGGTACTAAATATTCAATAATATCTTCATATGATGATGGATTGATAACTGGCGTAATATTAAACCCATCAACATCTGATATTTCAACAAATTCTTCAATATAATCCGCAACTTTTCCTGGGCCACCAACAACAACTGGACCATTACCACCTAGTGAAAGCTCCTCTGCAACTAATCTTGGAGTCCATTTAGTATCTTTTTTTTCACTAAATAAATGGTCAACTGCACTTTGAACAACTTCTGAGACTTTAGAGTCTGAGGCATTGATTTCCTCATCAATATCATATTTGGATAAATCAATACCAGTTATTGCACTGAAAAAGGTCAAACCACCTTCTAATGATCTATATTTTTTAATATCTTCGAATTTTCTTTCAGCATCTTCATCATCTTTACCAACGATTGGAGTTAAAAGAGCAAAAATCTTGATAGAGTTTCTATCACGGCCATTTTCAGCAGTAAGGTTCCTAATATTCTGAACCTTTGGAGCTAAAACCTCTGCTGAATGAGACGCAACAAATATACCTTCACCGTGTTTACTTGCAAATGCTACTCCGGCTTTTGAAGTTCCAGCTTGAAATAAAAATGGCGTTCTTTGAGGAGATGGAGATGCAATAAATGGTGTATCAGCTTTCAAATATTTTCCAGAATGTTTAATGACTTGAACCTTTGAAGGATCAGCAAATACACCAGTTGATTTATCAGCAATAAAAGCATCGTCCTTAATTGAATTTTCCCAAAATTTATATAACAAATTTAAATATTCATCTGCAATTTCATACCTTTCATCATGAAGTATGATTTTATCATAGCCTAAAGCCTTTGCAGAAGATTCGCTCCAAGAGGTTACGATATTCCAACCAATTCTACCCTTCGATAAAATGTCTAGAGTTGCCAATCTTCTTGCCAATAAAAAAGGGGGTTCAAAAGTCGTTGAAGCAGTAACAGCAAAACCCAAATTCTTTGTAGCAGTGATCATTGATGGAATAACTGTAAACGGATCCAATGATGGGAACTCAGTACCAATTTTAATAGCTGGATCTCTTGAGCCTTTATAGATGTCAAATCCACCAAGGACATCACCAAGAAATAAGGCAGTGAACTTACCCCTTTCTAACAACTTAGCATGCTCTTCCCAAAATTCAAGTGTATTCTTCTCAAGTGTTCTATCACTTGGATGTGCCCACAAACCTGGGTTTGAATGTCCTGGAGACACTATTTCGAACCCATTCAAATGGATTTTCTTCTTGATTCTTGGCTTCTTAGTTGGCTTTTCACTCATATTCAATGAAAAGACAAACAATCCTCAATATCTCTCATCTGTGGATACAATTTATTCGAATAATGTCTAATGGTACAAAATGTCTCCTTTGGGGAGTTTTCCTAACTAGGCATTTTTCGATTTCTTTTAGTGACGTGAGACGTTCAAGAATAACTGAAAAGCTGTAATTGATCCCTATTAGACCAAGATTATGTCTCAATGACGATCGTTACTGAATCAGGGGAGAAGCCGAGAAGGTTAAGAGATGGCTGTCAGAGTTGTAAAGAAGGTAGAGTTAAATGTGATCGAACTAAACCAATATGTAAAATTTGTTTGCGAAGAGGTTTAGTATGTGACTATTCAAAGAAATTAACTTGGGTAGCTGTTGATAAGTCAGATTCGAGACATCCTTCTTTCAAGAATAGAAAGAGAATAGGTAATTCATCAGATGAATTAATTAGCGAAGAAGTTTCAAGTCTTACCGATGGTTCAGTTGCTGATGACTCTCCGAAAATAGAGGAATTGAATATGTTGGATACATCTGAGGAATACGACTTATTATATGATAGTTATGATGAGAATTATGGAAAAGTTGAGTTAAATAATGAACCAGATCATACTAATGGGAATGACTTACTCCAAAAAATTAGTCATAATGGGATTGTAAAACTCGATATGAAAAGATTATTAAATACTCATAAAAAGTTCTCGACTTTTTTCAGGTCATTTCCAGAAGAAACTTATAATGTCTTCAGAAATAAAGAAACTGAAAACATCTTCACACACTATCTATTAGTCACCTGTGTCTCACTGGATCCTTTAAATGGCTCAGGTCCACAAAATATATCAGAGAAATTTTTTGTACCATTTGCTGTTTATCAACCAGCTGTTTTACACGGTATATTAAGCATTTCTGCCACTCAGCTTGCATTCTCAAATCCAGAATATAAGAGAATTGCCTTATTACATAAATCTTTATCATATAAACATTTATACTCAATACTTCATGATGAAAATGATTCAGTAGGTATAAGTGCTGTATGTGCAATTATATGCCAACTTTCAATAGAAATTATAGAGTCAGGTTTACAAAATTGGCCAATTCATATCAAAGCTTTAAGAAAGATTGTTCAAGAACGTCAAAGACGGAATTTACAAAATGATCAATTAACCTGGTTTATGTATTTGAGAATCGCAAGATATGATAACTTTGCAACTTTGACTACGGGTGAAAAACCATTGTTTAAGGAGTTCAATGAAAGGGAGTTCAGGTATTTTGATCCATTAATTAAAAATTTTGATGGTGTATTTGGTTGTCCAACAAGAATATTATTTTTTTGTTCAGAAATAAGTTATTTCTCTAAAAGTATCTATGATTCAATATTAAACAACGACTTTATTTCAGCTGATCATCATTTGAAAGTATTAGATACTTCGATAGCAGAAATTAGAGAAAAATTAGACGAATTAGTTTTGGAGAAAAGTTCAATGATCTCAACAGAAGAATGGTCACAAATAGAAGAGGTTTGGCGTTGTGCAATGGTTATTCATTTCAACCTATGTATTTATAATGAGTTAAAATCTCAAGAGATCTCCATTTATAAAGAAAAGTTTTTAAAAGCCTTGAAACTTGTTATTGTCAATGATGGATTTTTTTGTTCAAATATCTTATTCCCATTATCAGTAATGTCACTGGTGGCAAATATTGATGAAAGACATACAATACTAGAAGCCATGGATACGATATTTATCAAAACAAATATTGGTGCATTTAAAGTAACTGAAAAAGTTCTTAAAGATATATGGGATTTACAAGATAACGGATTATTTACAAGATTTTATGATTGGTGGAAATTTAAGAAATTAAGAGGTTGGAATATTTATTTCGCTTAAACTTAATCTTTTTTTATAATATTTGTGGGAAGAATAAGGGTTGTTTAGATTGATTATAGAGGTTTTTTATATATATATATACAGAATTTTAAATAACAATCTTGCATTGTTTGTAATTATTAAAATTCACCACTATAACTTCGCTATTCCTTGAAATTTCCCTCTCTAGCAATCGGTATTTTAATTTTATGTCCGACAATATCATTACTTCGCTATATAAATAGTAATTAAATTCACCAAATCAGTTCATTTTAGTTCCGATTTAAAGTATTAATATTCAACAATGAGTCTACCAGAAAGAGTTTTAATTGCTGTCACTTCTGATGTGTTCTATGATGACGGTAAAAAAGCCGGTTTATTTTGGAGTGAAGCTCTTCATCCTCTACATGTTTTCACAAAAGCTTGATTTGAAGTTGTTTTTGCTGGTTCACACGGCTTGTATGAACATTCTATTGAACCACCATTCCTTACAGAAGAGGATGTAGTTGATTACAACTAAAAGAATTCTTTACTTCATCAAAAACTAAACAACTTGAAAAATGCTAAAGATATTAATGCTTAAGATTACGGTATTTTCTTTGCTGCTGGTGGTCATGCTACTTTACTAAATTTCCCAACTGCTACAACTTTACGAAACATAGCTTCTGAAATTTATGCCAATGGTGGTGATGTCTCTGCCGTTTGTCATAGCCCTCCAATCTTTGCTGGCCTTAAAGAAAAAATCTACTGGTGAATATATAGCTAAAGATAAAAAGATCACTGCCTTCACTGAACTTGTGAAGATCAGTCAGTAATTACCCATTACATCACTGATAGACATCTTTTGACTGATGAAAAGATTTTCCAAATATTGGTGCAATTTAATGTTGCTCCAGCAACTCTATTCGAAGCATTTCATGTCGTTGATGGACGTATAAGTGCCGGTCCAAACCCAGTTTCTGCTGCAGAAACTGCAACTGGTGCCATTGAAGCCTTCAAGGTTTAAGAACTTTCGTTTTATTGGTAATAATTTTTTTTTTCATATACTCCAATATTTTGTTTGTAGTTCATATAACTTTAGGTCGGAATTCGAAATGTGTTTAACCCCGTCCGAGGGGCTCCAAAAATCAGTCACCGCGATGAGAACTTCAAATAAATATCATAGTTGAAAGTTCCTTCGAGAGAAATGGCTTCCATACTTCTTAGAAGAGCTAATTCTCTTCGGAATTTCACTAGATTTTATAGCAAAGCTTTAAAATATCCCGACTTACTAGAACAAGATCTATTACCCAACGGGAATCCCGATTACGTTCGACTTATCTTGACCTCAAGAGTCTATGATGTTATTAACGAAAGTCCCCTAACACATGCTATCTCATTGTCCCATAAAACAGGATCGTCAGTTTATTTGAAAAGAGAGGATTTATTACCAGTTTTCAGTTTTAAATTACGTGGTGCCTACAACATGATTGCAAAACTGGACACAAGTTCAAGAACAAAAGGTGTTATCGCTTGTTCTGCTGGTAATCATGCTCAGGGAGTTGCATACTCTGCTAAAAATCTAGGTATACCTGCAACTATTGTCATGCCGGTTGCAACTCCAAGTATCAAATATCAAAATGTTTCAAGATTAGGTTCTCAGGTAGTGTTATATGGTGAAGATTTTGATTCCGCAAAGGCAGAATGTGATAGATTATCTGAAGAAAATGGCTTGACAAACATTCCACCTTTTGATCATCCCTATGTAATTGCAGGTCAAGGTACAATTGCTATGGAATTACTACGTCAAACTAATGGTGAGAAAATTTCAGCTGTCTTTTGTGCAGTTGGTGGTGGTGGTTTAATTTCTGGGGTTGGATCATATTTGAAGAGAATTGCACCACATGTGAAAATTATTGGTGTTGAAACATTTGATGCTGATGCCTTATATCAATCTTTAAAGGCAAAGAAAAAAGTCACTTTAAATACAGTTGGTTCATTTGCTGATGGTACAGCAGTTAAAGTTTTAGGTAATGAAACTTATAGAGTTGCTTCAGAAGTAGTTGATGAAGTTGTTAGGGTTGATACTGACGAAATTTGTGCAGCTATCAAAGATGTTTTCGAAGATACTCGCTCAATTGTGGAACCTTCAGGTGCTATGACTGTTGCAGGTTTAAAACGTTACATAAAGGATCATCCCGAAATCAACCACTCAAAGGCAACTTACATTCCTGTTTTATCGGGCGCAAATATTAACTTTGATAGATTAAGATTTGTATCTGAAAGAGCTGTCTTAGGTGAAGGTAAAGAAGTTTTCATGTTAGTAGAAATTCCTGACGTCCCAGGTTCTTTCCTAAAATTGCAGAATGTCATTCATCCAAGAACTGTGACAGAATTTTCTTATCGCTTCAATGAAAGACCAGATAATGGAAAATCGGCACCAAATGCATCCATTTATACTTCATTTTCAGTAGTGGATAGAAAAAAGGAAATCTCACAAGTTGTTAAAGAATTAGCAGAATTAGGATTTAGTGCAACTGATATCTCACAAAACGAGATGGCAAAATCTCATGGTCGTTACTTAGTAGGTGGCTCAGCATATTTACCAAATGAAAGATTATTTAGCTTTGAATTTCCAGAAAGACCTGGCGCTTTAACAAAATTTTTGGAAGGTTTACAAAGTAAATGGAATTTAACTCTATTCCACTACAGAAACCATGGTTCAGATATTGGTAAGGTTTTAGCCGGATTTGATGTTCCAGCTCAAGATTATACGAATTTTCAAGATTTGTTGAATCAAATTGGTTATCACTATACTGATGAAACAGATAACGTTGTTTATCAAAAATTATTAAAACGTCACTAGAGAACCTTGTTTATAGAAATATATCTAAATTATTTATCTACATTTATTAAAACATAAAGTCCTTTTATACTTAGAACTAATTTAGTACAATGGCCAAAAAGAAAAGTGTAAGTGGTGGCCAATTTATCAAATATCAATTAAACTTTGCTCTCCTTGTGATTGAGAGCCTGGTTGAGATCTCTGATTTTGATTTCCAAACCCATATCCTGTATATGATGGAATAATACCAGTACTTGCAACACCAGTATATTGAGTGTGTAAAAATGGATTACCAGTATTTGTGTCGGTATGGTAACCTGTTCCAGATGAATTATAAAATGACGTGACCTTTGTAAATTGAGCTGGTATACGTAAGTTACCTTCATTCCCAAAAGTATCAATACCTGTACCTTGAGCTAATAACGTATTCAATTCTGAGAACTCTTCATTTTTCTTTTGAGATCCAGTAGAAACTTTATTCAATCTTGGTTGGGAAGTTTCAACCGGTTGTTGTGGTTGTTGTTGCTGTTGTGAAGCTGGCTGACCTGTAAGAGCAAAAGGATTATTTGATCCTGTTTTCAGTGGCACTTGTTGTTGAGCTGCAGCTTGTTGTTGGGCAAGGTATTGTTGTTGTAAATATTGTTGCTGAAGGTATTGTTGCTGAAGTTGTTGTTGTTCTAGTTGTTGTTGTTGTTCTAGTTGTTGTTGTTGCAAATACTGTTGCTGTAGCTGTTCCTGCTGTTGTTGTTGTTGTTGTTGCAAATACTGTTGCTGTAGCTGTTCCTGCTGTTGCTGTTGTAAATAAGCTTGTTCTTGCTGTTGCTGTTGTAAATAAGCGTTCTGCTGTTGTTGTAATAGATAAGCTTGTTGTTGATCAATTTGACTTTGTGGATATATAGGATTTCCCCAAATGTCATATTGAATACCAGGTTGTGGGTCTGATAGATCTACTAAGTTTTGATTTTGGGCTTCTTTTGCTCTTCTAGCTTCTTCTTCTTCACGGCTCAATCTCAAAGCTTGCTCTAAGCCATCATCTTCCCCACTTTCAAGACGACGTCTTCTTTCTTCCTCCTCTGCGGTTCTTCTACTTTCTCTTAAGGCTCTAGCTACATCGTCTTCATCTTCATCTTCGTCATCACTACCTCTACGACGAGGTCTCCGTCTTCTTCTGTCAGTACGTAATTCTCTCTCAGCTTGTAACCGTTCATCATCTCTTAAAAGGGAGGTTAACTCTTTTGCCTTTACTCTAATTATGGTACCTTGATCATGACCATCATCATCGGTATATTGAAACTCTCTTAGAGTTTTGATTATATAGAGGTTATCTCTTGACCAACGAACAACATTTTCAGACCCAGCCCTTACTAGAAAATCTAAAACTGTTAAAGCCTTTGCAACATGTCTCCAGTTTTTACCTTTATCGTTCAATCTTCTATCAATCATATCCATGACTTCCAAAAAGTCAGTCCTTTTAAATACGTTAGTGCATGATATATATATCACATTAAATAATCAACATACTGCTCATAGGTAACTTCAGCTAAATCTTCCATATCGGATGTACTTGGGCCATAAGGCTCATTTGATGTCGCTTAATATGTTGTTAGCACATACATATATATATATCAAACAGTTGATGATGCTTACCATTTCTAACCTTCACTTGAGTACTTGTATACCCATTAACAACATTCTTAATAGAACGAGCAATAGCTTTTGACATTATTGAGAAACTCTGTTAATTTTATAAAAGATCCCTTGAATTCTCAAAAAGGAGATAATGAATTTCTTTCCGATGTGCGGCTCTTACCGAACATCCTGCATAGCCTGAGAAGACATTAAATAATCATTAAATTAGTTGGAAAACTTATATACAATTTATATATTTTCACAACCTGGACAGTTGTGTAGAGTCTCGTGAATGAATACGTCGCAATCAATGCAAAAATCTTGAGTACACTCAGTACAGTTGTATCGTGAACTAGTCACTTGAGTAGATGAGTGGCTTGGAAATTCTGCTTGACACCCATAACAGTTATCTGATTTATACTCTTCAGATACAGGCACTTCCTCGAAATTTTTCAAAGGAATCAGATGGTGATAAGAACGTGCTAAATGAGTAGACATGATTAACATAATATTGCAACAGGGACAGATGGTTGGTAAAGAGCAAATTTTTGATTTGCAATTAGGACATATATATCCACCATATGTTAAACGAGAATGACATGAACAAAATGATGGAGTCTCTTCCGATATTCTGGAGGGGAAACCCATCTTGACTAAGGTGAAACTTTTATTAATTTTATTAATGGGCAACGGTACAACGGCATCAGTTAATAAATCTTTAAAATGATATTCATTTAAAATAACCTTATAAGAACTCTCATCTCCATAATTTGTTTTCTTACAAATCTCTTTACAGATTGCAACTTGAGCTGAAAGTCCAATAATCTTTACCCTAATTTTCTCTTCAACTAGTGAGTTGACAGTTTTATGAATATTTCCTGGATCTATCGATAACAATGATCCAAATATTATTAGTACTTCCCTAGTACAGTGGGAAGCAACATGGAGTAATAAACCTCTAGCCATTTCAAGGGAATTTTGCAATGAAGGATCACCTTTAGGCTCAAGCTTCTTAATTGATTTTAATGCATCAATATGTTCTTGAGGATTCCCACTTAATTGACTAACTAATTGAGCAATACCATTTCTCATTATAATTATACCAAGCTGTGATATAGGATTTTGATCAAAAAATTCTGTGATGAATTGGATAGCATTTGTCACAGTTAATGAATGTCTATTTGGTCTTAAATCTTTCTCGACCATCGATGAACTCAAATCTAAGACTAATATCAAGTTTCTAATAATACCTCTTTGAAATGGCGTCGCATTCTTTATAACTCTTTTTTTTTTGGATTCAATTAATCCAGAGATAATACCAGCTAAACTCCCAGCTTCATCTTCTTTAACAATATCCCAACTTCGTTGATACTCATCTTCCCATGTATAACCACCACTTATTCCTTGTAGTTCTGTTTCTTTTGGAGCCTTACGTGTTGTTCTTTTCGAAATTCCAGGATCATCTTCTTCTCTAATGATATCTTCAGTATAATCCTCATCAGAATCGTCCATATTGCCAAATATTATAGACCCTGTGCTACTTCAAAATATTCCAAAGAAAGTTTCGATTTTAACTATATGGGTTATGAAGCGATGGGGAAATTTTTGTTAGCAAATTTATTGAGTTTAACCCATATAACTGATAGAAATCATTATTTTCAACAATATATAACTGGTTTAGTTGGATTGCTCTTCTACATATTAATAGTAGAGATTGTTTTCCATAAAACTGTACTGGAATGTAAAATACTTAAAAAAATATATGTTTATTATATTTCGGTCTTAACAAATTAGAATTAATGTTAAATGAATTAAATACACTAATTATTATTATTATTTATATTTTAAATAACTATAATATCTATTAGTTGCTAATTATTTTGCAATGTTAATAATGATGTGAATTTGATTTTAGATTGGTTCATAATAAATCACTGCAAATCTGAAGATTTAATATATATGTGTATATTTTGTTTTCATATTAAAATTTTCTTTGTAGCTAATAACTTGATAGTCTCGAACAATAGAAAATATAAAATTCTCCAGATGATCCGACCAAAAACCATAAGGCGTATTGGTACTGGGATAAGACTAAACCACAACGAGGTACCTCAGTCGTTACAATCAAAAATAGACAAATCAATACATTCACTTAAGAGAAGAAAACATGGAGTAGTCAAAGAAGGGAAAGATCTAGTGAAGGTTATAAGCACAAGAGCTTTAGAATCAATACCAGCAGATTTGGTAAAGTTGAATTATACTCCATATAGTTTTCTGAGAACATCAGACTACAAGTTGAGCTTTGATAATGAAAATAAACGTACTATTACAAAAAGTTTATTGAATACAGATACCAAATATGAGCCAATAGAAGTTCCAAATCAAGCCGATGTACCAAAATTGGAGCATGAGCTTTCAAGAGTTTTATTTTCTCCAGGTGTTCACTATTTGCAAGATCCAAGAACAAAAGTCTTCAATTTCAATCCATATCTTAGAAATATTACGCCAGTTAATGAATTTGATTTTAATTCTATAACGAGATACATAACTTCCTCTAAAGACGAAACTTTATTGAAAATTGCTAGAGATCATAATCAAAAATACTATGCATCTACATCATCTATGACTGGCGTATTAACTCATATGCATTTCTTGTTTTCAAATTTTAGACCTCCAAGTTTTCTTGATTTTTCAAGACAACATCGAGATGTATTTGGTAAATTTACAAAAGGTGCTAAGCTTCCAGCTTCTGTAATAATAAAAAGTCAAGGGGATGTTTATGCAGTTGATTCAGACAAATCTGCCGACAAAGAAATCATTTTATCATTATTGGGAAATTCATTAGAAAGATTCTTAACTAAAACTCCTCAAGAGTTTGAAAAATATAAAAAAGGTGAGAATGGTATCTCACAAATTGTAAATGAAAATGAACCAAGTACTTATCATTATGCCAAAATGGAAAATTTTATCATGAGATCTCAATTAGATTGTAAAGATGAAAGATTACCAGGTACTGGAACATTTGATTTGAAGACTAGAGCTGTTTCTGCAGTAAGACATGATATGAGTAGAGTTGAACGCGATTTGACAGGGTACCAATTATTGAAAACAACAGGGAGACACGAGTCATTTGAGAGAGAGCTTTTAGAATTGGCGAAATCGGCTCTCATTAAATACTCTTTACAGGCTCGTATAGGGAACATGGATGGTATATTTATAGCTTATCACAATATATCAAAACTTTTTGGGTTTGAATATCTACCCTTAACAAAATTAGATGAAATTTTACATTCATTTGGTTTACCTGCATTATCTGCAGAGCATGAGCTCGAAAATTTAGAAATTGAAAATGGCTATACGGATTTTAAATCTCAATTAGCTTCAAAGGTTGCTAATGATGAATTTAATTTATCAATGAAATTATGGAATCAACTTTTGAACTTGATTAGAGATCGTGAAATTCCTAACGGTTCATTTAGGTTGATTGTAAAGGCCGTATCCGTGGATAGATTTGAAACCAAGTTAAGAATTGTTGCTTGTCCTATTAACGAACAAGAAATTAACACATTGCAAAATTCTGGAGCAAAGCTTCAAGCTTTAATGGTCACTGCAACTGATGAGGAACAACAAGAAATTGTTGATAGTCATATCAGATCTATAAAAAAATTAAATAGTCAGATAAGACATACACCTGTTGCATTTGACCTTTTTATCAAGAACTTTATTGATGGTGAGGAGTCATTAGAAAGACATTTAATAGTCACAAAATTGAGTAGTAAATGGAGTGTTGAAACAAAGATCGTACAACTAACACCACATGATGCATCTAAACTTTATGATGACCTAACTAGCGAGAAATTGGATATGTTGGAATTAAATTTAACAATCAAAGATGACAATGAAGTAGATGACTATATAAGAGAATTAAGAGCTTACGGTAGAAAGGGAGAAAAACTTCAAAAACTAGATCAGCCAATATCAGAAGTACTCTGGAATAAAGATTAATGATGCCTGTATATTTGTAAATAGGGAAGGATAAAAATGAGATATATTCATTATTAATATGTTCATGTATCTAGGAATGCGTTTTATAACCTTTAAACTCTAAGTTCATATAACTCAACGGTTTCAGGCTCTTTGATATAATAGTATTTAAAGTAGACGAATTGATATGCAATATAGAAATCTAACGAAGTTTGGAATAATGCAAAAACTAAGAAGATACCACTTATATTCTTAGCACCAAAAATCAAATAACAAATTTTCGTAAAATCACCCCCTAACCAACTCAATAGTAGTAACAATTTGAACCCTTCAACTGACTTTAATTTGTTTAGAAGATGTATTTGCGGTAGTGGTAAAAGTGATTCAATGAAAAGTCCAATAGTTCCTAACGATTCACCAAATCTTCTATAATCTTGGAATAGTAAGGTTAAAACGACAACGATTCCAACAAATCTTGATAAGAATTTCCAATAGCTATTCTCTGAATTCCACTGCCAGAACTGGCCCACTCTCTTATAATAAGGATCGAAAAACCTTATAAAATGTTGAAAAGTTATACCTAAAATTTCTTTGATTAGGACGAGAAGCGATCCGAGTTCAAAGTCTTTTTTAGCAAAATCCTCACCATAGAGAGATTTTATTTCAGATATTAATCCTTCACTGGTTTGTAGTCCATAAACATCGTAGGACCTTGGTCTAAATTTTAGTGTAACTTTTAATAAAATCAACTGTATAGAAATCATCACAATACTTTGTTTAAGCAAAGCAATTTCATAAGGAATGAAAAAATAATAAGCAATTCTTAAAGTACTAGCTATTAGCATGGTAGCACAAATGTCTATTGAAAACCCTAGTGAAGATTGTTTCTTGTAAATACTAAAGATTGTCGTACCATAGGAGAACAGGGGAGTGAACGAAATAAAATTACTCGCTATAAGCTCCACGGTAAGCCATTCGGGTAGATAAAACTGGTTGATTTGTTTAGGAATCGACTCCATATCTTGTTGATTTTTGTCGAATATGTGATAAGCCTTATTGACCTATAAAACACTAAACAAGTAAATTTTTTTTGACATCAACAATGTGCCCGAGATCTTCTTTGGACGCGTAAAAATATGGAACCAGATTCTCAATTTTCTATATATCTAAATCGCCCGAACCTTTTTGTCTTTTGATTTTATCTATATCCTACAAATAATACCTTGGCTTGATATTAAGGGAAATTTATAAACTACGAAAAATATGACACAAAAAAAATTGACCAAGAATAGCTACGCCAAAGAAACACCCCCCCCTTGAGAGTCTAAAAATTTGGAAAAACGCGTACATACTATTTTGAGGTACCTATATTTTTTAAATTTAATTATTGAGCTGAAAATTCCTGAAACATTTCTAGCTTTCAAGTTTCAGATCTTTTATTTCAATATCGTCTTTTTTGCTATTGGTTGGGAGTGTCGTAGATTTTGTTGCCTTAGAATTTGTTGAACCGTAACTATATAGAAAAGCACCGAAGAAGACCAGAAAAGCACCAAAAGAACCTGTTGAACTCAATTTGTTCTTGAAAAGATACATACTTAATAGCAAGCTTGTAAATTTTCTAAGTAACAGAACCACTGATACAGTTAACGCTGTAGTATTTCCAGCAAGCATATTTGCTCCTCTAACGCAAAAAAATTGCGTTAACACATTCAAAAATAGATAGGCGATCTGTTTAGGAACCTGAAATCCTAATATATCAAAGTGTTCAGGATAATTCAAAAGACCTTTGAATTCAGTAATTATTCTTTTGGACATCAAAGCAAATATGGGCAGTCCAAAAATATGAGAGTAGAATATGTTCTCCTGCCAGTGCTTACCATACCTTCTATATGTCTCCTCATTATACAAACCTAATAGTGCCATTAGAATAGCAGCGATAAGTAAGACACCAATACCCATAAGAAATAATAAATCATTGGACAACGCTCCAAGACCAGTATTTGCGACCTCTTCATCTCTTTTGCTAAATATTTCTTTATCTTTGTATAAAGTTGTAATTATCGCACCTAAAGTTAACAAGGAAGCACTAAATATTTGAATCCGGTTATAAGTTTTCTTAGCAATTAACCACCCAATCAGCATAACAACAGCTGTTCCTGAACTTCTGAAAATAATATGAATGGGTATTGAAACTTTGAAAATAAAGACTGAATTATTCAAAACTGAAACAAGGAAAAACATTATAATGGTCAAAGACCATCTTCTGAGCGGTACTTGATTTTCTTTAATATAAAATGGCGGTCTAGTTCTATCAAAGAAATGTATATACCCCTCTACAGCAATGAAAAGAAATTGAAAGAATGTAACAACATTTCCACTTTCAGGATTGCTAGTTACTATTTTCTCAAGAGTGAAAACATTTGAACAACAACCTCCAAATATAAGTCCAATAATAAGTACCCAGTCTTTCACTGCAAGTTGAGTAATAGCTGAAATATTTGACATTTCAGACTTTTTTAGCAATTAGACAAACAGATAAGTAAGAATAGATTTTGAACAGCTAAATGTATAGGGGTCAATTGTGTTAACCATTAATGCTACATTTTCGAAGTTCAAATAGTCCGAATGCGCACTTCTTGATACGGGACGCAAAATCGTAACTGCCTACAAAAGGGTAAAAAATAGATGCAATGCAAGGACTATATCTTATGGGAATTGAAACAGAATGAAAGTATTTAGTCAAACTTTGAGGGATCATCTAGGACACTTAAACCCTTGTGATGTTTATAAGGTTTATTAAAATGAAGGATTCTCCTTTCCAAGTAAATGATAATAATGATGATGGCTAAGTAACCTAAGATCCCATGTCTGTGAACATTGTCCAAGAATCGCAAGGAAGGTGGATATGGCGAGTCCTTATAATTTTTCTTAACATGACCGTTGTGATAATGACCGTTGTGATACTTTTCTAGAACTGCTAAGTTCTCTAGTAAATCATGAGGTGATCTAGTAGTTCTTAACGTTAAACCATATGGTGTTGTATCATAATAGTTTTAACTGAATCGATCGATAACTAGAACATCACCATCTTTGAGTACTCTGTTATCAATATTATAACCTAGTATGTCTAAGAGTTTTGAGTCTTCACTTAGATCCAAATAAAATAAGCTAATACCACCTCGGTTTTAGTAGAGCACTTCCTGAGATAAAGCATTTACGATATCCTTTGCTACAGAATGTCTAGCTTCCTTCAGTGACTTAACTGAAAGCTCCTTAGCCTTTCTATCTTTCAAGACCTTTTGAAACTTGGCTTCATCTTTGTTTTCATTGTAGTCATGTAACGCAACGAATAAATTGTTCAAGTATTTTGTAGTATTTTTTTCATCTCGAGGAATTAATAACTGAATCACTAACCTAGTATTAGCACTAGGAGGGTTTAAGACTTCATTTAAATTTGCCTCTTTCAATTCAATAATTGTTTACTGTGATTTTTCATTAATCCAATCAATTATATAATATTGATCTCTTATTTCGTTCGGCCCGAAATGGTAAATCATATTGATAAGACTGTGTTGCTTGAAGCATAAAATTCTTGGCAAACTTGTTGCAAGCTCTATAGCACCTCTCTGAGGATTGCATGCTCTTTTTGGTTCAGAATCATCATAGTCCAATTGCTTGTAAAGATTGAGCTTTTGTAACTCAGCTAGTGCTATGAAATCTGAATCATTGGACGTGAAGAAATGAGTACCAGGAAGTTTTGAGAGTGGCTCTGTTAGATATGGAAAGAATTCAAAATCTTCCTTTGTAGTAGAACCTTCTTGGTATATAAATATACGGAATAAGTCTCAGAAGTCTCAGGGATATGATCCAATAATGGAATAGAAGTGGACGCTTTTTTCGGATGCTATAAACCCTCTCATGTTGATTAAGTTGGATTGAAACATTTCTACCACCCTATTAGCAAACTCAACCAGGCTCTTAGCATCCAGTTTATAGATTGTTTGATCACACTCAATGACTTTTGCTGTCAAAATTTTCGGTAACACTAAAAGTGCATTTGGAGTATCGTATCTTATTCCAATTCTGTCACCGATTTTTTGGTTTGATAAGCAATTGAAGTGTACTGTTCTAATACCTGAGAGTCAAGCTGATTAAAAACAATTGACCAGGCTTCCTAAAACTCCAATGTTTCATCACCAAAGAGTGTCTGAAGTTTAGTAACATATAATTTATCTAGATCATCAAGATCGTAGCTAGGCCAAACTGAAATAGAATAAGGCTCAACTATTTCTTCCCCTAAAATTTTGATCATCTCATCTGTAGATATGAGTTTACATAAGGATTCTATTTTGATTTCTGGATTTGCTAGCTCCAAAGCTTGATCTCTGCAAAACTTTATCAGATCTTCTTATTTCCTTTTATAGTGTTTTGGATAATTTTGGATGAATCCTTGAGGACCATAGAGTTTTAAGGAAGGATACGCAAGAATTTGTTCTCGATTGCACAAATCACCACTTTCCACATAGTCCACTTGAGCTAAACCGATTCCAAGTCTTTGGCCTTTTTCGTGAAAGTCATTCCAGGTCTTTCCCAAGTAGGTGCAAACTGTTTACAATGTGAACAGTATGGACTAACAAATTCAACAAGATGTGGACAGCCTACTATCAAAAGATCTTTGGGAATTCATCCTCGCATGACCCTAGTGGAAGTAGGAATAGGGAAAGGAATGCATATAGCAGGAAATTCTAGTCCTTTTATGACGATCGACAATCCAGAAGGACGAAATTTGCTAAAACTCTAACAGCTATCTCAACTGCTCGAGCTCCCAGATATATGGTGTACTTAAACACATCGTCAATGGCATCTGACAAAGAAGTTACATAAACGACAGGGCTACATAACACCTGATTATACTACACCTAAAAAATATTTTTTTCAAAAATAAACTCACTATTAAACTATCGACGTTAGGGCTAGTTCTAGTTAATAAAAGATTTGACTGCTTGACACATATTCTACCATTCTTCAAGCTGAGTAGTGCTTACCATAGTATAAACTCAACATATCTTGAACAAATAATATTTTGTAGTCAGAGTATAAATTGCAAAACCTAAAACTTCAGCTAAGAATTAGAAAACGAGCATTGGTTTTATCTAAATCAGAAAATGATTCGTTAAATGATCAAAAAATGCTTGTATTACCTCGCAGCTTGAAGAACTATAATACAATACAATCTTTTTAAGTAGCAAACAAATTCTTTGGGGAAAACAAGAAATCTATGTATATAGTTTGCAAATTTAAAATTTGCAGGGAATCATAGGGAAGAACTTAGGGGGAACTATCTAAGTTAAAGTTTAGGAAACTAACTGGAAACAGGGAGAAGCACAATCTCTATTTCCCACACTTTTAAGTATACTTTAATATAAGTAAGGTAAATTTCCAATTTGCAGAATGTAAAAGTGATCTCATCAAACTATGTCGATCAACTTTAATTGTACGTAAATGAGATTTAATTTTTCTTTCACTACTTTGCAGTGGAACAAAAAAACAATCAGTAACTTCTGCGAAAAGTGTGAGTTGGATGAAAAAATAAGCCAAAATACTTACTCTTTTTTTTCACAAAAGAACGAAATACGAGTTTATCCTAGAAGCAGCTGCTGAGAATGTCTTTACCAATTTTGAATCAAGACTTCATTGAGAGAAGTCCTTAGCGAAAAGCAATTTTCTGCAACAAAGGAAGTGGTTTAAGCCTATCTCCGATATAAAGACGGTCAAAAATTAAAGTTGAAAACTAAAGCAGATTATAAAACTTCAAGAAAGGCTATACATACACTTTACTTCATAAGAAATAAGTCATTTGGTTGACACAGTCTTTTTCATTACTTTTTGCAACTTACACTATATTTACCGTCTAAAACTTCTGTTCTTTATAAGTCAAAAGCATTTTTCAATATCCACAGACAAATGTTTCCCATAAAAAATTTATAATACGTCTTCAGTTCTTAGAATAGTTACTGAAGATCATAGAAATAGGCAAAAAGAAGGGTGATTATTGGAGAAGAACAATCTGTTGATTTTATCAATTTTATTATTTGTAGAAGATGCTGCTTCTTTTCGGGTTGCTAGACTGCAAACACAACTTCAACGAAAGAAACAGATATGTACTTTTTTCTAAAAATCACTATGCATTTTATAGTGTGATAGTATTAAAATTGTTTTTGTGCTGTTTTCTCGACTTTTAGCTTATGAAGTTGCTGTATCAGAAATGATAACTTTTTTTCTTGAGATCGAAAGTTACTGTAGAAGACTATTCTATATGGTTGAGAAGGGCTCTAATAATATGAGGTATATAGTTGATAATGGAGAGAAGTGCGCAATATTTTGTCATATAAGTTTATAGTTTTTGTATCGAATTTTATATTCTAACAACGTGGGCTGGGCTAGCTGGGTTACACGTATTGGATCTGCTTTCTTTTGGTATTATGTTCTGTTCGCGCAATTGAGAGCTTTTTTTTACATGTTCTTGCGATTAACAGCTGATGATAATGTTAAGTTTGCACTCTTTGATTGGTGAGTCTGTCTTATATTTGTACTTTACCTAACTTCTGAGCTTATGTGTTCCCACGAAACTGTAAGGTTATTGTTTATAAAATTGTTTCGATTTATTTCATAGTATTGTTATAGGTAATAATAACATGACTTTGATTTATTAATCTCGGAGTTAGGTAAAAGTACATGAAGATCGGTTTCGAAGGATAAGAGAGGGTTGCACACAACCTATGTATTTTCTTGTTTTCAGTTATATTAGCTTCTAGATTTATAAGTGTTATGAAGTAGTGGCATTGGTTGATTAAGCAGATAGTGTTTAGAGATAAAAATGGTTAAAGAGGCGGTGTTAGAGTTTTGTTGGGCAATAGTGGATGAAAATGTAACTCTTCAAATTGGAATATTAAATGATTTGATTAAGGTTGGTTGTGATTTATATGAATTGAAAAGAGATGAGGATTGTTTCCGCGTGATAAATATTGATTTATTATTTTGAAGAGTGACATTCAAGTATTCAGATGAAGTTCAATTGTGATATCTCTGCCTGTTGAAGTACTTTTTTGGTGAAGTATGATGAGATTTCTCTAAAATTTATGTTGTAATATGAATGAGAGGTCTAGTTTTTACGATTTAAAAATAAATATATTTCAAATTTAATTAATAATAATAGTATTATATGTAATAAAACTTGCGAGTGTCTTTGAGTGTTTGACAATTTCTTTTTGTTATCAGAGTCGATTTTACAACTGGCAGAAGTAGTAAATAGAGACAAGTTTGTGATAAAAGTTACTTTATTTTACTAGTGTCTGCTACAATGATTCTACAAAATATTTTTATTAATAGAAATTTATGGGATTAAAATCTAAGGTAATACATAATTGGTATGAATCTGGCTCGGGAAAGTTTAGTCATTGGATGAAACTACAGGATAGTGACGCGAAAATAAAGATATGATCAGTTGGAAAGCATACATTCTTTTTATTCTCCTACTAATACACGAATATAATATTGTAAACTGATTTCAAAGTTATGTCATCATTAAATGGAATTTCAACCTTAATATGGTCAAAGTGAATAAGCATGCCACGATCTTTAGTTAATTATTTGGATATAATCATAATATTATAAGTACCTCCAATTCGATGTTTTGGAGATATGCAGTCTGTAACTATATTTTTTATCTCGATGAAAATTTTTTCTTACCAATGTCTAAAGGAACGTAGCGATATTTGATCATGTGTTGAATTTGCTTTCTCATTGTTAGCAAGAACAAAGTGATGAAATAGATCAATAGTATTGGCCAAAATACTGGTACATCAGTTATAGTAAACAATGTTAAAAATAAACATAAAACAGTGGCAACAGTCGCACGATACCAAAATTTAAATTCTGAAAGACGTCTGATGAAAGGTCTGAATTCATCTGTCGCTTCTCCAGCTTCGATAGAGTGATCTTGGAGTTCTTGCTTAAGTGATGGATCAAATTTTGGTTGAAGAAATGCCAAAAAGAGGTTTAATAAATAAATTCCCAAAGCATAACATATTATGTACCAGCCCTGAACAAGTATAATTCGAGTTAAAAAGACGAGTAAAAGAATCCCAAACCCTATCCATCTATATCTAACATGTGGTGTTGACTTGTCAAGAAGTCTTTGGTATGTAACTTTAGCCCGCTTGAGATACTGTACCATAGGGTTATCAGAAGAATCGATGGGAATGTCATCCATGTTTATTAAGAGGTAAATAGGCTTGAATATGACCTTTTAATTGAGTAACCACGCAAACACGTTAAAGTATTGTCCAAAAAACAATAACGTTTTTTGATATATTATAAAAGAGGGTAATTGAATAGGATCTGTAATTACTGTAAGAGCTAAGAAATTATATATAAGCTGAAGGAATTTAACTACTTCTGTAAAAACTTATGAAGGCTCTGTGATGCTGATTGATTACTGCCAGGTCTTTGGTAAAGCGTTGAAGGTTAGTCTTATTGCAGTTTTTAATTTAGATAAGCTAACAATGAGAAAGATACTGGGTGTACAAACACAGATCAAAAGAATAAACACTACAAGAGCTATATACGTTTCTTCAGCGATTTAATTGTGCTACAGGTGGGTAAAGTTTGCTCTTAAATATTCATGATCCATGACTAATAAAAAAAGGGAATCGAAAACTTCACGTTGAGTTTAGTTTCTCTCTCTTATTTATACCAAACCTTAACAAGAGATCAATATTTCAAGATTCCCTTTACACAAAAGATTAGTAGCCTCTACTAGTTCTCTGATAGAAAGACTTGCTTGGATACTTTTGCTTTCAATTGTCGGAAACCAATGGTTCACGTATAGAAAGAGTAGGCATAACTTTCAATCAAGCTCAAGGTTATTATTCGTATCTATTATTTTCCTCTTCATATCATCATTTTGGATTATATTCAACTCATTGATTAATATGCCTAATAATATGGGTAGATATGGGATCTTCTATATTTATTTTATCGACTATCTATAGTTTCGCTGGAAATATTGCAGGAATATCGAAGTTCTACTCGCAAGTAAGTATTAAAGCTTTATTATCATTATACTGATTCTCATAAGATCTGCCTGAATTTTATTAGCATAGGTACTGGTGAACTCTCCCATGTATATGTCAAGACAGAAGTCCTTTCTTCTTTAATTGAAGTTATTAGTCAATTTCATTCTGAGGATGATTATCGACTAGTGGCAGTAATAAGTAGCATTAAGATGTTCATGTTATTGTCGAGGACGTACTAATACGGAAACCAGAATATAGAATCAATGACTTCACTGTATGTGAGTGTTTCTCCTTTTGGAAAATACAGCGCTTTACTAACAGGTTCAACTCATTCTGTCGAGTTTACTATGGTATCAACTTCACATTTATAAGAATTCAACTCGATTCTTGAAACCCTTGAATCAAACGAAAGATATTGAACTTAATGATTAGTTTGAGAGCTAACGCGTGCTATATATTTTAGAAAAGATACTTATACCATATCATAACTATATCCTATTTACAATCTTTTACCTAGAAGCTTCGTAGCCCAGATAACAAGTCTGCCAACTTTTCGGTCCTCTAGATCAAAATCGTCCTTGGACAATTGAGTTGTGTGTACTTGAAGATTTTGAACTTCCTGTTTCAGCTGTCTTTTTATTTGTTCACTTTGTGTTAATATAATTGCATTTGTCTCTAAGTCAAACGAATAAGCTCTTCTAGTGTAGTTCGAAGATCCAATTATCGTTACACTAGGACAATCTTCTGAGGGAGCTGTTGCCCAAAGACCTTTAGCATGATATGACCATCCATCTCTGCAATTAACAGTTCCTTTTCTCCATTCTTTCAGTACAATATCATTAGATCTTCCTGCACAATCGACACTTTTCAAAAATTCGTGAGAAAGGTATAGGTACGCATCAGGAAGAAAACGTGATATCCCCTTTGATTTGTAAAACCCATTAGCAAAAGGCGAGGCGGTAATGACAGTACCTGATGATTCTGATTGAAGTAGCAGTGACTTGATTTCTGGAAGCATATTGAAATATCCTGCAGTAAAGGTCCACTTAATTTCTGAACAATTGATATAATCTAATAATTTTAGCACAGCTCTTTTCTCGGTAGACAAATCCTTTTGAAATAGAGGTGTAAACTGGGAAACTGGGTAAACAAGAGTGACATTATCCGTGTTTTCTATTGCTCGACTATTGGATTGGGGAACACTTAAAAGTTCTTCTAAAATCTTCGAAGAGCCTTTAACGAATTTTTCAGGATGTACAGTAGGATCAGGTAGCGGATTACTTGAGGGCCATTTGAGTAAAAATTTCGCTTTATTGTCAGAATATTTCAACTTAAAACTCAACTGTTCAATAGTTGACTGAATTTTGAAATAGTAATTGCTCAATTCTTTTGATTTAAAGATATAATAACGATCTTGTCTATTGGTGAAATAGTCGCTAGAGAGATTTGCACCAGACAAGATGACCTCGTCATCAAAGCCATATATTTTCATATGTTGCAAGCCAAATCCCTCGTTTAGACGTCTTGGTGCTAGATATTTAGCAATACCATTCAAATGAGGCGTATGATACATTCTTATTTCAACTTGGTTCTCATGATCTCTCATCAATTGTGCTAGCAAAGATGCAGAAGACTTTAAAGGCGCTTCTCGTGTTCCTCGAAGAGCGTCTGTTAGTATATGAACTTTCAGATTTGGTTTTGCACTCAAAGCATCTGACAAGCAACCAATAAGTTCATCTTGGGTCTTTCCAATATATAGAGAAGAAAGAAAAATCCTTCTTTCTGAACTCTTTATTTTTTGTTTTAACGTTGTATAAAAGTCTTTTGGGTCTTGTAATATTTCTATTTGATTTTGAGAGACTTCAAACCGTGGTGCAATCTGGTCTAGCTGCTCTGCTAACGTTTTGATACGAGGATTCAATCCACATTCAGAGGTAACTGAAGTTAATGCCCTTTTATATATCATCAAACGGGACTTAGGGTAAATATTAGGGTAAGGCCCTGGTTTTTAACCTTACGTTGAATTTGAAAAGTATTTTTTATGTAGCGACATCTTAAATGCGTCACAATTGAAACTAAAAGCTAGACTTTATGACTGAAAAGAACAATTACTGGGAGGATAAAGCTTATACCAATGACCCTTTGTTAAAAGTATTTCTAACCACTCAGCCTCTGGTGAGTCAGGAAGCTCTCAATTTTGTGAAAAGTGATCATGCTGGAGCTATAATTCTATTTGCAGGAACTACGAGAGACAGTTTTGACAATAAGAGTGTAGAAGAACTCGTTTATGAAGCACACCATAGACTAGCTCTACGTACTTTGTCGAAAATAGTTAAAGAAGCTAAAGATAGGTTCCGGAATGATACAGAGGATGAATTAATCCATAAGGTATATATCACACATAGACTAGGGGATGTTCCTGTCGGAGAGGAAAGTGTTATAATTTGTCTAAGTAGCACACATAGGAAAGAAGGCTGGGAGGCAGCAATGTGGATACTTGAAAGAGTAAAAGAAAAGGCTGAAATTTGGAAAACTGAGAGATACAAGGATGGCACTTCAACATGGAAAGAGAATGAGAATTCTAACGTGAAAAATACAGGTTCTTAGGTTATTAAAAATAGATTGACTAATTATACTGTATGTACATGATGATTGACCAGGTTTCACACTATCTAAAAGCAAAAGCTTCTTTTGATCTAGCAACAACCTCAACTTTTCTCTTTTCATAGTTCCAACGTTTAAGAACAGTAGATTTTTTGTCCTTAGGACTTCCTAAGCCTATAGATTCTGGGAGAACTTGTTTGAGGAATGATTTTAAAAATCTCTGTCTTTCAGTTGCGCTCAATAAGTTTGAACCATAAATTAGTTCTTTGATTTGCTCCTTAGTTTTAGAGCCTTGTCTATTTTCAAATAAGGCCTGTAGCTGGTTTTGAAGTTCTAGTATTTTGTCTTTTCTATCAGTCTCTGAAAGGAATGCAATTAAGTTATACTTGTTATCGAATGAGACTAAAGCATCAACCCTACCTGCAAGTTCCTCATATTCTGTTCTGTATGCCTCTAAATCTGTTGAACTTATCAATCCCTTTTGACGTTGCAACTTAAGATCATGGATATATATGTTAGTAGAGATGGCTTGTGAATCTGGTAAGGAAACACCATTTTTGATGTGGTTTCTAACTGAAAGAAGACGAGCAGAAGCAAGTTCAATTTCCTTCTCAGATAGAGAAGATATAATGTCTTTTAGCTGCTGAGAATATAATTTCAAAGTATCTGCTCTCTTAGCTTGTCTTTCTTCGAGATTTTTGAGTATAACTGGTCTTAATAAATGATCTTTACGAGTCAAATTATTTTCCTCAAATTTCGCCTTTTTTGGATCTGTTATTGGAACATATCCTAATCTTCTTACTCTAGGCTCAAAATGTGGTGTTGGTAATCTTAGATCTGCACGAAGAGCAACACCTACAAATTTTCTCTTTGGATGAAAAGGATCTAGGTAGAAACGTACATAACCCGGTTCCAATGCGAATATAGTGTGATCTTTACCTATACCAGTATTTTCTCCAGGATAGAATCTAGTACCACGTTGTCTCATTAGAATTTGACCAGTTTTGACTGGTTCGTTTTCTGCAACTTTCGCACCTAAACGACGACCAGCAGAATCTTTCATATTGGTTCTGGAACCAGCGACTTTTTTTGTAGCTGTACGTACTTGAATTTTGGGACCTCTGGCAGCTTGAACTTTCCCTAATCCATTCAAGGTTAGGTTAGTAAAACATTTAGCCAGACACAATGCTCTGCCGGCACCTAGATACGACATGATTTTTAGATATCTGAGTTAATGCTGCTTTAATAAGACTTATTGTCGATTTTAATTTTTTTCACCAAGAATCATGTACAATCGTTCATAACCTTTAAGCAATATTAGGATCCTAAGTTTTTTTTTTTTTTTAATTCATCATAAGCGTTAATAAAGTCTATCTATTCTGTCGTAAATATTTGAAGATTCAAGTCCTAGCTATATTTATTGCTTTGATTAATTATAATCAAAAGCACTGCTATTCATATAGCTCTCTACAGTTTTATGTCCGGGTAAGATACGTTTTAAAAGCGTACTAGGTGCTCTTTACAGATTGAGCACTTGTTATGTTATAAGAATAAGACATATTGAACAATGGAAGGACAATGGGACATTGTGGTTTCCTCACTACAAGACATTTATAACAGTAACGAGGAACTGAACTTCGATGAGCGTAAAGACTACTATCAGTCCAAGATACAGTTATTATCAGAGAAAGAACTGACCAACGCATTGAAGGATTTAAAGACCCATAAAGAAAATGTTGACAAGAGTAGGAGAGTATTGGATGAACTTTTAGTAAATCTGGGAAGCACCATAAATTCTGAGAACAAGAAAAAGAATTCAGACTTTAAACAGAAGAAAGGAAGAAGTTTCTGGACCAGTCCTTATAATGCTTCAGACTCGGTAACTGTTAAATCTGAAGTTGCGTTCAAGCTTCGCCAAAGGGGAACCGATGATGAATGGATTCAATGTGAAGTTACTAAGGTTATCGGAGATGGGACAAAGTAGGTATTAATTTTTCTCTACAAACTTACTTATTCTAACTGATTTTTTAGATTTGAAGTGCGAGACCCCGAACCAGACGAAAATAATAACCCGGGAAAAACATACAAAGCAACATGGAAGGATATTATACTCATAACTAGTATGAACGAATCTCAATCCCTAGTTAGCTACCCCTATGGTACTAGAGTTTTGGCAAGATATCCAGAAACTACAACTTTTTATCCTGCTGAGGTTATAGGAACAAAGAGGGATGGCCGGTGCAGACTAAGATTCGAGGGTGAAGAGGAAGAAGGAAAAGAAACAGAAGTAGATAGAAGACTAGTTCTACCTTATCCCAGTAAATAGATAACTTGCAAATGATGAGTTTTCGTAGTGATGCAAATGAATATTTGACCTGTACTGTGGATATATTTTTGATTTAAAGAACCGACTTTTACCGGAATTCATTTCTCGACAACTTAATTTTTCAGGTAGGTGATAATTCTAAGAGACCAAAGCAAAGTGATAACTTTTAACGGACTTTAATCGATTTAAATAAGTCTTTGAGCTTCGAATTCACTAAAGGACTATCAATCAGCTGATCAAATAATATGTCTGAGGCAATGGATATTGATAGTGAACAAATTCACGTATGTTTTCTAAATTGTTGAGTTTTTATGCAATAAGACCACTAACAGACTAGGACTCTCGTGAACGTGATACTTCACCTAGTAGAGGACGTCCCTATCCAAGAGATAGATCACCTAGAAGATATGGAGGTGATGGTTACAGGGATAGTAGACCATCTTACAGAGATAGAGATGCACCATCTGGTGTATCCAAGTCTGAAAGAAATTACGAAAATAGTGTGTTTGTTGGTAATATCCCATTTGATTCTACTTCAGAACAATTGAAGCAACACTTCGAATCAATTGGAAATGTTATTCGTGCCGATATAGTCACCCAGAGAGGTCGTCATAGAGGTATGGGTACTGTTGAGTTCTCATCGAAAGATGAAGTAAAAAAAGCCATCCAAGAATTTGACCACACTAACTTTGTTGATCGTGAGATTTTTGTGAGACAAGACAATCCACCACCAGCTTCAAGGGCAACCCCAAGGGATTATGGTAGAGGTTATGGAAGAGACAGAGACTATGGAAGAGACAGAGATTATGGAAGAGACAGAGATTATGGAAGAGACTATGATAGGGGATATGAAACAAGTGAATACAGCAGAGGAGGATATGAAAGAGGAAGCGGAAGAGACTACGGTAGAGGCGACAGATACGGTAGGGATGACAGATATGGTAGAGAAGACAGATATTCAAGAGACGACAGATATTCAAGGGACGATAGATATTCAAGAGACGACAGATATTCAAGAGATTATGGCAGAGGTGACAGATACACTCCAAGAAGAGAGGAAAGACCACCAAGAACTGGCCCACTTTATGAAGTATTTGTTGGTAATTTGCCTTTCAGCGTCAACTGGCAAGCATTGAAAGATATTTTCAGAGATGCTGGTACTGTCCTTCGTGCTGATGTTAGACAAGATGATCGTGGAAGATCAAAAGGTTTTGGTATTGTGTCCTTTGAAAAAGCTGAGGACGTTAAGAACGCTGTTGAGAAATTTAATGGCTACGAAATCGAAGGAAGAACAATTGACGTTCGTGAAGGTAAAAACAACACTGATGGTATTCAAGAGCCATCATCTGAGAGCCATTCAAATAATCATGTTGAATCTGAATTTATTAGAGGAGTTAACGGTAATGGTGAAAAAAATGAAACAATCTATGTTACTAATCTTCCATTTGCTACGACAAATGACGATCTTTTCGAACTATTTGAAACGGTTGGTCGTGTTGTTACTGCTGAAATCAAATTTGATGAAACTGGAAGACCAGCTGGTATCGCTGTTGTTAAATTTGAGTCAGAAGAATCTGCTGAAGCAGCTGTTCACAAATTAGACAAATACGATTACGGTGGTCGCCCATTAAATATATCGTATGCTAGTCTTCCAAACTAGAGTGATTCTTATTTAGTCTCCTTGAAAGTTCTTAAAATTTAATAAAAATGTATTTTATAATAGAGAAAATGTAGTTCAATAAAATATTTCGATTCATGGAAGTGGCCTTGTCAGATTAAGTAACGCACCATAATTTATAGAAATTCTCTGAGCTGGCTGTAAATTATTGCTACCCTTGAGAGAGCATAAAAATAGCTTGAGATAAATGTCAGGAAAACATTCATTTGCTGTAGCTGTGCTTCTTCTTGTGCTAATCACGGGATTACTACTATTTCATCTTAGAGGTCGATGGAGTATGTTATTGAACTGAACTTAGCTCATGGCTTTTTACTAATCAACTATAGTTCCAGCAACCAGAGCTTGGTTAAGTAGAAGGAGAATAAGGCTAGATGGATATTCATCTGTTTCGTCGTTCCAAAATGATATTGAGAATGGTTTGAACTCCGATTTATTTAACCTATCTATAGATAATGCAGACGATCCAAGAAAAGGCTTAGACGAAGAGTCGAAAACAGAAATATTAAAAATAATGAAGGAAAAGGGCATTACATTTGACGATGCAAGGCTGGAATTTACAAGGAAGAAGTTAGCCCAAAATAATGTTGGCCCAGATGGGGTTCCATTAGACCCTAAGGCTGTTACATTTAGTTAAGTTCATTTGTAAATTTAGGACAATTTCTCATCTTTTCCTTAATGTAAACTTATATAATATGCTGAAAAATGGATCAATTAATAATTCTATATTTGCTATTCGTGTAGGAATTTATAAAGATCATGTGAAATGCTCGTCCCACTTTCAATATAAGCTGCGAGGTATTTGAGAGACGAATATGACCGTGGAAGAGTTTGGGAGGTCTCAGATCTTTGAACACCTTCAATTATCAGTGAATTGTCTAAAATATTTGCAAGATATCCAAATGATTCTTCATGAAGAAAATTAGGTTCGTTTTCAATACTCTCAATATCTTTTATGTCGTCATCAGAGGTCCAGCCTAATTGATGTAATTCAACGGGATCAATTTCCAAGCAAGATTTGAAGCTTGATGTTCTATATCTAACTAATGATTCCTCTGACTTATCACCACAAAAAGGAGCTTCTAAATTATTCTTCTTCTCGGATAAAATTGTAGAATTTTCAGAGAGTTGAGATTCAATGTCAATATTGAACGAGCTGAAATTTAATCGTTTAAGCTGCTTAAGTGCTTCTGGTTCTTCCAAAACTGGAAACTCTGTCTTAAAACTCTTTGGCGTATAGTATGTGTCGCCATCAACATCTGTTGCAAATAGATCTTCTTTCGACCGAACGCCAACTCTTAGTAAATGAGAACGGAAATCTTCATCCATAGAAGGAAAAGACGATACTTTCTGAGTTGACGCATCAATAGGCTGGTTTCTAATCTTGTTAGTTAGTGATGCAAAAGCTGGTGTCACTTGCGCTAGCTCATAAGGCTCGGGCACTGCCTTATTGATTTTAGGTTCTTTACCTTCAGTGGTAGATTCAGTTCCTAATTTATTCAAGTCGATATTAACAGATGAGTTTTCTTTAGCTAAAATCCAGTTCCGAGCAAAATTATCTCCTTGACTTGATTTACCATCTATTTCATCATCAAAGATAGGGGTCATTGATGACTCAAATGTCTTAATGTCGTCAAAGCTGGAAGTTTCTATTGTTTGAAAGTTTTTGTTATTATTTGAGGTCAATAAAGTTGTAGTGGTACTTTTTGATGGATCAGTTGTAGTTGGTATTACCTTGTTCACCTGGGTAGTAGTTGGTATTGCCTTTTTCAACTGATTAGTTGAAGCTAGGTTAACATTAGATATATTAACGGGTTGGTTCCTAGATCTCAGTTTCTTTAAGCCGAGAAATTTAGAAAATCTGTTTGAAGTCTTTCGACTTTGAGGTTCAATTTTCTGTAATGCCTCAGCTTTTGTTGTATTGTTCAAAGTTGGTAAAGGTTTATGAATCTTTACTGACGACGTTGATGAGACTCTCTTTGGCTCACTGCTCGATATTTTGTAATTCTTTCCAGTCCTTTTTGGTGGTATAATTGTAGGTTTTTCTGAAAGACTATGAATCCATGATCTGTTAGCAGATGTTAAAGAAATGAACAATTCTTCATCCTTATATGAATTTCTTTCCATTTCAATATTTGATAATTGCTCAGATATAAAGCTGGAAAGCTCAGTAGAATTGATAGTATGACTGAATTTCTTCTCATTTCTTATTAAGGTAGTCATTTTCACTAAGTCATCATCAACAAACTTAGCAGATATTGCAGCGAATAGATTATTTTCTTTTAGCAATGACTCTGTCACATCAATATTCAAGAACAGAGAAATGTGTGAACGGTTTTGTTCACGGGAATATGAGGTTCTTTCATGAGCTGTTGATAAAATCGTGAGACCAAACTTATTATTTCTAAATAAATGAAATGGGGTTGATTTATTTAGTATTCTAGCTTTGTTTAAGAGACTAACAAACTTGGAGCTATCATGTACTCTCAAAGTTCTGCTTTTCGATGGTTCGTCTTTGAAGATAATCTTAATTTTATTCTCATCAAATATATATGACTCGAAATTGTTCAAATCACTCCACATAGAAACTTTGAGTTTCGGTATGTTCTTGATTGGATTTTGATTTATAAGTGAATTCATAAGAATATCAGAAACTTGTGGCCTGATAGACTGATCATTTATATCTTCGACTTCGTCTCGCTCAATATCAGCGAAAACCATACAGTCGTTAAAGAGTATAATAACCCCATCTTTATCAGTAATTATTTCATGTGTTCCAATCACCGATATAACTTTCCTATTCATCCATCCAGCAGTTAGACTGGAAGGCCAGCTATCACAAATCTCCGTCAATATCTTTCCAGTTGGTGTGAATACTCTCTTATAGGGTTGAGGGGATTCCCTTCCGAATGATTCTACTGTATCTACTGCAATTTGAAAGTAAGCGTCAACCTGACTCTTTTCGGATTGATCCCAACCTTTAGTATTGATAAGTCTTTCAAGAATAAGTTTAATTTTTATCAAGTTTAAAGGTGATTTCATTATCGATTCAATTTGATGTTCAGAGTAGCCATTTGGTAAATATTCAGAATTTTCTTTAAGGAACAATTTTAATGAATCGTTGAAAGTTTTTAAAGCTGATTCATGGCGCATATTTGCTTTGTAGAAATAAGGTATAGTTGTCCCACAAGCTTTTACAACTTCAAAACTTCCAAATGGTGTAGCTGTCTTGAGAGCATCTAAGAATAGACAATTAATTCTCGTTATTTCATCAATTGTAGGCGGGAAGATTTGATTTAGTTTTGAGGTAGACAAATTAGAGATATTCCCATTGAGAGTTCCAATCCTCGTTGGAATTACGACTTCTTTCAAAAATTTCACAAGCTGAGTGGTGATGTTTTCCTGTAATTGAAGCAATTCGTAACAAATTGACTTAGTGAGTTCATCATCTGTGTTTTTGAGAATATCTGGTGCCTTATATATTTTATCGGTGTTTTCTGGTGAATATTCCAATAATGGGTCAAAAAGTTGTTCCAATTGTCTGCCTAACAGAAAAACTAACTTATTGTTATCATCAATAACTTCTGGTTTATCTTCATAAACGACATCAAGGATAAGTGAATCAATGAAGCTTGGTTGAAGGAATCCCAAGGACAGAAGTTCCTTTCCTACCTCTATAGGAGTTTTATCAACAATCAGTTCCATTGAGGATGCTAGCTCCCCAGCAGCTATTTCATCCCATTCGAACAATCTAGGTTTACCCAAAAGTGTGCTAACTTTTGAAGGATTGAGAGCCGAATACGCTCTTAATAGTGTAACTGCCATTGCCCTGCGAACGTTTGAGTTTCTCAAATTCGGAGCCAAGTTTCGACATGCAACAAAAAATCTAGATCTCTCGTCTAATGTAAGAGAGTTGTAACAGATATCACCAACTGCTGAAAAGAAAACAGTGCTTATCTTTTGAGAATCTGGATCCTCGAACACCATGATTATGATATCACCTAAGACCTTGTCAACACCATGAAAATATGCACCTGTACCTATAATTCTAAGCCAGTCCTCCTTGGCTCTATAGTTATCAATGGAAGTCGTACAAAGGTTGTTGTTAAGCTTCACAATGTTTAGTGGAGGCTCACTCCGATTTTCAGAAGAGTATGAGTTTTCTGGCTTCTGGAGATCCTCCTCGTACATACTAGAAGCCTTGCGAGTCATTTTCATAGGCTTTATCTATTTTTGAAAGCTTTTCTCGACAATTCTTAACAATAATTAAGTAAAAAAACGAAAGACAAACAAACATTACATTATTTTTTCCCATTTGTTTCCCCAGTAACAAATTGGTGAAAAGTAAACAATAAAATAGTGGTACGACCACTACATTTTTAATTGTAAGCTTTAAAGACGCGTATTTAAGTGATGAGGTGACATCAAATCTAGATTTTGATGATATATCGTTGATCCAGGCGTATGAATGTGTCAAAGATGATGAAGATTTTTCAATTGACATTGTTGAAACTGTACTAAGAAAATTTTCAGCCCGTAATGTTGAGCCATATTCACTTGATATGATAAAGGTTTCTCGTTGGTATGGTATTCATTCTTTAAAGAAATATGCCTCGAAAAAAGCAATCTATGCATCTGAATTTTTGATAGAATGGAAATCTGAGTTTCCACCATTTTTTGAGTGTCCAATAGATTTACCACATCTCAATGGTCACTTTGTTACTCCACTGCCCGACAAGATCCAGTTTTTGTCTAGAGCTAGCTTGGCCGATGATATAGTTAATCGCCTGAGCTATCTATTCAAATTACAATCGACATGGGAAATGACGGAACTTATCCCATTTATAGAAGAGTTTAATACTAAGGGCGTAAAGTCTGAAAACTTCATCTTGAAATATGCTAAAAAGAAGAAAATGGGCAAAAAGTGGCTAGTGACGGCAAGATGAAATTAGTGTATATAAACGACAAAATTATCTCTAGTCTATACAAAGTAATGCAATAACTATTTTTCCTTGACTGTAGTTAATAATGAGCCCACAGTTTCGTAGACTCCTAAAAAGATCGCACCTCCTGCACTAATCCACATTGTCCTTGGGCCTATACCTGAAAGGAAAACCTTGAATCCCTCTTCTCTAGCAATAACTTTTGCCAGATAAATTGCAGAAACTCTTTGTTCATTCAACATTATTCTTGTTTAGATCTAATGGAGTCGTCAAGGCAGCAGCAACACCACCTACAATAGATCCACAAAGTGCACCTTGAAGTGGGTTTACTTGGGATTTTTGTGAAGACGACCATTTCTTCTTCAACCATTCATAAAGCGGGAATTGGATGACAGTAAATGTAATTTCTCTTAGAATGGGCCCAGCCTCTATAAAACCCCTTTATCAAACCTTCCTTATTTTCATTCCGTAATAATATTTTGAAGGTATCTAACGACGATGAACTCTTTGAAGTCTGTGTTCTTTGCTTTATAACTTCTGCTGGAACTCTAACCAAGCATGCTGCAATTTCACCAAGAGAGGCTGCAACCATATGGGTTAAGGTAGTCGCCACATTTTCATATACTGTTTGGCAATTGGTCTCAACTTCACCTTTATTGTATCATAGGTGACAAAGAATAATGATGCAGACGGAGCTGAAGCTATCACAGCCGAGCCTAAACCTCTATATATTCCCTTATGACCTCCATTCTTGAAAAACCCACCTTTGGCTTGAAGTCTAGTCTTCAATGTACCTATGGAGAAGAACGTCAAATCTGTAGAAGTTCCAGCAGCAGCACCACTCTGTACTACTGTTAATATCCTTGCACTCAAAAATGGAAAAAAAACTTGAAAAAAAGCACCATCCAAGACATAAGTGAACTGAGATAGCATTCTACTAGTGATACCAAGAAGTATCCCTCAGCCATGACTCAATTGACCTAACTAATACACCTTTAAATTGTACTTCATATGCAATTAGAGACCCATCTCAAAAAGATTCACGGTTGGGACCACACCATACTAATTACTTTCCCAATATCCTGTTAGAAAAAGACCAGTGTGTTCTTGGAGCAGTACCTACAAGTTGAGGTGTTCAAATATAGCTATATATTTGTTGCAGCTTCTTAGTATTTGCTCTTGTTGCTATTTTAAACCGTTAAAGCTGTTCTAAAACCTAATCCGGGGAATCCTACATATCGTACGAGTTTAACAACAAAAAAGTGCCAACGTATTAATACGAAACAAATGCCCAATATTTCAAAGGACCCTTTACAATCAGTTACGCACAAGACAATTCAGCTATTTGGTTAAGTTCTAATGGTCCTGTTTGGCGAGCAGTTCTCACTAACAGCATCTAAGCAGCTCCGAGACGGGTAAAAAGTTATCTCTCTTTTTTTTTTTTAACTCACACACAAGATTAGTTGAAGAGGCAAAAAGGTTTCTCCTACTACAACTTTATAGATCTAGCTGAGGTTAAATATTCTTAATATATCAAGGGATAATTGAGAGTTCGTCTGATACATAAAGAGAGTGATAAATTTGGGTTTGATTAGCTGTCATCTGGAAGATCTGACTATAGGGGTATATTAGTAATATTTTAAAATGCAGTGTGTCAGAAATCTAATCAAGTTGTCGAAGCCATTGCAGAGAAGACTGTTGAATACTTCTTCTGTTAACAATGCGACCACGTCTGCAGGTGCTTCTTTATCCGGGGACCTTGCAAAGCCTGGTGCAGACATCATAAAGAATGCGTTCCAGAGTAATGATTTAAATGGAACAAGACCTATTTATTTGGATATGCAAGCCACGACACCAACTGATCCAAGAGTTTTGGATAAGATGTTACAGTTCTATACGGGTCTATATGGTAACCCACACTCAAATACGCACAGTTATGGTTGGGAAACCGATAAAGAGATTGAGATAGCAAGAAAACATATTGCAGATCTAATTGGTGCTGATCCAAAGGAGATCATTTTCACTAGTGGTGCTACTGAATCAAATAATATGGCAATTAAGGGTGTTCCGAGATTCTATAGCAAAACCAAAAGGCACATCATCACAGCAAAGACCGAGCACAAATGTATTTTGGATTCGGCAAGACACTTACAAGATGAAGGATTTGATGTAACATACTTATCAGTTAATGAAGATGGTTTGGTCGATCTAAAAGAATTAGAAGCTGCCATTCGTAAAGATACTGTTTTAGTTTCCATTATGGCTGTTAATAATGAAATTGGTGTTATACAACCTGTTGAAGAAATTGGTAAAATTTGTCGTAAACATAAAGTGTTTTTCCACTCAGATTGCGCACAAGCTGTTGGTAAAATTCCAATCGATGTTAATAAAATGAATATTGATTTAATGTCGATTTCTTCCCACAAAATCTACGGACCAAAAGGTGTTGGTGCCATTTATGTTAGAAGAAGACCAAGGGTTAGAATTGATCCAATTATTACTGGTGGTGGTCAAGAACGTGGTATGAGATCAGGTACTTTAGCTCCCTCTTTAATTTCCGGATTTGGTGAAGCTTCAAGAATAATTAAAGAAGACATGGAATATGATCAAAAGCATATTAAAAAGCTGTCTAAAAGATTATTGGATGGGTTATTATCAATTGAACATACACAATTAAATGGTTCAAAAGAACATAGATATGCTGGATGTGTTAATATATCATTTGCTTACATTGAAGGGGAATCATTACTAATGGCCTTGAAAGATATTGCCCTAAGTTCTGGTTCAGCTTGTACCTCAGCTTCATTAGAGCCATCTTATGTCTTACATGCTTTAGGTGCTGATGATGCTTTAGCCCATTCTTCAATTAGATTTGGTATTGGAAGATTTACGACTGAAGAGGAAATTGATTATGTTATCAAAGCTATTAATGAACGTGTTGAATTTTTAAGAGAATTAAGTCCATTATGGGAAATGGTAAAAGAAGGTATTGATTTAAATTCTATCGAATGGTCAGGACATTGAGAATTATTTTTTTTTAAGGGTCATGTATATTTTTCAAAGGAATCCTTGAATACTTCCCTTTTTCGAGTGATTTCAACTTTTAATACTATTTTATGTTTTTTATGAGGTATCTTTGTAGAGTCTATCGGCAATTTCTCTTTAATTTGTATTAGAATGAAATATTTTTATAAACGGGCCTGAACCGGTGACGGAACGTTCAAAGTCAAAAAAAAAAAAAAATGGAATCATGATATATCAAGATTTAAATTAAACATCATCATGAGTACTAAAACAATCGTTGTCCTTCCAGGTGACCATGTTGGTACTGAAGTTACCAATGAAGCCATTAAAGTGTTAAAAGCTATTGAAGAGGTTCGTCCTAACGTTAAATTTGATTTCCAACATCACCTTATTGGTGGAGCAGCCATTGATGCTACTGGAGTTCCATTACCAGATGAAGCACTTGAAGCTTCTAAAAAAGCAGATGCCGTTTTATTAGGTGCTGTTGGTGGTCCAAAATGGGGTACTGGTTCAGTTAGACCAGAACAAGGCTTATTGAAAATCAGAAAAGAATTAAATTTATATGCAAACTTAAGACCATGTAATTTTGCAAGTGAATCATTGTTAGAATTATCGCCAATCAAACCTGAATTTGCCCAAGGTACTGACTTCACGGTTGTTAGAGAATTAGTTGGAGGTATTTACTTTGGTGAAAGAAAAGAAGATGATGGATCTGGTGTTGCCTCTGATACTGAAACTTATTCAGTACCTGAGGTTCAAAGAATCACGAGAATGGCTGCCTTCTTAGCTTTACAACATAATCCACCTTTACCAATCTGGTCCTTAGATAAGGCAAATGTTTTAGCTTCATCAAGATTATGGAGAAAAACTGTTACTGAAACTATTGCAAATGAGTTTCCTCAATTAACTGTTCAACATCAATTGATTGATTCAGCTGCAATGATTTTAATCAAATCTCCTAAATCTTTGAACGGTATCATTATTACTTCCAATATGTTTGGAGATATCATTTCTGATGAAGCCTCTGTCATTCCAGGCTCATTAGGTTTATTACCATCTGCTTCATTAGCTTCATTACCTGATACTAATAAAGCCTTTGGTTTATATGAACCATGTCACGGTTCTGCTCCAGATTTAGATGCCAACAAAGTCAACCCAATTGCAACTATATTATCTGCAGCTTTAATGTTGAAACTTTCATTAGATTTATTTGAAGAAGGTGTTGCTCTTGAAAAAGCTGTCAAAGAAGTTCTTGATGCTGGAATCAGAACTGGTGATTTGCGTGGTTCAAACAGTACTAGAGAAGTTGGTGATGCAGTTACAGCTGCAGTTAAGAAGATCTTAGCTTAATAAAAAAAAAAAAAGACTACATTTATATATAGAGAAGTTCCTTACAAGTGTAGCTTGAAAAAAGAATTAATGCATAAGATAGTTCAATTTTGTTCGGCGATGAAATCATTAATATCGATTTCTAAGACAGGAGCAGTACCACTATTTGAATATGTTTTATTTTGCTTTTTAGCTTCTCTTTTTTCCAATTTTTTCAACTTAGCTAATGGCCCATAACCAACGATATCTTGATTTAATTTAAAAGGATCTAAGAAAAACGAGACTTTCTTGAAATTGTCCCCTAATGATATAAATTCATGGATAATATCTTCGATACAAATGATACCTTCATCGCCTAATTTATCTTCAACAAGAGTGTTATCGTTCAGTTTGACCGTCTTTACTTCATCACCATCCTTGACGGTAACAGTTGCCCTCTTTTGAACCAACTGTCTAACAGATTGTAGAGAAGGTTGTCCTATAACTGTATATGGGGCTATTAATTTTATTAGGGGATATATTGTTTCTGATAACTTGATAAAAACACCAGTATTGACATGGTTTAATCTCAACAGCGATAGAATCTTGTGAACTTTTGAAGGGATTTTAACTCCAGAAGGACCTGTTACTCTAACAACAAAATATAAAGTCGGCTTTCCTGAATAAACCTGTCTAGTCTTCGACCCATCTGAACTGACCTTTTCAATAAAACTTCTATTACTTCCCTCACTAACCTTAACCCTCTCGTTTTTAGAAACTCTTTTAACCCTTTCAGCTTCTCTCTTACTAGCTAAATTTTTACTAACTAATGTCTCAGCTCTAACAAACCTAGTTTTTCTCTGGCTTTTCTTTCTTAGCCTCTCTTCATCCCTGGCCCTAGCAGCCTCCTGTTTCTCGAGTCTTATTCTATCATTATTTTTTCTCTTACGTAAAAGAATCTCTGGGTTAGAATTTAGTTCAACCATACTTTTAATCACTAATACCTCATCTCTCTAAAAAAGAAAATTTTAACTAGGGCTTTAAAATTTTTTGTTTCCCTATTCAATATATGTGGTGCTTAACAAATGTGTGTGTGAAAACCAAAAAATATGGTGTGTTGTACTTATCAAAATTACATAATCAATACTGTCGTTACCAAATTACGTAATAAATATGTTACTCATACCAATATTTCCGTATTTGGGAAGTATAGATCTATTAGGGCCACTTTCGACTTTTTTTTTTTCTTTTTCTTTTAGAAAAAACCGGGTAATCGCTATTGTTTTTTTTTTCCCGATTTCTTCTTCTGGGAAACAGATTACATATAATTAAGACCCCTAATAGGACCAATAAGGTGGATTTATATAGCTTTTTGATAACTGGAGACACTAAACCAGAAGTATGAGGAAAGGTGGGCTACACACCGTACAAAGTAAGAATAAAAATCGAGCGACTTTTGAGATCCATGGCTTGGAAAAAATGGCTCTTAGATTATCTCCTAGGCAACTAGGGCCAAAAATGAAAATTGGGAGAGTGTTGAAGTTTGTTGAAGTGTTAGTTTGTAGAAGTTTGTAGAAGCTCAGTGTGGTGGATTTAGTGGTGGTTTTAGTAGTGAGTGATAGTAGTAGCACTAGCACCTCTCTAACATGCTCAGATCACTACGCTTGAAGGACGCAGTCTTGTGAGGTCCTCAAGCCCACCAGCCTAGACATCTCAGTCGACATCTCAGTCGACATCTCAGTAGAGATCCCTCTAGTCACATATCTCTAGCATCTCAAACATCAGCAAGGCCTCAGACCTCCCCCATATATCCACTTGTAATTCCGGTTTGTTTGAGGTTGGAAAAAAAGCAGTGATGAAAAAAAATCGGTTAGATACAAACTACACGCTTTCTGAATAGGATACAACCCGGTTTGTAAAGATCCCATTCTATATCTTCCAGACATTCTAATCACTAAGATCACAATTGCCCGCTCTAGTTCCAAAAAAATTGGCTTCCCGATCTCAGATAGCATCAACGCTCCTCGAAGAGTATAATAACAAAGGGTTAATTTTCCTTTTTGGTGTCAGTACAAGAAAGGTCTACAGATCTAAGGTTTTCCCGCTATTCATCAGAACAAGTCTATATTAGAGCAATATTCTTGGGTAAAGGGATTTTTTTTTTTTTCTCTCTTGTTCATTTTGCCCTCGCTATTTGTGAACACTTTGTGAAATTTAATTTCGTATCCACAAACACAAAAAGAGCTATAAAATAAAGAGTTATTTCCATCAAATCTCTTCAATCTAGGCGCGAAGGCATCGTGGTCTCTTTTCGGTTTTTTTCACCCAGTGTTGTCTTAAAGTTTGTGTGTTTGTGTTTCACCTATCTATACCCATAAAGTAAACGCCCCAAGGAATATCATAGGGATGGTGAACGAAACACAGTTGGAATCGACTCCTCGACAGAGCAGCAATCAGCCCCTACAGTACACAAAGGATGAGCAGTCAAATTCTCAAGAAGTCAATAATGGCCCTGCAAACTTGAATAGACAGTATAACCAAGTGCCTGTTATGGTATCACATTATCCCTTGGGTAACGCTCTACAACATTTACAATATCAGCAGCAGGTTGCGTATGCCCAAGCGCAATTTTATCAGCAGCAGCAGCAGCAGCAGCAGCAGCAGCAACCTCAACTTCCCTTGACACCATCAAGTGCTCCTCATCTAGATCAGCCTAATCGAACACAACAGGAAACCTCTTCTACATCCACGCCATCACAGCCGTACCAAACACCCCAGAGGTCAATGGCGGCACCTCCAATTCCTGGATCTACAGCAAATTTTAATAACAAACATAGTATACCTGCAGCTTTAACTCCAGAATCTCAAAGAAAAAGACCAAGAAGATCAGATCATGCTCTTCCCGGAGATGATGGAGATTTGGAATTGAAATCTCTTGCTCATAAGGCATTGGAGGTTCCTCTTGAACAATATGCCGCAGAAGTACGTGCAGTCGAAGCTAGTAATCCATCATCTTCATCTTCATCAACTCCAAATGGTGGTAAAAATTCTTCATCAAAACAGGATATGAAGAAAGAGAGACAAAGACAAGTTTTTGGTCTGACTTGGTTATTAAGAGCTTGTGATACATCTACAAATTCAGTTGTTCCAAGAAATAGAATTTATGCTCGTTATGTTGGTATATGTGCAGATAATGGAATTAAACCTTTATCACCTGCCTCATTTGGTAAACTTGTTCGAATTGTTTTCCCTAATTTGACTACTCGTCGTTTAGGTATGAGAGGTCAATCAAAGTATCATTATTGTGGACTTCGATTAAAAATTGATGATGTTTCAAAATCTCCAGCTAGTTCATCAAATTTAGGTACACCATTGCATAACGCTTCATTTGTTTCCTCTTTTTTACCAGGAACTCCTTATGGTTCAAATAGTCCTGCTTCGTTCCATTCTTCAGCTTCAACTCCTCAATTATCTACTAACTCAAATATTTCTACAATTACTTCGTTTTTAAATGATAATGTTGCACCAGAATTAAAATTTGATCCAAAGTTATTTCAAACAGTTGGAGGAGAACAAAATTCGGATTTAGATTTCCCACTTTATTTACCTGATATTAAACCTTTCCTTTCACCTTCAACAGATTTAGATATCGCAGATACATTATATGGATTATATAAATCTTATTGTACATCAATTTTTGAATCTTTAAGATATATGCAACTGAAAAAATTATTTGAATTATTGGAATCATTTCATGGTTCGTTAACAACACCTGTTTTAAAATTATATTCTTCAATAGAAGTATTACCTTGGGTTATTGCTTCAGATACTTTATTGTATAAATCAATCATCAAAATGTTGGCTAAATTAGCACTTCAAGATATACCAACTTCTGTTTTACAACAATTAAAACAAGTTTCACAAACTTATGCTGACAAAATTTCTACTTCTCTAGCATCAATGCCAGTTAAACTTGTTTTAGCTAAATTAAAATTATCACAGCAATTTTCACAGTTAGTTGGTAGATTAGTTAGAGTTGCTGAAACTGCACAATCTGCTAATAAAGTTTTATCACATGAATTAGATAGAGATTTAATGCTTAGTGATTGGACAAAATATGTTAATATTGAACAAATTGCACTAAGAGAATTACCATGTGATGGTGAAAATTTTAAAAGAGCTATTGAAATCTTACAATTTAAAGTCCCAGAATTCTTGAAGCAAAATTCAAATGAGTCTATAATTAATGAATGGGGTAGTTATATTTCCTCATTACCAGAACAATTTGCAAATGTTCCACCACGTTTGTTTTTGTTATGTACATCTGCCTTATTAACGAGTGCACTTCGTGAAATTTCATTAGCAGGTGGTGCAGGATTTGGTGCTTGGTGGGTTGTAAGATGTTGGATTGATGAATGGGTTGGTTGGTGTGCTGAACTTGGAGGTTTTATTTCTAATTCTTCAAATCAAGTACAATTTGGTACCTCACAAACTGAAACGGAAAAAACTGAAAGTTCTAATAATAAAATTAATGGAGAATTAGAAAAAGGCAATTTTAATGAAGAATCTGTTGATTTATTAGATGGTCAATTTGGAGGTATTTTAACCGAAGATAAAGATGGAGAAAGATCTAAGGAAAAGAATGGGTCATGATTTTATATTAAAGAAGTGTAAGAGAAGTAAAAAAAAAAAAAAGAAAATCTAAATGACTTTCTTTAAAAAGTCTGTAATATATTGAATGAAACATTTTCAAAAGAATTGAAAATACAAAAAAAAAGTTTAATATTCTGGCCTTTATCTTGAAGCTTTATTTTACTTGAATTTACCAGTTAATTTACGACTATGTCAATGCAAAAAATATTTATATAAAATCTTTTCAATTCGAATTGTAAGCTTTTTCTGTATTGTGCTTGTGTTCATACCATTAAAGATTATTCCAACTCATCGAGGAAGGTGTATATATTTGATTAAAGGGCTTCTATGTAATGACTCAGGAGGAATTTGAAGAGGCAGACCTTTGAGCTCTTATAAGTTCATTTCGTGAAGGTTTAGAACTCTACCGCAAAACGTTATGGTCTAGTAACTTTCCTGAAATCAGATCATCTTGGGTCTGATAATCCAAACGAGGAATTGATCAAACTAAGTAAACTTTTATTTGCACATGCGACTAAAGTTGGTATAGCTTTTTAGACCTCCAGTTTCTGTCAATACAGTTTATAATCAGTAAAAGGAGGTCTCACAGACGTTTTTATTGTTATAATCGCTTGTTGACCTAATAACCGTTGAGAAGTATAGTGTTTATTTCAATCAGAGATTTTAGAGAGTATATTGAGGATTATTGGTTCATACATTGGTTTAGTTGAATGAATTGAAGTTACTAGATTTTGAGCAGAAAGAAGATGATTAGAATAACGATACTGTTAATGGCAGATTAATTTCAGTAGGTGAAATATGGGAAAATGCTAAGTCATTAGAAAATTCAATTGGTGAGAGTAAAATAGGACTATTAAAGAACAAGATAAAGCTATCAATTTCATTGGTTGATGATGCCTTAGACGAACTTGAGGAGTGGCTTGAGGATCCCTGTTATAATAGATGATAGTGATCCATTTGGAATTAAAAAAGTTTCAGATGATGAAGATGAAAAACAGAATGAAGTTGATTTACAGACAATTGAATTAGCTACTGTATGGCATAGAAAAATAAAGTTGATCAGACTTCTTTTATCTTCTTTGATCAAATCGCTTCCTTCAAATGATGAACATGTTACTGGTAAGAATATTGATAAATTTAATAAAGAACAAAACAACCTGGTAGAAGAAATTGATGAGCTTGTATCCATATTTCTCACAAATCAATCATTACGCCAATTGAAATCGACCGCTAGAGTCATTGAAAAACAAAGTGAATTATTGATAAACTTGGTTGAGATGTTAAATAAAGAAGATGAAAAAAAGTCAAAATGGTTGACAATTTGGCATGAGAGATTTATACAGTGATTATAATTCTATGGGTTTGTAGTGGCATTAAAGTAAGTCCTAAAGGGATGTTTATACAATAAACTCTATAGTTTCACCAACCTTCTCCATCGCTTTCATCGTCACTTCTGCTGACTTTGCTCTTACGACTACTTAACGCAGCAGCTAATGCATCAGCCAACGAACCTCCTGGTGCTCCTGGGGGTCCGTTAGAGGAAGGTGGAGGAACTTCACCTCTTTGTTCTTGTAAAACGACTGATGGCTTCTCTAGCTGAGATTTATCTGTCTTACGTAAAGCTCCAATACCTGAACCTCTGATTGAGGCTAGTAAGGCATCACGTCCAGAATCCACTTGTGGTAGTGGAGGAGCAGCAGCAGCTTCTGAATTACTTGGTAGTGGAGGAGGGGCTGGTGGCCCTCCAACGGAAGAATGTTGAGGGAACGGTGGTGGTGGTGGTGGTATAGAGGCTCCTTGTTGAGGAAATGGTGGTGGTGGTGGTGGACCACCATTTGCATTTTGTTGTGGTAAAGGAGGTGCAATAGGACGTGAAATATTTTGTTGAGGAGCTAATGGTGGTGCCAAAGGTTGCTGTTGAATAATTGGAGCAGGCGAAATATATGACGTTGTATTCTGTTGTGGGGGTAATGTTGGTGCAAATTGTTGTTGCTGCTGAGCTGCTGGTAACTGAGCAAGATCTCTTTTTGGTGGTGGTGGTGGTCTAGCTCCAGCATTTCTAGGAGGTGGTGCAGGTGGTGGTGCACCTCCTCTTCTTGGTGGAGGTGCAGGAGGTGGTGTTCTTCCTTGCACAGGTGGAGAAGATTGAAATGGTTGATAAGGTGCCGTTTGTCTTGGTGGAAGTGCTAAATCAGGAGGTGCATTTGCTCTAGGTGGAGGTCCTCGACCAGCAGGTAAAGACGGAGCAGGACGTTGACCAGAAGGTAGAGGAGGTCCTGGATGAGCAACCGTCGGTAATGGTGGATTAGGTCTACTATTCATAGGTGGGAGAGATGGAGCTGATTGTTGTGGTTGATTGGCCAATGGTGGTGGAATTTTATAGACTTGTTGATTTGCTAATGGAGGTGGAACTTTATGAACAGTTGAATTTTGAGGCTCCGGAGTTGGTGAATTTGAGTATCCATTACTAGATGTAGTAGGTGATGGCGCATACTCTTGTGGTGGTGCAGCAGGTGCTGGTGATGGTGAAGAACTACTATCTGGAGGGGGCGGTGGAGGTGCTTTTTTCTTTAGTGAAACGGAATGTTTAATTGTCTCAGGATTATTATTATTCTGTTGATATTTTCTTGGAATAGGTGGTTCTAATCCGACTAATGGACCACCTTGTTGATTAATATAGTTTTTGATAAACTCCTTATTATCAGCAATCATATCTTCTGTGATGCCAGCATTGGATAATTCTTTATACAAAGGTCTCCATTCCGGTGGAGGCAGGTCGTCGTAATACAATATGTTGGTAGTCTTTCTAATGCGTTGATCTCCAGTGCTTGACCATTCACCTCTTGGACCAGGGGCCCTAGGAGCATCGGGTTTCTTTTTCAACGCAATTGCATTCTTGTTCTGTACTGTTTTCTTCGAACCATGTTTTTCTCTACCAGTGACTTTCTTGAAGAAACGAGAAGCATCACTTGTATCGTCAAATAGTAACCCAACTAGACAATCTTCAATTTCAAAAGTGTGGAAAAAGGAACGATCTTGACTATATCTGAAATCAATGTATATCTCCTGGTCCCACACAACACCTCGGTTTCCATGAATATCAACCAATTTCAAGAAAAAAGTATGGCCTACAATATCATCCACTATTACTATAGCACCAGACAAGCCTGTATAATTCCATTTCGACGGATCCGGATACGCGATGTACAGCCTTGCAACAGCAGCATCTAGCACCTTATTTGAAGCCTTGGGGATAACCCTTTTAACCTTCTCCTTATCAGTCGATGTCAGAGTCATTCCTAACGGTTATGTTTTGTACTCTAAAGGAGATTTCATATGGTGAAGATTAGTGAGAAAAAAGTCAATCCGGGCACTCTACTACTTGGCCTAATTCAATAATAGCTAATATACAAATATATATATATATATACAATTCTAAACATCGTTTAAAGCGACACAGACTGCTCCCTTATGGTGGCCATTGTACTGTCGCACAGTCTCACTTGTAGAAAGGTCCCAAAGACGAACGTAATGATCAGAACACGCAGTCACCAGGTACGCAGAGTCTGCACTGAAGGCACAATCCCACACCCAACGCTGGTGGCCCTGGAGCGTAGTCTCCAACGAGAACGAGTCTTCAATGTTCCAGATCCTTGCTGTATGGTCTGCAGAGCACGTTGCCAGGTGCTTGACGTCGGAGCTCAGAAGAACTCTCGTTATGTACTTCGAGTGAGACCTGAACTTCGTCACCGGCTGCAACGACGACGGGTCCTTCTGGTTGTTCATCTTCCACACGTAACAATTCCCCTTGTTGTTTCCTGCCACGAGCATCGACCCTTCGCTCGCGACCGATACAGAGTGCACGGGGACCCCGTCCTCTGGTATGAGCTGGTGCGTACATTTGTTTTCACCGAGATCCCATATTCTAACGTTCCCATCCTGGTCGCAGCTGATCAATTCACCTTGGTTCGGGTGAATAACAACCTCATTGACGGGACTATTATGCTTGTAGTTTCTCTGAACTGACGGCGCACGCACGTCCCACACTTTAACAGTACCATCCTCTGAAGACGAAACCATCCATTTATTATCCGACTGAAATGCTATAGACGTCACATTGTTGGTGTGACCTTCAAACGACGTTACTGGATTTGGATTCGTAGTTCTTATATCATATAATCTTACATGTAGATGGCCTGCTGCTGCTAAAAATCTCTTATCTGACGTTATTTCAAGACGATTCACTTGCGAATCAGCATGTTGAATTGTCCGAGAACACACTCCAGTAAGAGCCTCCCAGAACCGTATAGTATGATCGTAGCCTGCACTCGCTAATATCACTGACATTTTCTTAATAGAATGTTCCAGAAGCTTCGTGAAGTTTCTATTGTGGTTGAAAATTAGCTGTTGAGCCGTTACGAAGCGCTGGTAAAAAGGGAAAACTTATATATTTAAACGGTTTCCCATCTTTTAGAAGCTTTTTTGGATAGAATAATCATCATGGTTAAAGAGACAAAGTTGTATGATAGATTAGGCGTAGCGCCAAGTGCCAATGATGCTGATATCAAGAAGGCGTACAGAAAGATGGCGTTGAAATACCATCCTGATAAGCCTTCGGGCGATACAGAGAAATTCAAAGAGATTTCAGAGGCCTTTGATATATTGTCGGATGAAGAGAAGCGTAAGGTGTACGACCAGTTTGGTTTGGAGGCTGCGAGACACGGCGGGCCTCAGTTTGACCCAAGCAGCGGTGCTGCGGGCAACCCGTTCGGTGGTGGAGCTGGTGGTGGAGCTGGTGGACACCCATTCGGTGGGTTTAGTGCGTCGGATGCTTCGAATATTTTTGAGCAGTTTGCAAGAGCCGGAGGGTTGGGTGAAGACGGTGGTGGTTTCCATTTCAGCAGCAGCGGCCCACAGTTTGGAGGGTTTGGCGGAGGTGGTTCGCCGTTTGGAGGGTTTAGTGGTATGCCTGGTGGTTTCTCAGCTGCGGGCGGACCTGGTGTTCAGAGAAGAGAGCCTGAGCCTGAAGCTGCACAGATCAATTTGCCCGTATCGCTAGAGGATTTGGCCAATGGTACTACTAAGAAAATGAAACTAAATCGTAAAGGTCCAGGTGGTGTGAGAGAGGAGAAGATCATCTCAATTGATATTAAGCCAGGGTGGAAAGAAGGTACTAAAATTACATTCAAGAATGAAGGTGATTGGACCCCATCCGGCCGTCGCCAAACTGTTCAGTTCGTTATACAAGAAAAACCACATCCCTATTTCAAGAGGGATGGTAATGATTTGATATACATATTACCCTTAACATTCAAAGAATCATTATTGGGATTCCAGAAGACTATAGAGAGTGTTGATGGAAGAAAGATTCCATTTAATAGAACATCTCCTGTACAGCCGACTTCAGAAAACACTTATCCAGGTCTAGGAATGCCAATCTCAAAATCTGCTGGTCAAAGAGGTGATTTGAAGATTAAATATAAGATTGACTATCCAATATCATTAACTCCAGCTCAAAGACAAGCAATCAGTGAATTGTTTTAATATCCGGTTATTCTCTCGTTAATGGTTTGTATTATGATGTTACATATTAAAATTAGACTGGGTTCAAACAGTTTATTTAATAAATAAATAAAAAAAAAAAAAGAATGCATATAGAAAAAAACTCGTAGTACATTAAAATACCCATAATTAAAAATACATTACTATCAGAAGATTTGTATACAGAAACCTTCTAAAAATTTACATGCAAGAAAACGTTTTTTATAACAATGACCTGGAATTTTACTTCTTTGCTTTTTTCTTTTTATCTTCACCATCCTCACTTTCATCAGCTTTTCTCTTTTTCTCCTTCTTTTCCTTCTTTTCCTTTTTATCTTTCTTTTCCTTCTTGTCTTTCTTTTCTTTCTTGTCCTTCTTTGATGGAGTTTCACTAACACTAACATCAGCAACACTAGTATCAGCCGGAGAATCAGTAGTTTCAACTTCTTTGATCAATGGTTTTGGAGTAGCAACTGCAGAGGATACTTCTGCTTGTTCATTACCTTCATGACTAACATAGCTCTTTTTCCATTCTGATGGTGTGTTTTCATTAACACGACCAAATTTATCTAATTTACCATCAGCTTTTAATTGTTTTTTCTTTTGAGCAACTGGACCTAGACCCCATCTTCTTGGATACAAATCTCTTTCCATGATACATCTTTTAACCTTAGCGACGACACCATGATCACAAGCCGCTAAATCAACAGTCGACATTTGAGCAATAGCAATAGCAATAGCTTCACCTTTGGTTGTAATTAAAACGACTTCGTCATATAACTCGATACCTTCTTCGTATCTTAATAAACCTGGAATCATTAATTTGGCACCATAACAAACGGCATTAACAGCTGAATCTTTAACAACAATTCTTTTATAACCTAATAATAAAGTCTCTAAAGGTTGAATAATTCTTCTTAGATATGATTCATCTCTAGTGTTATCATAAGTCCATTGGGCATCTAAGACATCATGTAAAGTTACCAAGTTATCATTTTCACCTAAAGCACCTGATCTAACACGACGTAATTCTTGCATATGACCACCAACACCTAAAAGCATACCTAAATGAACACATAACGTACGCATATAAGTACCAGCTTCACATGAGGCCCAGAAAACACCTAAACCTCTTTTATTATCAAACTCAATTAACTTAGAATCATAAATGGTACGAACTCTTAATTGACGTTTAACAGCTGAAATTAAAGGTGGTCTTTGGAATAAAGCACCAGTTAAATTTTCTAGGGATCTGCCTAACTCCTTTTCGTCCTTCAAAGCATCGTGTAGTCTGACAATACAAACATATTCCTTACCAGCACCTTGTTGAGACTTAACTAATCTTGTAGCTCTATCAATACAAACGATTAAACAACCGGTAACTTTCGGATCCAAAGTACCAGAATGACCTGTTTTTTCTGAACGTAAGATACGTTTAATCCATGCAACAACCTCATGTGAAGATGGATTAGATGGTTTATCCAAATTAATAACACCTGAACTTATATAAGATTTTAAGTCTCTCTTTAATGGAGATGAACCAGCTGGAATTGGTGTATAGTGACCACTTCTAACCAACAACTTGTCAAAGTTCTTCAACAACAATGGCCACTCAGAGGTATCCTGAGAAGGAGTGACATTCTCTGGTTTAATAAACTGCTCTTCAGACATAATAAGCTGCTTTTCTTATTGTACGATGAGTTAGTTTGCATATAAAAAATTTTATTTAATTTTTTTCCAGGTTTTTTTTTTACCCGGACAACAAAAAAAAAATATTAAAAAAATTAAAAATGTAGTGTTAAATATACAAATTAGGAAATAGTCCCTTTATGGAATAGTATCTATACTTCTAAATTAACCAATTTTGATATCTTAACGATTAATGCCTTCTTCATGAATTGCTCTCTTGCGAGACTTCTAGTGAACTGGAGGAGAGTTAGTGTCTGTTCTGGAGAGATCAAAAAAAAAAAACTACTTACTTTTATGAAGTTATTCAACGAGATATTACCATTATCATGTGCTTTCCCGAGAGCATAGATTGTGTCAGATATTGCCAAATCTTCTGCAACAAGGTCGTAGAGTCTTATGTTAGTCAGCTTTTAAAAGAGTGAAGGAGATACTCACTGGTTGTAGACGACCGTTTCAGCACAAATTATTTCATCGATATTAATTTCCTTGTAAGAGTCTGCCTGATGAATTGTTTCCTGAGCTTTCTGGATTGAACTTTTTAGGATAAGCTCGTTCTCGTGTAGTTGCATGTTGATCTTGTCAAGATTATGCGTCTCGTATTCAAAGATTTTATCAAACTTGCCAATTGAGTATTTAACTCTATTGATGTCCGAGTCGAATTTCGCTAGGTTTTGCTTAATGTCAGTATCATAGATTCTCTGTAGAGCAGATTGGATCTCTTTGATTACTTTTTGTCTTTCGAAATCCTCAGTTGACTTTTCCTCATAATTATCGATGATATCTGGCTGCTCGAACGTTGTTGGTCCGTGGTTCAGTCTCAGAGAGGGCGAGGTGATTGTTCTACTGCGCAGTTCTTCAGGCAAAGGTGGTAGTGGTGGTGGACTTAATGGCGATCCAAGTATTTCTTCTCTCTGCTTTGGAGGCAAAGCAGGTGCTGGAGATTGTGTGTTTGAATGAGAATCAGCCACTGGTGCACTTCTCTTTGCAAAGACTGGTGGCTCGATGCTGAAGACTCTTGATAAAGCTGCACACAGCTTAACAATAGTGCTTTCCTCGGTCTGGTTCCAGTTTGACAGATATGGCAGATAGCACTTCCCGTTGCTATCGACATGGTTCCCAGGCTGTAGCACCATCTTCTCGGTAGGAACGACGAAGACATATGGTGATGCGATGGGATATTCATGAGGGACCCACACTTCCACTGGGATATTGTATGTTTTGCCATTGATGACGCTTGGTAGCGACCCATAGAGGTTAAGTAGTAGCCGAGACTCCCCTACCTCGTTCGTGAACACCCTAGTCCTAGGTCTCAACGTGGGATATGTCTGCAATGTCAACGCAGTGTCCTGATATGTCCTTCTTGGATCAATGTATTCCTAATAGGTCAGCCCAACCTGAAAAAATGACCACGAAAAGGGGACCAAAAAAAACACTTACTGCCTGAAGTACTCTGAATAGCCATTGTAAGAGCTCCGGAGGAAGAGAAGATTGGCTCATTCTTTTTCTTTTTTATAGTGAACTTTTAATGAACTTTGTGAACTTTCCAAAGACCCTTTATGAATATTTCATGGCCACGCTCGGGAAAAAGTCAACTTCATATTAAAATCGAGGATTTTGCACTATTTGATAATATCATTGAGAAAACAACATGAGTGGGTAAGTGGGCTTTGGTGATGAGGTTGGTGATGCAGGAGTCTGGCGTATTTGGACATAGTAGTACCACAAACCGTTAATCTTTTTTTTTTCTTTGTTTTGCGGCCAATTTACTAACAGTATTAGCTGGACAGTTATAATTGCATTTCTCGTTGTCGCTGCAGTATCAGCTGGATTTTGGGTTGTTGCACCAAAGGAGAATAGAACGTATGTATCTACGGATGTCTCAGTGGCGCGGGGTGGGTTACTAATTGTGTAGGGTTTGGAGGAGTACGGTCATTTTGACTCTGGCAATGGTGTATCTAATGTGGGCCATCACGTATCTAGGTAAGTTGTGCATCACCTTTTGCGCCCATTAGTACTAACTTGTCTGCAGCACAGTTACATCCTTTAGTTGTTCCTCGTCGTTCTGATCTGAGACCAGAGTTTGCTGATTAGATGGGTAAGATGAATTAGATGGATAAGCCCCGGTGGGATTGCTCTAGCCATGTTTAGGTTTATCAAACAAAAAAAAAAAAAAGTTAGATATTTACAGCTGTAGAGAGACCTATAGAGATCTGACCCTAAATTAATTTTTGGAGTTGATATTATCCTCATACCACAAAGAACATATTGTAAGAGGTATAGAAAAAGTATGAAAAGAAAAAAAAAAAAGACACTCCGCGACGGGGAATTGAACCCCGGTCTACCATGCGACAAACGGTAATTCTAGCCACTAAACTATCACGGATTTTTTAGTAATGTTCACCAAGTGGTGGATTGTGATACTGTTGGTGTAATATAACTATAACAAGAGTATTTTCGAAATATAATGCGTATAATGATTATAAAGTATCGGTAATAGCTTCAGTACTTATACTATTTTGTTTATTGTTCCCCGGAAGAGAATTATGAAAAAAAATAGGTCATTAAATAGGATAGTAATGGTTGAGTATCAGTTTGCAAATAGGCAAGGTGGACATCGATGATAAAAATTAGCAATTCCATATTCTCTTAGAAAAAATTCAGTATCGGATTACATATTAGTATTTGATCGATACCAACGACGGAAAAGGCACTATATTAAGTGGCTTTACGAACAACATGGTGAAATAGAGAAATTTCATGGCCTCGTTACGTTTTAATGAATGATACGATATTTTGGTTCTCAGCTCTTACAAGAGTGTAGTTTATAAACCTCGTCTCCATAAAACAATCCATGAAAGGGATGAGGTCTATAATCACGATCCAACAGTCTCTTTAAACCTCTAAGTATTAAAAGCGAGAAGAAAAAAAAAAAAAGTCCGTTGGCTTAAACTTCTCTTTACCAGAACCACCATTATTCTATAAATGCGAGAGAATATACAGAAGATATATCGATATATCATTGAGATATTCCTTATCTCATAAAATCTTTAATTGGGAAAGATAGTTAGAAATTAGTGGAAAATATGTTAGATTATAATGATTACATAATCCAAACAAGATATTAAAAGTAGGGCCAAATTTATATATATAATAAAACCCATAGTTGTTTGGAAGGTAAATGAGTGATGCTTTGGATTTCAAGTTGAATAAGGTTAGGTTTATTGATATTGGTGTCTATCTAAGGGATTTAGTCGGTGGATTTGTGGTTGCAAGTTTTAAAAATGGTTTACAGTTGATCAAAAGACTCAATATTATAAGCGTATCAATTAGACAAGTAGGAGGCTTGGTGAGATTGGTTGTTAATACGGTGAGAAGAATAGCGTTGGTGAGCTTAAGGGTGGGTTGGTTTTCAGTGAGGGTGGTTTTCGAGCCGTTTAATCTGTTCATGCAGGTCATTGGTTATAATGTCAAGCAAATTGTTAATTTTTGGTTAAGGCTAATATTTAGAACACAGTTGGAACAGATTTTCAGCAAGGAGTATGGAGTGGCGCAGTTGAAGGTATTTGCTGAATGGGTGAGGTTTGTCAATGTTGTGTGCATTACAGGTTTAGTTTTAGGAATTTTGACGTATTATTCGACAGTCAGGGCTATATATTGGCTAACGAAGCTGGAGAAGTCGAAGAAGAAGAGCGCATTGAGAGAGAAGCAGTACGATATGCATGAACTGAGTGATTTGGACAAGCATTATGGTGCTGGGGAGACATCGATATTAGATGAGTATATAACGAAGGAGCAGCAACTGATGGAGCTTTACTTACAAGAGTACATGTCTAAAGAAGATGAGGAGGATGATGTGTTCAACTACGAGAGTCTTAATTCCTTGACTTCGTCTAGCCTTTCGACGCCCCTAAGGAAGGAAACATCGCCGATAACAAAGAACTTTAGATCAAGGATTAGTTCTGAGACTGATAGTGGTGGTACATTCACGAGTTCCACAATTTTCAGTAAAGTTCCCTTGACACCAATCACAACGATTGAGGAAGAGGAGGAAAAATGAGTCTTAAGATGTGATGTATAACATTTTAATTTGTTAGGGGGGGGGGAATTTATTTGCTAGGGAGCTGTGGGCTTTCTTAGGGCTAGCTGGTGGGCCCAACTTTAAGCTCAATGGTTTCCAAATTTAGGGCTTCAATGGGCTAAAGCCTTAAAACCCCTTTTTAAATTGACTGAGATCTCATTATTGTTTCAAAATTTATTTGCATTAGGCTGCCGATCAAGAATAAATTTTGACAGAGAAACAACCAATTTTAAGGAGCTTTTGGGGCAAAATCATATTAAAGGAGTTTTAAATCAAAGAGAGTCCACAGAGATGTCAGTTAATCCAATAGGGTATTCAGACCAGCCATGGCAGAATTTAAATAATCTCAATTATCGTCAGAAGATCAAGCTACCATCGATCTCAAAACTAAAAGTGTTTAACTATCTACCAGAGCCTACACCATGGCAAATGCAGCTTCCACCAATTAACATGCAGATGGCGAGATACTATGCTCCCCAAAGGAAGAAGAAGCCCAGGATCACTAAACCAGAGGCCCCGGTTTCCAGAACACAGGAGTATGCCAATACCAAGTTCTTCGCAAAGACCTTGATTGATGATAAGTTTATTGCGAAAAATCTAAAGCTAGAGAATGTTGGCGATGCGACAATCCAGACAATCAACATTAAGGAGGACGATATTCTGCGCTGGCTTGTTCTTGACTTTATCTACACGGAGCTCAAGGTGTCACGGGCCAAAAGTGCTGCAAGGGACCTCATCCGGGCCAATATGAGCTTTGAAGTGTTTAAGAACTCCATCACTAGATTCATCAACATAGACCTTAGGCTGTTAAAGCCGAAGGGCTCGACACTGACGAACGAGCAGATACTGGAGAACCTGCAGCTTGTCTTTATGAATCACTTCTTGGACGGGGCGAACATGGTTGTGTGGAACCCACCATTGCTTGTTGAGTGCAGTGTCAAGGTTAGTAGGAGCCCAACAGGGTTCGGTGAGCCAGGCAGGTGAGCCAGGCAGGCAGCAGCTAGGCAGGCAGTGCTCTCAGGCAGTGCTCTCCCGTTGACAGAGGCCTAGTGGGCAGGCCACGCACTCAACCCACCCCCCAAGAGAAAAAGTAAACAATAACTTTTCCCCCCCCGGTGGGATGGGAGGAGTGAGCGCCTGGGCTTTTTGTGAAGATTTTTTCGGGCCTTCTTTCAAACTTGTCCGCCCCTTCTGTCTGCCCAACCTTCCCTTCTAAAAGCACCCTTTTGTTCCCCCAGAAATGTCTGCACAATTAAAAGCTGCAAAGGATAAAGTAAGTTTTTTTTCTTAAATGATGGGGGGGTGTGTCCCAGCACTACTAAGGAATGCGATTTACTAATGGTATATCAGCTTGTTTCGTCTCTTTATGAACTTTCAAAAGCTGCTAATGAAGCATCTTCAGCTACTGTTGATTTCTATAATGCGTCACTAACAACGGATGAAAATGGAGCAGAAGTGTTTGGTGCTTTGGCAGAGTCTTTGAGATTATTGACGTCGGCTGCTAATGGTGTAAATCAATCAGCAAGTGCTATTGCTAATGAGTCGTTAGCTGCTGCTCTAAGTTCATCACCACCGGTTGTTAGTGATGTTAAAATTAAGAAAAAAATTGAAAAAGACCCCAACGCGCCAAAAAAACCACTGACTGTTTTCTTTGCCTATTCTGCCTACGTTCGTCAGGCCTTGAGAGAGGAAAGATCGTCCAAGGGGCTGCCAGCTTTATCTTCAACGGAGATTACTCAGGAAATCTCAAAGAAATGGAACGAACTGGGTGAAGAGGAAAAGAAAAGATGGAAAGAAGCCTACGACCAGGAGTTGGAAATATACCATGGCAGAAAGGAGAAGTATCTTGAGTTGAAGAAGAATGGCCAGGTTGTGCCAATTGTCGGTCCAAATCCTGCACCAGTCCCAGTTCCGGCTTACCTGGTCAAGGATAAGTCCAAGAAAAGGTCTGAGGAAAGTTCTAGTGATAAAAAGGAGAAGAAGAAGAAGTCTAAAAAGAGAAAGTCCTCGAATGAAGGTGATACTACAATTGATAATTAGTTTTTTTCTTCTTGGCCTTTTCTTAACAATGTGTCTGTCTTTGTGCCATGCCTTGCTTATCGGTATTTTTATGTACTATATAGTTTTCCCCCCCTTCCCGATGTTTGTTTTATAATTCGCTTTAGTGTTTGTGTAAGTTTAATAATTATCACCTAATACTAATATAATTATAAATAACGTAAATATCTGTAAACTAGCATGGATCTCCTGGTGTGGATATGCTAGCACCACAAGCCCTTGACACCAAAAGTCCCAGTACCAAGGTCCCAGCACCAATAGCATCAAGATCTATACCTAGAAGAAACACAAAACATGGCAAAAAAAAAAAAAATATTCAAAAGTGCAGTAAAATATGCCAAAAAAAAAAGAAAAAGACACGAAATCACTAAGCTCTCTTAGAAAATAATATACCCACCCCTTTACATTATCTCTCATATTCCAATTACTCAAATATATAAAGCTTTATAAAGTGTTGATGGAGTGTTCTAACCAGAACTCATATAAGTTTTCGTTGGGGGGGGGGAAAAAAAAAAGAGAGAGTCCCCGATATTGAAATTGAAGGGAAAACACAATGAACGGTGCTTTATGGTTAAGAAGAGCTTTCTCTTCTTCTTCCAGAGTGTTTTCAGATTTGCATCTGCATCCAAAGAAGTGGCTTGATTTACCAGCTGAAGAAATTCTTCGTTTGTATAAAGTTAGAAGAGCTACATTTGCTGGTAGATTCACACCAGACCAAGATGAATTAAATGCATTGTTGAAGACGTCAGCACACACTGGTGTTGCACCACATGCTATCAGAAAGCTATATTATGAAGGTGAAGCTGGTGCGTACGAATTAGCTGGTGTTAAAATGGCTGATGATTATACACCGCCAGTTTTCCAATATGACGAGTATCCAGAAGCTGCACAAGTAATTATTAGAGACCATAGGGAACAAAGAGAATATAATAGAATTGCGGCCTATGAAATGCCGCATTTAGCTAAATATCGTCAAGAATATAAAAGACCAATAGATAAACCAATAACTTATCGCTATACAACGTATGTTGGTGAGCCGGAATTCGCAGCCAATAGAAAAGTTGTATTAACTGTTAAGGTTAGTAAACTTGGATTAAACAAAACACAAGCTCATAAGTTCAAGGTTCTTGCGGGTGCCAGATACGACTTCACTACAGATATTTTTAAGATATCGACTGATAGATTTGAAGAACCATTGCAAAACACGAGGTTTCTATCTGACACATTAAATTCCTTACTAAAGGAATCTAAGGACGACACTGACACGTTCAGTGACATCCCATTAGACACACGTCATATCCAGGCCAGAGAGGGCAGGGCTAAGAATAGACAAAAAAGAGTAAAACAGCTTACTTTCCCAGATGAGTGGAAACGTCCACAAGATGCACCAAAAAAGGAGAAGACGGTATTAGATTACGTCACAGAGCTAGCTCACGAGAGAAGAGTAAAAAATTAAGAACCTTTACAACTACACCGCAATTTGTATATATCAAAAAACAAATAAAACTTTTTGAAATTAAAATGTCCTTTCTATTTGATATATGTTTTCTGCTCGTAACAACAAAAAAACCCAAACACCACGAAAAATGTAATATTGTTCAACGAGAAATAAACACTAAAGTAGTGATTTGACAGCTTTTAAAGACAGGCAATTTCATTGAATTTGTTGGTTGAATATATTCTTTAGGATAAATCTGTGATGCCACCTAGAGGACAGGGGAGAAGAAAGATCAGCAATGCGTTGGTTGCCGGGAAAAACCCTGGTAAAAAGACGATAAAGTCGTCATCTCCATCTATAACATTACAAGAGATATTGTCGACGTTATCGATAAGTTTTGATAAGCAGCAGGGGATACTTAACGGAGAGTTGATGCATGCTGTTCCGAATGTGTCGATATTGGAGCATCTAAGGAAAACGTTGGTGAAATTGAACGATCAGTTGGAAATTGTATCAAATCATGATGAACTAACGATAAATGAAGTTTTAAGGCAATTAAAGGCAAAAGGTGCTAGCATTGATGTAGAAGATGAAGAAGGGCTACTGACTCCGGATATAGCGAAAGACGAGGAAGAAGAGGAGGAGGAGGAGATAAAGGAGGAGGATGTTAAGATGAAGACAGATGAAGAGGAAGAGGAAGAGGAGGAGGAAGAGGAGGATGAAAAGGAGGAGTTCACCGATGCCCATGATCATATTAGTGCAGCTTCTGATGGTGTCGATACGAATGAAAAACATAGCACTGATCAAATTGAAAATGATCCATCATTGCGTAATCCAAAATCAGAGTTCGTTACATCTCAAACATTACCAGCTGCAGCTCATGCTTTGGGACTTTTTTCTGAAGAAAGTGGTGGGCTACAGCAAACAGGAGAAGAATTTTTGAAGAAAAAATATGGAGTTTCTTCATATCCTAAAAATGATTTGAAATCTAAACTACCTGGTAAAATACCTGATATGGATTTTTCGAAAAGTAAGCCGGCAAACCAAGTGCAATTTACCACTTTTCAAAGTTACATTGAAAACTTTTATAGAAACTTCACAGAGGAAGATATTAAATTCTTGAAAAATAAATATATTATGCCTGATAATTACGCAAGTGATCCAAATTATGACCCAAATTTAACCCCTTATTTAATCCCAAATTTGGGTCCACTATACTCAAATGTTTGGAATGATGAAGAGAATTCTGGTAATTATTCACCCCCTCCAACCAGAGTTAGTAATGAGTCAATATTACCTAGAAATTCTTCAACTGATTTGAGTGATGAAATTTTAGAAACTGAACAAGTTTCTTGTGGCCCATTAGTGTCAAGATTGTTATCTGCAATTTTAAAGGATGATAAAAGTGATCCAAATAATGAAGTAAATGATAATAATAACGATGATGCAGATGTCGAATCGAAAACCAGTACTAGTGCACTACCAGAACAACAAGGCTGGAAAGTCTCTAGTGTTAATGCCGACTATAATACGTTAGAAGAAAGATTAAAAAGAGAATTAAAATATATCGGTATATTCATGAACTTATCCAATGGCTCAAAAGATGACGATGTAGATGATCAAGAACCTGATTGGCTTAATCCACAAGATGATGAAGTCTCAACTGAAATTAGAAATTTACAAAATGAATTAAAACAAGTTTCGAAAAGAAATAACAAAAGAAAGAAGGCATTATTACCAATAATTGAAAACCAATTAGCATGGCAAGAATATTTATCTATTTTAGATGATTTAGATAAACAGGTTGATCAAACTTATCTGAAAAGAATTCGTGTTCCAAAGAATAAGAAGCGTAAAACTGGATCATCCACTTCATTACCTCCATCAGTTCAATTACAGCTTGCGGCACAGGCTGCGCATCAAGCTGCTGCAAATTCAGCTGTAACATCTTTGTTGGATAAAAGATTAAGATGGATAAATAAAATCGGTCCATTATTTGATAGAGAAAATAGCGAAAATATGAAAAAATATCCAAAAGAAAGCATTTTTGAATCAGTTGATTTTGAATTTGATGATGACGACGAATATGAAGATGGTGAAGAGTTAGTTCTTCAAGAACAACAGTGATGAACATTATACGGCAAAAAAAAATCATTTGTATTATATTTATAGTTTTAATGATAGGGTTAGGATAAACAAAATTAGAATGTCGAATCAGCTATTTACATGTACTTTTTCTTTATCCACCAATTAAATTAGCGTAAAGAAGCAGTAACTTCCTTCAAAGGGGGTATGGAATAAACATCACCTAAAGCAGCAATAGATACAGGTTTATCTTTTAATCTATAATTTGCCCAATCAATTACGTCTTGTTTTGAAATGATATCAACTTTTTCGAAAACTTCTTCTGGACTTAATCTCTCACCTGTGGTAACAACTTGTCTACCAATATCCTCGGCAATAGCAGTTGATCCGTCAAGACTTAACAATAAAGACGCTTTTAATTGAGCTTTAGCCCTTTCAACTTCATCATCGGTAAATTCACCTTTTTTCAATCTATTCCATTCTTTTGTTATTTCAAATATAACGTATTTCAGATCAATACCTGCTTCTGCAGTTAAATATACACCCCATAACCCTGTATCTGAATAACTTGTTGAGAATGACATGTAAGAATTTGCTAAAGGCTGATTACCATCTCCTCTTATACCACTCGAGACTGCAAGAGCTAATTTTGAAGGAGAGTTTGAGCCGGTACCTAATGATCTATCCCAATTTCCAACAATTGATTGCGTGACTAAAGCAGTGAAGTAGTCTGGTGCAGACCAACTAACACCTTCAATTGCAATAGTGATATGGGTAGTTGGGATTGAATCATCTTGGATTTTGATTTCATCACCGTAAAAAGTTGGAATTTCACCACGTGGAGAGCCTAGTGGTAATTTGCTTGGTGAAGGAGTTAAATGACCAAAAAATTTCTGAGATTGTTTGACTAAATCTTCATGATTAACAGCTCCTGCACCAACTAAAACCATTCTATCAGCAGAATAATTTTTGGCAATATAGCTCGTTAAATCGTCTCTTTTAATTTTTTTAATGTTTTCTATTGGACCAAGAATAGTACGACCTAAAGGCTGGTTTCTATAACAAATAGTATGCAAATGATCAAAAACAACCTCATCGTACATTTTATCAACCTCTTCTGACTCTCTAATGATAACATCACGTTCCCTTTCGATAGCCTTCGGATCCAAAGTGGACCTTGTCAAGATATCGGAAAGGACGTTGAAGGCACTTGGAATATCCTTTTCTATAGATTTGGCATAATAAACAGTATTCTCTCTTGAAGTATAAGCATTTAAATGCGCACCTAAGTTTTCAATCTCTAACTCCAACGCAAGTTGACTTCTAGTAGTTGTACCCTTAAAAGCTAAATGCTCAAGGAAATGAGCCGTACCATTATTCTTTGCAGTTTCTGCTCTTGAACCAGCATCAATCCAAATACCCACTGTTGCAGTTGAGGAGTTCGGAATAACTTCTGAAGCAACTGTTAACCCATTTGGTAATGTTGAAATTTGAGTAGTTGGTAAACTAGCACTTGAAGCCAGCTGTCTAACAGACTGACGAGACACTCTCTTATTAATCAAACGAAACATCTTTCAATAAAACTAAAGAAATATCAAGAAAGTCGTAGCTTTTCTCATTAAAATTCATCTAGAACTTCAAGTCCTTAATAATATATTCCGATCATAAATCACATGATTTATCACGTGATATATATTCCGACCATCTAATATCCAATTCCAAAGAGACTTTATCAAATTATAAGACTTTCAAGTGGATTTTTTCTACAAGGTTATATTTGGTAGTTGATAAGTGGTGATGTCTGATGAGGAGGATTTCATGATGTCGGACGCTGAGTCGTACGAGTTTGAGTTCGAGGATGATGACGATATGATGGATGATGAGGAACTCGCAGGTGATGGAGGTGATGAAAGTGTCTCTGATGCTAGTTCTGCTGAGGGTTTGTATTCCAACGCTAAGAACCTTAAACAGGATGAACCGGAGAGAGCATTGGTAGTTTATGCGAAGATCTTGGAGCTTGAAGACGAATTGAAGACGCCATTGATTGAATTAAAATTCAAAGCATTGAAGCAAATCATGAAGATTCAATATAAGTTGAATAGAAGTAAAGAATTTTTGGAGAGTTTTGCGCGAATATTCAAACTAGAACTGTCGAGATTGCCACGTGGTTATATTGAGGATAGTTTCAGTAGGATTCTAGACACATATATTGGGTTTTCATCTGGAGAACAACTAGAATTTTTTAATATCTTTATCAATAACTTCTCTCAGAATGAAAGACTACTTATAAAAGTTAATTTGAAGAAAATCCAAATTCTTCTTGAGCTAAAGGAATTTGACGAGACTTTGAGGATATTAAAAGAATTATATCGAAAATTGGAATCAATGCCTGAAGTTACTAAGAACGCCTATCTACTAGAGCTATATTCGAGTGAAATCCAAGTGTATTCGGAAACTGGAGATAATAATAATAAGTTAAAGGAGCTTTATAATGAGACTCAGCTGATTCAAAGTACAATACCGCATCCTAAAATCAATGCGATTATCAAAGAATGTGGTGGTAAGATGTATCTTAGAGATGAAAATTATGATTTAGCAACTAGCGAGTTTTATGAAAGTTTTAAGAATTATGACGAGATTGGGAATCAAAAGAAGAGAATCAACGTTTTGAAATATTTGATAGTATCATCAATTTTAAGTACCAATGAAATCAATAAATTTGAAAGTCAAGAAACAAAATTTTTTTTGAAAGATGAAGAAGTGTCAAAATATGTTAAGTTATTGAAAACATTCGAGACTTTGAACAATTCTGAGTTTAATGAAGTTTTCAATGACTTAATTATAGCTGAAAGAGATGATCAGCTTTTAACCCTTCATTTATTAAAAGTTGAGAAAGTTTTGAAATTAAAAATCCTAATATATTATATAAAGCCTTTTAAGAGGCTATCATTAGCTAAATTAGGAGATGAGTTAAAACTACCCATTGATAATATTGAAGATATCTTCTTAAATTTGAAAAATAATGGAAGACTAGAAAATGTCACCCTTGATTTGATAGATGGCATAATATATAATGAATGAATGATACAAAAAGTTTAGAAACACATACATGTATTTTGCTTCCTACATAAGATACATCCCTATATACAAAAGATTTTCTTTTTTTTTTTATGTTTTCATTGTGGTAATTCTTTAATAGAGGCTAAACCGGTTAAAGGTTTTAGTAATTTTAGTTTAGTTTCATAATCAATTGAAGAGTTACTGTTCAAAGAGTTTATAACAACTTCAGCATTAAATTTTAGTGCAGGAGTCTTTAGTTTTTCAATTAATCCTTGACTTGAAGCAGAATTGAATCTACCAGTTAAAATACCTGAAACATCAGCATTCTCATTAGTCTGAAGTCTTTGATATGCCTTAAATAGTCTTGCATTTGGTGTCTGTGCAGTTAAAGGAGACGATCTTAAGAGACTTTCAAAAGTTACAGCCTCAGGAATATAACCTGTCGATATCACATCGAAATTTGGATTATGAGCCAAAGTCTTTGAATCATTGACTCTTGATGTTTTTATTTCCCTGTTTTGTTTACTTGAGCTTCTGCTTCCTCTTGGTTTATTATTATTGTTGCCAGTTCCGTTTCTGTTAAATCTTTGTCTTGCCTGTACTCCAGTATTCGTCGATGTCTGTGACGTACCATCGCGTCTTTGTCTAACAACCTTATTCTTTTTAGGAGTTCCTGTAACAACTGTATCAACAAAAGATGAGGATAACTCAGTAAAAGTATCACCAAGTTCCTTATTGGCTGTGAATTTTTGCGGTTGTTTTGATCTATTTTGGAAAGGTTTTTTTGCACTCTTATTTCCAGGTCTGGTTCTCACAACTGGTGCCTTTTCTTCATTTGACTTTGTTTTATATTTTGGAATAGCTCCAGATTGTCTTCTTGGATTAGAAGCAGCATGTGTCGTTAGGTTTTTAACTCTATCTAACAGCTTGGTGATATCATCCTGAGTTATTGGTGGTCTTGTAGAGTATAGTCTGATACCACAGACGTATTTAGAAGCTTGAACTCTTAGCATCTGACGACCTTCTCAACTAAACAACTCTGCTTAATTTCGAAGAATTCAACGAGATTTTTTCAAAACGGAAAAAATAAACCGGGAAATAATGGAAAATAGTCACGTGAATATCACGTGATTAAGATATTCCGACTCACATTTATGTATCAAAAGTTATCTCTTGATAAAAAGGCATCAATATTTATATAGATCTGATCTCAATATCTAATATAGTCATATCGTCAATGATTCAAAGAATATGGTTGTTTGTGATATCTTTGAATTTTTTTTTTGGAGGACTTTAAAGGAATATATAATAAGCCTTGATGAGAATACAAAAATTGAAATATAATCCACAATATATCTATGTAATAAATAAACTATTAATTTACTTATATCTAATCTTACATCCAGTAGAAGGTACAGACGACCTCTCACTCGCCAACTGGAACACCATTCATCCAAAGATCACCAATAAAATCAAACCATCTAGTCTGAGATTCATCAAATTCTACTAATAATCCCTTTTCTTCGGGACTTTCACCTGTGCCAACATATTCATATGCACACCAAGTATATCCATAACAATATTTATGATCATCGCTCCATCCATTCGTTGGATTATTAAGGTTATTCTGGCGTTCAACTTCTTGAGGAGGTGGAACAATAGCACCTCTAATTCTTGTGACCGATTTATAATGTTGAGTTAACTCTTTTTCTGTTTTGCCTGAGAATAGAGGTTTGTTAATGTCAAATCTCGCAGAATCTGAATTCTTACAGAAAGTAAGCCCAGAATTAATCCACAATAAAGTTGATTTATCATAGCCATTTATATGTGCTGGATGATTGGAACAAATTTCCCTTGATTGGGAGTTTGCAAATCTATTATTCTGAGGTGGTGTAAATTCACCAATAGAAGCAGCACCTAATGAATTAAACTCATAATTTTCATTACCAGCAACAGAAAGGCCAAGCCAAAACAACTCTTTCTCTCCATGGATCTTTGTAGTTGTAACAGACCAAAAATTGAGTTGAAGTGCAGCAAGCATCCCTGTAAAATGGGTACTTCGTTTAATAGCGACAACTCCAGATTCCATGAAATGATTTCTTTGACCCTTAATAAATCTATTATTGAGAGTATGATTGGTTGTTTGAGGAATATCATAAAAGAAGCTATCAAGTTTCGAAGGTAATAATCTTTTGAAGTAATTAACCTCATTTAAAGTATTTTGGCCCTTTAGTTGACGATCTTGAAAGAAATATGCGCCTTTTTCTAAATAGCCTGGATATTTAAAAATTTGTTCTAGTCTGACATATGGAACAGTATCTGTATCAATCAAAATCATATCATCAAATGAATTAAACAAATAAGCCAATAATTTATTTGCATATTTTGTGAAATGTTTTTTGAACTCTGGTTTTATAGATTGATCTGTATTAACAAACCAAACTTCTTGAGGTGGGAATCTTAAATTAGAAGTTAATTTTAAATCTTCATAACTGGATGGTAAATTATCAATGGGAAGCTCCCTTCTAAACTCTTTGATTAATTGATCCTGGGACTTTTGTGATAAATCACCCTTATGAATAATTTGAATAGGTAAAGTGTTACCAAGAGCTCTCAAAACTAAAGCCAATCTTTTCAGTTCATCAACTTGACCATCTGATGCACTAATAACATACCCTTGACCGTTTATAGATTGTCTAAAGCTTTTCAAGAAGCAGTTTTTTCTTTCCCTTTTCTTCAAATGAGGGTTATCATTAACAAATTTATAGTCATCATAGGATTCAGTAGTAGGTATATTCGGTAAACCAATTGATTTTGTACCATCCCACTTTACATAAGTAGGTAAAATATTAGAAAGCCAAGGAAACAATCTTGCTTCAGTGTCAAAACACAAATCTTGATTATTGTCGTCACTTTCATCCTTTGAATTGTCACCGTTGAAATGTGAGAGTAAATCAAATTTCGAAGACTCTGCATCATTTTCAAGAAAACATTTACCAAAAATTCTCAAAGTTGAGATGGCCTCGTTCACTTTATTGTCAGCTTTAATACTTAAGTGTGATTTCTCATTAAACTCCTTCTCTAAAGAGATCAATGAAGCCTCATTTAGTTCTAAATTTTCATCCTTTTCTTGTTTAAATTTCAAAAAACCTTGGAAATCAATATAATTATCGTCATGACCTGTCGTATCAAAATCATCAAACTTCCAGTCATGTTTGTTCAGATTCATTTGATCGAAGTAATAATTGCACCTCTGGCTAAACGATAACTCTTTAAATTTTTCATCTGGATAAGATTCAAAAATCCTATCATAATTTGAAGCATAATTATCACTTTTCAAAAAGAGCAAGTGCTTGCTTGCCCCTGAAGATTTCAACAAGAACGACTGTACTAGGATGATAACAATAAGCACCGAAATGAAGATATTCAAATTAATAAATCTTTTATTCAGCGTGAAATTCTTCATAGAATGAATGATTGGCTGCAAGTGCCTTAAACCCCCGTTAATAACGCCTTCCAAAGACATCTTTCAAACTACCTCTTAATACTCTACAGGATATAACCAACCACGTCCCGTATGAGAAAGACAAACAGCAGCTAATAGCAAAAAATTTCCAATTCAACATTAAAATGATCAACATTGGAGCCTTAGATTTACGAGTATCTTTTCCTAAAAGAGAAATTACGAGAAATTATCACATGATAAGATCTCGGATATTCCGTTTTAGGACTCAAGCAGTAAGTGTTGCATAGTTGTTGGAAAAGAGATGAAATTCACATTATAAAAGTAGTTGTTCTTTGGTTATATCGATATTGGGTTGTTGTTAGGGAGGGTCCTAGCTTGAAAGACGAGTGTATCTGGGTGTAGAAGGCTCGTTTTAAGTAAACAACGGGGAAGAACACGTAAAGTGTCTCAGAGTGTGTATAAAAGCAACTCGGATTTCTCTCAATTTCTAGGAACGTTAATGCCAAGTGTACGTAGATTCCTGGCATTAGTGTCAGCGAAATGGAGTGAGGTATACTCGCGGAGGGGAGTTGCTGCTGCTGCGATAGCTGTTATCTTGGTTATTGGACTTTCGCAGCAGCCTAGCTTGTCTGTAGAACGTGTACAGGTAGAAGTTAAGCCGCAAGCGTTGAGCACTGATGAGCTTCTGAAGCTGTCGCTAGTTGAAAGATTTGAGAAAGTTTACCCATATAGGAGAACAAGTGATCCCCTGGACAAGAGGATAGTGCAGAGTTGGAAAACAACGGATGTTGGTGAATTGGGTCAGGCTGCACAAACATGGGTTCAGAATTCAGATTTTGATTATACCCTATACGACGATCAATTAGGCTATCGTCTTTTATTAAGAGAATTTGGTGCTGTTTTCCCGGAAATAATTGAAGTATTTAACCTTTTTCCAAGAAATATCTTGAAATATGACTTTTTTAGATATATTGCAATCTTCCTTAATGGTGGAACTTATGCAGATGTTGATACTCAACAATCCAAGCGTTTTAGCGAATGGCTAACTTACAATGAGACAATATACGGTGCTCCAAATACTGTCGGTGCAGTTGTTGGTCTGGAAGGCGAATGTGATTGTGCTGCATGGAATGGTATATTTACAAGAAGAGTTCAATTTTGTCAATGGACTTTCCAAGCTAAAAAGCACCATCCTTTGTTTAAGATATTAATCACCATGATCGTTGATATGACTCTGAAAAACTACAATAAAGAAACTCATGTTTTAAAATTAGGAGATAAAGAATATGATTTCTCCAAAGGATCAGAAACTTACTACGACGGTATTCTGGAATTAACAGGACCTGGAATGTTTACGGAGGCAGTTTTTAGATATTTAAACGAATATATTGAGCCAAACCCTGAAATACTCAATCCAAATAATCAAGAAGAAATTTTCTCCAACTTGAGACATCCATATCCTGATGATAAAACCTTTAGCTGGACTGCAGGTTCTGTCAAAAATATTGGTTGGGAGAATATAACAAATATAGTACACCCAATTTATGTTGATCGTGATATTTTAATATTACCTAAGGTTTACTTCAATGGTAAACCTAATCAGGATCCAGAAAACATAGTTGAGCATCTATATTATGGAAGTTGGAAATCTAGTAATGGATAAAGAAAATAAAAATACATTGAATATATAAACACGTAATTGAAATACACGCCTTTTAAGATTACAGCAACCAGTAAAGAAAAAAATAGACAAAAAACATATTCAAACAAATAAATAAAAAGTATTCAACCAATATTAAAAGCAAAATTGAATTAATAAATCGCAAGTTGATTTACTTGAAAATCTCTTCATCGCTCACCTGGAGTATGGATTACCTTGAACCAAAGGATTTGGGGCCCTTGGAAACTGCTGTGCGACAGGTGCTAGACGTTGATGACCTTGACCTTGGGGCGGACCTTCATATTGTTGAGCAACGGGGCCAGACTGCTGACCAAACTGCTGGCCATAAAGCTTTTGTGGTTGATTGAATCCACCCGGTGGATATTGTTGTTGTTGGGGCACTTTTCTTTGCTGAGGTCTTTGTTGGTACACTCCATTAGAAGTTCCCTGCGGTGGTTTTCTGTGTGGTTGTGATTGAGGCTGTGAATATCCTAGTTGTGGTGGAGGGTAGCCTTGATTTGGTGGAAATCCATTTTGTTGCGTTACAGGACCACGATGATGTTTCTGCTGTGGATAAATTTGAGAAACTAGCGGTTGCTGCCGAACTTGAGGCTGCTGAGGGAACCCTCTTTGTTGTGGTTGATATACATTTGGACGTGGACCTTGATGACCTGGCAAAGGCCTCTGTGGATTTTGTTGATAGCCAGGCTGATGTTGTTGAGATCTAAATTGTCCTTGTTGTTGAGGGGGTCTTTGAAATTGAGATTGTGACGATGGGTAAGCTTGGGATTGCGGTGCTGGGTGTTGTGGTTGCCCATATACTGAAACATTTGATGATTGTGGCTGTTGATGCTGTGTTTGCGGTTGGATATTTAATTGCTCTTGAGAATTTGGTGGTGTAAATTTTTGAAACTGAGATCTTGGAATTGTATCAGACTTTGTTCCACCAGTCTGTTTAAACTCATCATAAGCATTATAAGAACCATGTTGAGGCGGAGCTGGTCTGTCGTTACTATCTTTTGGTGAGTCTCTAGTAATTCTTCCACTAGTATATGGAGATGCTTGTTCAAATTTATTAACAGAAGTTGCTGATGATATACTCTTAGATTGTAATTGTAATATTGGTTCATCTGGTAGTTCTTTGTTTGTAGCATAATCTGGATTAAACAAATCCTCCTTAATTGAAGGTTCTTCATAGACTGACAATGCTGAAATTCCATTTTGAAATATTTCATCATCATCAAAATTTTCATCAAGATCGCGATTTAACTTCTTAAAGCTAGAATATGGATTATCATCTTTAGGTTCGGGTTGTGATTCTTTAAATGGTTTTTTAGGTAAATAGGGCTCTCCTAATCCACCTTTATTTAAACCTATTCCAAAATCTTCTTCTTTGTTACTAGTAGTTTCAGACGAGATCTGATATTTACTACTTTGTTGAGAGATACTAGAATAATCTTCATAAATTTGTGTAATCTCAGAGTTTCTATTGTTTTTAGGTGGCGAAGCAGGCTCAGGCTCTTCACCTCCCGACTCAATGTTCAAAGAACTAGACTTTGAGATAGTTGAATCTCTGAATCTTGGAGCCGGAAAAAAACTTGGTGAAAGTGGTGAAGATGGTATATTAACAGAACTGTTCGACAAGGCCTTAACATCAAAGAATTCATTTGCATTAAGGGCTGGTGAATTAATTGCACCAATAACGCCATGTGAAGAACCACAGCCTGTGTAACCAGTAGCTAACTTTCTAGCTAAAATTTCTTTGATTTTTTCTCGCCACTCAGTCACTAACCAGCTAGTTGAGCTAGAATTGCTTGCTAATAGGATTAGATCATCAACTTCTAAATAGTGGACATGGGGAAGAACAGGTAAACCAAACAATAATGAATTAATTTCGTTCTTGTTAGCGTTTAATCTTTTCGGTCTTCCATAAAGAACAAAAGTGTTCAATAAGGGGACTAGAAATCTAATTAAAGTATCATAACCTGGAACAGCACTGTGTTGTTCAGGCATGAAATAAACAGAAGCTTCCTTCGGTAGAGATTTTTTTGAACTATCAAAAAACACTGTTCCTTCTAATTTAATCATTGTACTATGATCAATAACTTTGATGGAATTTGGATACAAGGCATATGCTGCACTAGCATCTTTGATAATAGCCATAGCAGTTTTCTTTTGCTTTTTCTCATCTTTAAAAAATGAAACGGTACCCTTTTGAATTTTGTTCTTTCTAGTTTTCTTCGAAGGCTGTTCAATAACAGCATAGCATCTTTTCCAGGGCATACCAGAACCGAATCTGACACTAACCCAATCTTCGTAATCAAACTTTGTCTCAGCTAGAATCGTTCTAATATCAGAAAGCTTTGATCCTCTTGCTGATAGTAAGGCCCCCGTGTACGCCTCTTGTAAAGAGGTATATTCAAAAGTCGCTAATCTAAAGGCTGAATTCCAACGATGGAAATCCTCCGGTTCTGGATACTGCAATAAAAACTGATTCTTCAGTGTAGTAGACACAATAATAACATTTTTCAAATTCGGATTATTATCCAGCTTGTCAGTAGCCCTAAACGACGAATCCGTGAAATTGATATAGTCCGGCTTCGAACTAGCGCTCAGCAAAGCCTCTGTATTATTATGATGTTTTTCAAGTTCTTCAATATCCCATATAGCCAATTGGGTGCCCAGAAGAACACCATAGACTTCTCTCCAGCGACGATTGGCAACTGGCTCTCCTTCAGAGTTGATACTCTGCAATAGCATGAACACCCCCTCATGGTACCGACGATGTGTCTGAGCGCTTAACAATGTGACAATCGGCGCAAGTTCTGGACTGAGCTCTTCATTGAAAGGCTGTGGGCTTGGATTCGACACTGATCTCGATCGATTTTCTGGCGCTTCAACTACCGTCAGAGACCTTACTTCTCGACGGCTTTTTGGAGAAAAGATTCTCTTCATTGGGATCCTTCTTCACACCTTCTTTTACCAACCCAACAACCTAATCTTTTAGCTGTTTAGAAGGTAAAATTTGGTTTAAAGCTCTCGTTGTGTTTTCAAAATGCCTTTAAAGGAAAAAAGGCGGTTGGGACCAAATATTCGCTACGGCCAACAGTGACATAAACAGTGTATAAATTACGAAATAAAAATTATAGCATCTCTCTATTTAAAATATGTCTATTTGAGGTAGATTCCTCTCATGTCTGAGTCTCCAGTAGTCACCATTGTATTTCCAGTATTCTTCGCCAGTCAGAGGATGCACTTCCTTCGCGAAAAAATTTGGCTTATACTCAATGCCCTGCTGATCACGCTCTTTCTTCGCAGCCCTCTGTTTCTCTTCGACTTCTCTCTTGAGGTCACTGGCATCGTCGTATCTGCCTTCCTCCATCGCCCTTTGGTCTGGTCTTAAACGGGTGTCAGATGGACTGACCCATTCTAAAAGTCGTGGATGAGGCGCATTCAAGGTAATGGCGTACGAGGTCAAGTTGAATGGAACTTCAGGTCTTGGTGTTGGCTGCCACAACAGAAACTTACTGCCATCCTCATTTGGTGTATCGTTGGGAGCCTTTGTGGACAACTCGATATCGGCAGGTTCATCTTGAACAATTTTTTTGCCGTAGATTTTACTATCCCAATGACCACCAATTGCCCATGCCTTGTTTCCCTCCGCATCGGTCACAACACCACTCAATTCATAAGCACTTGAACTTCTCCAGCCTCTAGGCTTGAAATTAACAACACACTTATCACCAGTCTTGTTGTTGGTTATACTCATTTCACCATAGTTATCAATCGATGGGTTACCAATCATAATACCAATGACAGAACTTGTGATTTTTCTCCAAGTATATATTTCTTCTTCGCCACCATCAGGTCTTAAATGTAAATACCATGTAGCTGTAGGCTGAACATCAAATGAACGACCATTGAAACCAGACTTAACTGAAGTTTCTCCGTAATAATCCCATTTTGGTGCTTCTACCATTAAGGCCGACACAGCTGGGTGATGACTAACTTGTTCAGTTAACAATCGAAATTGGAGATCAGGCCTGGAATACTCATAAGTTTCACCTAGGACTGGATTGAATGGTTTTGCGACACGGTTGATCGTTGAAGAGTATTCAGAAGCAGCAAATGTAGCAACATAAAGCATTCTTAATGTAGAATCACTAAGAGATGCAGCTTCATTTAAAAGAGAACTATATTCCAAATCTTCAGCTACTCTTTGTAACATAGATGTAGGTTCATTAAATGTAACAGGTAAAGCAATTCTCGTAATATCTTTACCAATCATCGACTTTAAGATTCCCCATAAACTGACTTTTGGTCTGTCATCAACCTTTATAGGTAGCTCTGTTCTAAGGGGATCTTCATAACCATCAAATGAACCTTCTACTTTGATCAAATTAGCTTTTTGCTTCTGTAACTGTGTATATTCAGCTTCTGCCTCCTTCTCTTCATCCCCTTTAGATGTAGACACTATATCAGTAACTTCGAAAGTTACTTTTTCCTCTGATATAATTTGCTCAGTGACTGATGATTTACCATCAAACGTTTCTTCACCATCTTCTTCATCTTCAGTAAAGTCTGAGGCGTCGAAAAATTCATCATCTTCATCTTCATCTTCCAGCAATATCTTGGAAATCTCAGCATCGGCAGCAGACGATTTAGTTTCAATTAATGGGTTTGTACTATCTGCAATCTCAGCAGTTGAAGGACCACTAAATGAACCAAGTCTTCGGTTCAAAACTTTCTTTATTTTTTTTCTTTCAGTCTCAAATGTTTCCAACTCCGTATTCTTAGCAAGTAATTCATTTTCTAGATCTCTAATAGAGTTAATCCATAACTCATTGATATCCTTCTGTTTACGTAAATTCTTCACTAGTTTTTCATCTCTCTTTTGGACATATTGGCTGTAGTTTTCAAAACCTTGAATTAACGAATTAACTGAACTTAATGAAGCGTCAATAACTTCAGATGAGGCCTGAGATTGCCCCAGCTCTAGTAGAAGTTCATTCAAAGATTTCAATTCTAACGCAAATCTACTTTTAAGCACAGAAATTTCAAGAGAATAAGGGCCAGAATCATTGTCAACATTTTCATTATCAATGGCAATGCTGAATTCATTTGATTCATTATCATCGTCATCATCGTCTTCACCATCAGTATCATGGATTATAAAGTCATGTGAAGCAATCTCATGCTCAGCGGATTTTGCTAATCCAGCATTCTGTTGTTCTTTTTCACGCTGTTCCCTGATACGTTGTTCTTTATTACCTTGCTCCTTTTCACGCTGTTCTTTAGCAATGGTCGTGATTGAGGTTGAAGCTGCGCTATTGGTCCTTGTATGCATTTTTGTATCAAAACCTTCTCGTTGATTACTAGCTTGAAGTAATGCCACCTTCGAAGCCCGTTCTCTATCCTTCGCGAATCTTATCGCACCTTGAAGACTCCAGACCCATCTATTGGTTTCAATAGGATGATTACCTTTTAAATGCCATGTTACTCCGCTAATTGTAGTGATTTCAAATTTCAATTTTTCAGAAGAATCTAAATGTAACTGAGCAGTTTTCATATTCAAAGAACCCCTGCAGGCATTATATGTGTCATCCTGGCTCTGATAATAGGATAATATCCCATTTGAGTCTAAAATAAACCAACGTAATTTATATCCAGATGCAAAATTTGTCCATTTTCTTAAATAACCTTTATACGTTGGTGCTTGGATTCCACCAGCCTTTGTAGACGAGTTAAGAACAGTTTGTTCCTGAGAAGCATCTCGTAGAATCTGTTTTATAGCCTCATTACCCTTGCCCACCAACTCAATCGGAAGCTTCCCTTTTCTATCTCTTTTAAAGGGATCACCACCATGACTTAAAATCCACTTAACCATTCCAACATCATTCTCTTTAATGAACTCATGCAATACCGTATCCCCTGTTTCTGGATCAGTCCCATTGATATCCAATAACTCATAATTTCTAGGCTGCGACAAAATTTCGTCCAAAATTGAGAAATCATGGTTTGTAAATGCCTTTCTAAATTCATTCGCAATTTTTTCAATATACTGAGATCTTTCATATTGCATCAACGCAGCCATGTTTAGATCTTTGGATAGCTCGATTGGCTGCTTCAAATCTTTATTTAAAATAGTATCATTGATTCTCGGATCTTTCAATAGTATCTGTGCGACATCGATTCTATTATTCAATGCAACCAAATGTAACGGCGTATTGCCGTCGTTATCCTGATAATTGATATCAATTGAGAGGTCGCTAGAATTATCTGACAATAGTTTACCTATTAGCTTTGCAGGTGCCACTTGAACGGCCAAATTTAATACGAGACTCTTAACCTGCTCCAATTCATCTTCATTTATAGACCCTCGAATCGACCCAACAAACTGTTTCAACTCCTCGTAGTTATTATTTTTTAACGAGTCAAGGATTTTCAACTTGAATAGCGGTGGATTTATAGATTGTTGATGTTTAGTAACAGATCTACCTCTATTAGTATAAAACACAAAAACACACAACGTAGAAACGACTCATACTAACCCGTTGGACCCATTTGGACTACCTGATATTTGAGTAGACATTGCTTTCCAGGAACTTTCTTCTAGATCTTTATGGGAATTCACTATCAATTAATCAATGAACTTCTCATCAATCCGCCTTTGTTTGCGATGAGTTTCTGGATCGGAAACCAATTTAGCCCAAAGCAAAAATGAAGAAAATAATAACCTATTTGGGTATATTGCCGTTTGCGGACAAGACTTATAGACTACAAATATTCATAAAAAGGTCGTGATCTCATTATTTTTTACTAAAGAGCAGTCTGGAAAGATGAGTTGATATCACCTTTTCCCAATGCAGCTCTTTTGACGGTTTTTTGGGACAAATCATTAGGGTATGGCCTTTTCTTTTCGAGCTCAACATGATGATTCTTTTCATGTCTTATAGATGTGTTTTTAGGCATTGCTTGTTTATCAAATTCGTCTAGAGTAAATACGTGTCGTGGTGTATCATCGTTTGAAGGATTTTCACCGTTGTTGAATAACCCTGTACCATCGTTAACAACAACCCTGAAGGATAGTTTTTCCTTTTTGTTTGTATCATTGAATAACATGATCTCGTCGTTGTTATAGACTAGAACTTTTTTATTCTTCCCAATTTTGGAGCCGTTGATATAGCAGCCATTTGTACTGAAGTCTATTAGCCAGATATCCTCTAGACCCTGGGCAGGACTCTCGTAGATACTGTCACCAATAGCATGTCTCTTTTTAGTGAAGGCACAATGGATTTTGGATATTCTATCTTCGCTTATTCTTTTATGGCAAGCTACATTACGTCCAATAATAAAAGGACTGACACCCTGGGGTATGAATATTGGCGTCTTAACAATGAACTTAGTGACTGGGTTCAAGGCAAATGAGGTTCCAGGTGGAAATCGGGTAGATTCAAGAATTATATTCTCCTTAGGAGTTGAAAGTGAATCCTCTTCACCATTTTCAATCAGTGACGTTTTATCAAAGGAATGATCCTCAAATCCAGGACTATGTGAAATGTTTGTTGTTCTTTGTTGCGAGGCTTGTGATGCTTTAGCTGGACTAGGCTTTTTGCTCTTATTAGGCGGTGCAGGAACTTTGAAAATAGGCTTTTGTGGATCCAAATCAGTTGTGATGAATTGTTTATCAGACTCTAATCTTTGTTGTTGAGATTGTGATTGAGAGAGTGAAATTTGTGAACTATTCTGAGATGAATTTTGAATCCATGGATGTAATAATGCCCTTGATGCAGTTAATCGCTGTCTTGGATCAACTTGTAATAAAGCATCAAGAAAATCTCTCGCTTCTTTAGAAACATCAGCTTCTTTTAATGGTGGATCATGATATGAACCTTGCTGAATTTGTTTGTATAGTTGGTCTTGAGTACTTCCACTAAATGGTAAATGTGCAGTTAATATAACGTAAACCAAACACCCTAACGACCACATATCAACTAAAGAGGAATACTTATCACTATCAGCTGTTCTAGAAAATCTTCCATCAATAACTTCGGGAGCAACATAGGCTAAAGTACCACAAAAAGTTTTCATGAATGTACCTGTATCTGATATTTTTGCCAATCCAAAATCTGTAATTTTGACAAGAACTGGATCGTCTTGAGCAATCAAGATATTATCAGGTTTTAAATCTCTATGTGAAATGCCTAACGAGTGAACATATTTTATAGCTTTTAAAATTTGTTTACAAATCTCCTTTGCTGCATCTTCACCAACTGCACCATGTGCTGCAACAAAATCCATTAAATCTCCACCTGGAACAAACTCCATAACTAAAAAATAACTATCATCATCTTCATAAAATCCCCTTAGTTTAACAATCCCAGGATGATCTAATCTTCTTAAAACGTCTAATTCTCTACTAACACCATTCGTATTACCCATTATTTTCCTTTTCGAGATAATCTTAACAGCAAATGTTTTCCCTGTTTCCCTTTCAACAGCTTTTTTAACAATTGCGAATGCTCCTTGACCAACAACTTCATCTTTAATTGAGAATTCCTTATGAATACCAACCTGCTTAAAAGAACCATCCTTATGACCAGTTGATATTTTGGGGAAAAACACTATGAACCGCAAGACGTCCTTAGCGACACCAATTCCAACAGCAATCTCATCACCTTGACTTAATATGTAATTTTGCCCCTTGACAATTCTCTGATTGTTAACCCACGTACCATTTGTTGATAAATCCTGGATCAGGACATTGGAGTCCCCACTCCATACTTTGAAATGCTTGTTGCTAACCCTAGAAGTTCTACCGTAAACAATATCGCAATGCACATTTCTACCAAAATACCATTCTTTAGATCCATTCTTTTTAATCTTAAGATCTGCATTATTCAGCTGACCAGTCGTACAGATCAATCGACATACCGTCGAATCATCAAGATTTTCCTGTGTCAAGTACTCCAACCCCTCTAGCGTCGGCTGAGTCGGCTGAGTAGGCTGAGTAGGCTGCGTAGCAACGTCCATCACCTTCAGAAGAGCTTCAACTTGACTTCTCAGTATCTCTCTATTGTGTATTCAAATATTTCCAATACGCGTGTAGTGCACGACGCGTAATATATTAAAAAAAAAAAAATCTGCCGGGTAAATAGAGTATATATAGAGGCTTTCTGCTAGATGTGAATTAAAAAGTGCGAATAGAGAGGTGATTTAGGTGGAATAAATAGATGGTTTAGGTGAAAATAGTGAACTGGAAGGTACTGGTAAGTTGGTAGGGTGTTTATTTTCAGTTTGCAAGACTTTTATTGAGAATCTTGGGATATATACAGTTAAGTATCAACAGCCTTGGAAACTTCATCCTCGACGTATTTAAGCACTTTTGGATAAAATCTAGCACCTACTTTTGGATGAGACTTGATTCTATTCAAAAAAACACTGTAACCAACAGGTTTTTTCTCATCGACTTGGAATTGGAATCCAATCTTATTCTTTGTCCTTTTAGAATCTCTTTGCTCAACAAGCTCTTTGGCTCTTTCACTAACTTGTATACTAGACTTCTTCGACTCAATATTAATGGTTTGGAAAAATGAGATGGAAAGTCTATCTCCCTCTCCAGGTGTTGGAGTTAGAACTCTATGGACAGTTGCAACACAAACACCCTGCGTAATGAACTCTAACGTCAACCCAGCTGCAAATACTAGAGTGTCATCGACAGGTGGCACATCGACCCATTCACCGTTGAAGTCTTTCACTTGCAACGAGGTATGATGACTAGCCTGATAGATAAATGTAAGAAAATCATTATCACGGTGTTCTCCAACACCTTGGCTCAAGCGAGTCTTAAAATTGCTATCAGCAAATTCGTTCTGAACTTTTAAAACTTCATCTTTCAAGTTGGCCAAATCTGGGTATTTAATGATTTTCAGTTTAGCCTGTTGAACCTCTTTGAAAAAAGCCTCTAAGGTACCGTAAGATAACCCCAATGCCTCTTCAATCAAGTGGACAAAATATCTCGCCAGTTTGGATAACTCATCAATATAACTCGAGACAACCGGCTTGAAACTTGGTAATAGCTTCTCATTAGGCCACAAATTTGGCCCTTCAATGTTCTTCCATATCTCATCTTCACTGTTTATAACAGGCTCTGGTAACTCAGTAGCAAACTCAACTTGTTCTCTCCAATCGACATTTGAGGCAGTAATCTCATCACCAAGACCATTATATCCTAAAAAATGTTTTGAATTAACCATAGCAACTTTTTGCTTCTCTTCCAATGGTATCTTAAAGAACTTCAAAGCCTCATCCTTAATATCTTTGAACTTCTCGATAAATGGTGGATTCTTTATATAAAAGAATCCGTAGTTGAACAAAGCATCTCTTAATTCCTCTAAAAACTCTTGTCTTGTAGAATTGTCGTAAGCCTTATTGAGATCGAGGGTTGGAATCGACTTTACAGAAGGACCACTTAGAACATTCACTTCACCAAACGTATCACTAGTCATTGCTGGATATTTACAGAGCAGATGAATCGTCTGATATATAAATTTATTCTCGATAATTGTGGCTGGTAGTCCACAGTTTGTGTCAAAATTACTTCTCCGACTGTACACACGGTGTAGCACACTACAATAAGATACTACAATAATGCAAAAGATTGGTTCTACAACTAGTTCCAAGAGTCTGAAACTCGCTTATTCTAAAGACACCCCATTGGTGTACCTCATTTGTGTGTAGCAAAAAAAAAAAAAAATAATAGCTCTGATATTAACTCATCTTCTATTGGACATAAAAGCCTTTTGAATTTTCCAATTTCTGACTTGATTTCATCCAAGAGTTATTCATACTTCACCGGGTAGTCGTGCCTAATTGAGTTGGATGGTTCGGTCTCCAGAGTGTTGATAATATTGCATTGGTTTCATAAATCAAAAAAGAGTTTTCTGGTAACTTTCTTTTTCTTCAGTCTCTGAGTCTTCTATCTCGGTCTGTGTACTCTTATTATATGTGATCTTTTCGCTACATCTGCTATCTCTGACGTCTATACTGCAATAGACTTGTACTGGGGCCTCGCTGGACTCTTATTACCCACCAAATCTGAAAGGATGCCCACTTATTGGTGCTTTCTCAACACTTTCTGGCTACTACTAAGTCAGTTGGAGTCCAATAAAAACACTTGAAAAACTCACACACACGTTCAGACAACGTTCTTTTTTCCTCCATTTGTCTTCTGAGCTCTTGAAGACGTAGCTTCTTCGCCTCAATCTCACTTTTCCTAGACATCTTACTACCTGATGAGCTTTGTTATGGTGAGAAATTAGTTCGTCCACAGGCAGACGCGAAAATGGGTCTCTCTCTAAAATAAATTACACTATATTCCAAAAGAACATTAGGTGCAAGAATAAGATGGAGGTGGATTTTGATGATATTCTTAATGAGTTTGAAAGAGATTCACGGCCTAATAAGCTTACTCTGCTGGAGTTGCAAAGATCAGACTTGAAGGAGCTGACCCAGGCGTGGATTTCTGAGAGAATGGCTCCAGAGTTGTTAGAGTACAAAGAATTGTTGATTCAGAGGATGCTGAACAGAATACGGAGACAGATCGAGTTCATCGAGGTTAATTCGATAGAACTCCAGACAGAGGAGAAGGATATCAAGTTACAGCTAATGGTTGTGGAGTCTGAGCTGGATCGAGTGAATTTCTTGTTAAGGTCGTATCTAAGGACGAGATTATCAAAAGTGAGTAAGGGCGAAAACAGGATAGCGTGCTAAAGTACTAACATTCTAAGATCGACAAATACACAGTTTATATCAGGAACGATGAAGAAGTGTTACGGAGATTGTCGAATGAGGAAACAGCATACATGGAGAACCATTTCGCAGCATTGACCGAATTGTATAACAAGTCGTTCTTGTCGCAGCTTCCTAGACAATTACAGGCTCTTGATGACACTGGTGGGGGGCTCTCAATGATAGAGCAGCCAGAGTTGGACAAACCTGTTTTTATAAAAGTGATTGAAGATGTTACTGAGAGCATAATAGTAGGTGAAGAAGAGATTGATCTTGTTTCTGGAAGTATCTATCTCCTGAGATACTCAGCAGTGCGTCCATACATATATACGGGTGAGGTCCAGTTAATATAGCACTCCCATATCACCAAAGGGGTCTTTAATTAAAAGAGTTTGGCTATATACTCTGTATAAATATAACTTACGACCGTGCAGAATCGAACCTGTAACCTTTGTATAAAAATTATCAAATGTAATTCAAAATGTCACATTGGAAGTTCCAAACAATATTGAAATAATTGTATACAACTGGATCAAAACCGATGTTTTATGGTGGTGTCATGGGGTCTGTGTGTTGATTGAGGTGGTTTACAATATTATGTACTTGTGATGAGAATATTTTCCCCAAAACAGCGAGAAGCTCTACAACAATAAAGACTATTGTCTTTTAATATCAAAAAAGATTGCAAGAATATCTCAAAAGATTCATTGAGGCAAAGTGTCATTCAACCCATTCATTCTAATGCCGGTCTTGGAATTCTAACAGATTCCAATACGTATCAGATCAAAAGTATGGAGCATAGTAAAAGCTTAAATCAAATCACCTTTAAATGGAATTATAAACTGGTGAGAAGTTCACAATTTGAAGGTTACTGAGTCTACTCTGTTAGTTTTTCTCATGGAAAAACTAAAAGCACACCACAATTCAAGACTTGGTGAATTTTCGAATGAAATTTTCTAAAGAGGAGCAAAACACAAGGAGGATTCGATTTATCAAGAATTTCTATCAAAATACAAAGATATTGTTTAGAGCCTAAATTCAAAATGATAGTGTCTGATAATAGAGCTACCAAATTCCTCGAAGACCACAACTGGTATGATGAAAACTTTCCCATTCAAATTTATACCTTAGATGAAAATCAATTGGTGGATTCCAAAATATACCGGATTCAAGATGGAAAAGAATACTAATACCAAACTGCCAATCACTTCAATAAACTAAACAAAACTCTATAAATTTTAATGATAAATTTGCAAATGGATCATTCGAGATGAGAAAGGATAAATACTATGACCATCCTGAACTCAATCAGACTTTCAAAATGACTGAACGACTGAAATTACTTAAAAGACCTGATCTGAATAATTTCTCTTCTGCTTAGTGTGTTGATTGAGATTGTCAACTCAAAGAATCAGATTATCAATTGCGGAGATTTCTTTATATAAGTATAGAGAGTAAAATTTTTAGGATCACCAAACCTGCAAGAAGGAATTAAGATACCGAATGAGTTATATGAGTCTGATGGGATGCATTTTGGATATTCACCTCTGAAAGTGAAGGATCGTTTCGTAATAGCAGATAATGGTAAAGTTTTTTTTGGAACCACAAAACGTGGATCCAACTTTTAATAATTCATCTAATATTGAAGATACGAGAGTATAGGACCACCTAGAGTGAATAGCTTACTATTAATATACAAAGCTTATGGTAAAACAACAGTAATAGATTAGGTGTTATTTCTAGATATTCTTCGCGTAAATATTATATAATGATTTTCAGACATATAATACCCGATAGTTAAATATATTTAGGTATTTATTAGAGGTGTTTGAAGGGTATGTCTTCATATGAGAACAAGTGGTCGAGTAGCGACAGTTCTTTTGGTTCAAGGCCCTCGAATACGCTTGCTCGGCTCGCTTTTACCAGCTATGGAGGTAATTCTAGTAATTCTTCAATATCACCAAATAGAGGCCATAGTGGGTTCCCTTCAAGACAATCACCACCTCCAAACCGTCAGGGGTCGGATCAGTTAGTATATAAGGCTCCATATGAGTTAATCAGTTTTACCCCCTTGGCAAATGATCAATTCGTTATAGCTGGTAAGAATGCATTACAGATCTTAAAGATTGATGGTCAAAAACCGACAATTGTTGGTGATTTATTATCAAGTAATTATTATATGAAGAACAAAAGAATAATCGGGTCAGTTTTAGATGTGAAGGCTGGATTTCAACAATTTAGTAAATATGTCGCAGCATCAACAACGACAGGTTCAATTGTAGTGTTCAATGTCAATGCCCCATCTGATAATAAATTAGTTTATAAGCTGAGTGATCACAATAGAGCTGTTAATACGATATCACTGAGTCAATTGGACCCTCATTCCTTGTTATCTGGATCACAAGATGGTGCTATGAAACTATGGGATTTAAGATCAAATAGAGGTAAATCAGTTCTTACAATGCAAGGTAATTCAGATGCTGTTAGATCTTTACAATTCTCACCTTTCCACAATAAAAAGATTGCTGCAATTTTTGATTCAGGAGTTATACAAAAATGGGATCTAAGAATACCATCTCAATATGAAAGAAAGTTTAATGCGCATACTGGACCTGGCTTATCTTTAGATTGGCATCCTGATGTTGATTATATTGTTAGTGGTGGTAGGGATAAACAAATCCAGATATGGAATATGAATAATAACGATTTAAGGCAGGTTCCTGACCATGTTATTTATACAGCTTCACCAATAAGTAAAGTTACATTCAGACCTACGAATGGTGGTATTTCTAATATAATAAATGCTGAAGTTGCCACAAGTTTTTTAACAAATGATCATGGTATTCAAATATACTCATTAAAAAGAAAATATATTCCATTATATATCATAGAGAGTCATAAGGCACAAATAACTGGATTATCGTTTAAGGATGAGAGATATTTATTCAGTTGTTCCAAGGATAAATTCTTTATTAAGGAAGATTTGAATAGTTTGCCTTATACAATTGATAACTTACCCATTGCATCCTCAAGTTGGGCTCCGAATAATGACTTAGTATTTGTTAACCAAGATAAACCAATCAATGATGTCGAACAAAGAGACGAAAACCTTTCAAATTTTAATCAAGCAAATAATGGATTGTCATCTTCTCCAAACTCTTCAGCACTTGGATCTTTGGGATTAGGATCAGCAGCGTCTGCCTCAACATTTCGAGAACTCGTTTCGAGACCCGGTTTATCAAGAGCATCAAGCAATTTCAGACCTACTATCACTAGAAATCACTCATATGGGAGTGGTAATCAGCAAAATTTTCACCCTACAAATTCAGTTGTTAATCCATATGCTGTTCCAGTCTCATTACCAATAACTAAGTCAGAGGATATACTACAATATCTTAGTGAGAATTATGTATTTGATGATAATGAAGATCTTATTCAAAGTTGTGAGACAAACTGTAATGTTGCAACATTAGTTGAAAATAATAGGGATGCCCAAACATGGAAAATAATAAAAGAAAGTTTAATCTGGGAGTCACAATTGGAAGAAGAGTTGAAATATTTTTATGAATCAAAGGAAACTTATGAAGAAAATGAAACCACAGTTGATAAAGGTAATGATGCTGGTGAGAAATATAGTTATAGTACTTCAAATTCCACAACGAATTTTGGTAAGTCCCCAACTCTAAGCGATTTAAGTGAGTTCAATTCAATCAATTCAAGAGGTGGTTCAATTCAATCAAGAGAAAATATAAGGATTTCCAACTTGAAGCAAAGTTTCTCTCAGGTAATTAATGAAAGTGATGAAGATATTGAAGAAAAATCTAAAACTCTAACAAAGGCAGATGCTTTGAAATTGGTTGCTCCTGACAAAAATAAAGACGATGATGGAACTGTTATCGAAGATGAAGAAGATGAAAGTGCAGTTGAATTCTCTGATAATGCTACTAAACCAATAGCACTTCCTTCAAAGAGCCTTAAAAGGGATTCATTACTAGAAACTATCTTACAAACTGAATCTCACTCATTGGGGACTAAATCTGCATCACCTTCGTATTCTATATCATCATCAGTTTCAAATACATCCTTAAAACCTTTAAGTCAGACTTTAGCACCATTACTTAAAAAGCAAAATTTCAGCGAATTAAGTAAACAAAAGAGTCAAATGTCTGAACTAACGAGACAATTTACAAATCAAAAGAGCTCGGATGATAATAATGATAACAATATTCAAACTGAAAATCCATATATTCCACCGTTTGCACCTAAAATACTGATTCAGAAGGCTATAGAGTTCAGTTCTAATCAAGGTGATTTAATAATGAGTACCACTTTACTTTTATTATTTAATGATAAGTATAAAATTTACAGAGCCACCATTGTTAAATCATATATTCATCAATATTTAGAATATCTTCAAAGACTTAGGTTTTTTGTAACGTTTACAAAAATTGCATCAATTTCAAAATTTGATGAATTTAAAGAATTATCATTGAATTCAACAACAGTTAGAAGATTTTGTTCAAATTGTGGTAATTTAATAATAAATGAAAAAACTAAAGAGAAATTTCACAAAGATTCAAGTATCAAGTTTGGTTCATGGTTTTGTGAAACTTGTGGAACAAGAAGTAAATGTATTTATTGCAATGAGCCTGTCAAGGGGTTAAACATTTTTAGGTTAAAGTGTGGTCATAATGGGCATTTTGGATGTTTAAAAACATGGGTTGTTGATGAAGAAATGAATAGTTGTCCCGGTGGATGTTTAGTTTAGTTTTTCTATAGGGTCTAATGAACGAGTAAATTCATGAACAATATCCCAGTAATCTGGATATAGTATCGTATCGTTATGGTGTGAACCTTCAAATATTATTCTTCTTTTATTTGTTGAATTTGATAATTCAAATAATTGTTCCATATGTTCAGGTGGAACAATTTCATCTTCTGATGCACTAAGGAATAATATAGGTACATCAGGTGAAATCTTGGTAATATCAACTTCTGAATTCCAAATTTGATGACATAAATATGTGAAATTCTTTAAAATTGGTAAAACATGTGGTATACATTTTCTTATACTCAAAAAGGTATTCTCTAGGATGATTCCTCTGACGTTGACGAAATTTTGCGACGCAATATAGATAGTGACTGCACCACCAAGCGAACGACCATAAAAGATGAGTGAGCTTTTACTAAGTATAGGCTCATCATTAATAAAATTCATAACTGTATCAGCATCAATTTTTAAACCCTTTTCATTACTAACACCACTTGAGTTCCCATATCCTCTATAGGAATATATCACAACATTATACTTGAATTTCTTGTAGAAAATTTCAACTATTGGTAACGAGTGTCCCATATTACCAGCATTTGGACATAATATCACCACCGTCTTATTCTTATAGCCTGCCTCACCGGCATCCTGTGTCAACACAAACGACTGGAGCCTCACACCATCCCTCGTCGTCAAGAACACCTCTCTATAGGGCATACCGTATTTATCGGGCGTATCAGTTTTATCATGACCATTATCCAAATAAGAAGGATATATGAGTTTTAACTGGAATTTGTACAACGCAATCACCGATATTGAAGCTAAGGAAAGAGAAGTGGCTAGAAACATCTTCAAGATCTGATACATTCTCACACAAAGTAATATCTGCCCCCCCCTCAGAAACTCTCTTCCAAAAAATTATAAAGATCTTTTCCTTTCTCTTTAATTTAATGGTTATTATGTGAGTGCCCGTAATAATAATTAAATACTGTCCGTACCATATATATTATGTAATCATATATTATATAAGTTTTTAAAAAAATTGAAATAAGATAATAAGGGGATTTCTTTATGGTCTTAAGAGACTTTTTAAACCTTTTACCATTATATATCTTATATTAAACCATATAAAAATTTTTATTACACCAATTTTTTAATATTTACTTTAAAATATATATTTTAGTTCTAAAAACATCCAGACACCTCATACATTTTCTCTCTTCAAGGGCTTCACAACCAGCCCCAATTTTTGTGTGCTTTCGGGAAAAATTTTCATATAATTAAAACAAAATTAAACAACAGTTGTGTTTAAGCAAATTAAATAATAAAAAAAAGGGGTAAAGAAATGTCAGAAGAATTGAGTCAAGCAACTAAGGAGCTGTCACTAGAAAGCAAGGGTGCGTCAGGTTCGACGGTATTAAACGATAAGGAGTTTGAGTTCAAACATCCATTAAATGCAAGCTGGACATTATGGTATACAAAACCTCAATCACAAGATGGAACTGAATCATGGTCGGATTTATTAAAGCCAGTTATCACATTTTCCACTGTAGAAGAGTTTTGGGGGATTTTTAATTCTATTCCTCAGCCATCGGAATTACCATTGAAGGGAGACTATCATTTATTTAGAGAAGGTATTAAACCAGAATGGGAAGATGTTGCCAATGCTGAAGGTGGTAAATGGTCTTACCAGTTCAAAAGAAACGTCGATATCAACGATCTATGGTTGAGAGGGTTGTTATCACTTATTGGTGAAACGATCCAAGATGATGAGAATGAAGTTAATGGTATAGTCTTTAATAATAGAAAGTTTGGTTACAGAGTTGCACTTTGGACTAAAACAACTCAAAAATCAAAATTATTCAACATTGGTGAAAAATTTAAGAAAGTTTTAAAATTATCTGAGGAGGAATCAATTGAATTTTTAAGTCATAAAGATGCTGATATTAGAGGTGCAAAACCACTATTGATGATCTAATAATGAGGAAATGGATAGCTAAATTTATAGTATGTTTTTTTTTTTTTTTTTATTCTCATAAGAAGTGTTTTGTAGTACAATTAATGGGTCCCAACGGGTTTCTATATTTACTATATAATTCCTTTTATAAGAAAAGCAGAGCAACAATAAACATTAAACTTGATGAAATAGTTGGCACAACACCTTGATTTGCAACCGTAATATAGTTTTCACTCTTGATAACACCAACAGTCCCACTTATAGTACCTAAGCCTATAGAACCAGATTGAGGACTTGAAACTGTTGTATAAAATTTTTCAAATCTCTGTGAATAAGTTGTTTGGATAACTGCAGAGCCCCCGGATGTTGTGACAGTGATCCAAATTGAAGTCCAAATCGACGATGTTAGATATGTTGTTGTAGAATCAGTATAGTAGTATGATGGGTTTAAGATGGAACTAACTGATGAAACAGTTAATCCGGTTGTTGTTCTTCCCTTTGTGCCAGTGGCTGCAGTGATTGGATTACCAGTACCTGTAGCATCTGAAGATGTTGTAGTTACTCCAGTGACAGATTTAGCAGTAGTTGCTGTGTTTGTTGTTGCTGTGTTTGTTGTTGCTGCTGTTGCTGCTGTGTTTGTTGTAGCTGTATTTGTCGTAGCTGTATTTGTCGTAGCTGTGTTTGTCGTAGCTGTGTTGGTTGTAGCTGTATTTGTCGTAGCTGTGTTGGTTGTAGCTGTATTTGTCGTAGCTGTATTTGTAGTAGCTGCTGTAGTAGCTGCTGTTGCTGCAGTGTTGGTTGTAGCTGCACCCGTGTCTGTTGATGTTTGGGTCAAGGTGACAAGCACACCGGCAACATTGGTCTCAGTGACAACATCTAAATATTAGTATTCGGCGCGCGTGTGATTTTGAATGGTTGTGAAATGAAAACTCACATGTATGCAGCGTCAGAGCGTGTGATAATGCAACGTAGGCTAACAGATACGTTATTTTCATTATGATTCAAGGTCTTTTGATGATATATGAAGTGTCAATAAGTATAATGTAATAACCCGCAAAGAATAAAAAATGTGTGATAAAAAAAAACGGTTTGTTATATGAGAATAATTATGATATTTGTTATTGCTATGTTAAAATTTAAAGAATTTCATCATTAATTTGCGCGGGTAAAAATAATAAAAAAAAAAAAGTTAAATATGCCAAAACTGTGTGTGTGTGTATCAACTCTCTCTCTTTTTTTTTTCTTCTTTCTTGTAAATGTCACGTGATACATCTTCCATATGTCACGTGTTACAGCCGGGTAATATATATATATATATATTACCCGGCTGATATATATTTACCCTGCCCCTAGTGTTTAGTTGTGGTTTTCGGTATTGACGTGAGCTGGTGCTTATATAATATGTGTGTGTATTGTATTAAAGTCTCTTTTATAGTCACAAGCTGTTGCTAAAAGATTATGTAATATAGCATCACACACTTACACCACACACTTACATAATAAAACGTAACACAGACAATGTACGTATTACCTGGTTACACACATATAAAATATATTATATTATATATATATATAGTACTCACATAGTAGTATAATGTTTTACGTAATATATAACCCACATTTATAATACACAATTAGTTTACCGCCTTGAATATATTGTCTTGAAAAACTGTGCATTTTATGGAGCCACCTTGTTGCTCTAGAGAGTGAGTTCATAAATGTATGTGTAATATAATATGTAACAATGTATACAATGTAGATATAATATGTAGATATAATATGTAGTATATAAAATGTTTGTGTGTGATGTCTGGGTGTGTGATGTCTCGGTAATATAGTATATAGTATACAACATAGTATACATAGTATACATAGTATACATAGTATACAACATACACCACAGTAACATAACTATATATCGTTCATTTCCTATACGCCAATACATCATAACACACAATGTTCTTAAACGCTAATAAACTTATGTGCCTTATATTCATTATGTAATACTAAATATTTTTATTCCTCTACTTATCACCGGGGAAATAAATCACATTATTAAAAATATAATATATTAAACTAGGTATGCTTATGAACAACACTCAATCTCCTTATTGATACAATAGTAACACACTGGTAACACCAGACATCACACACTGGTAACACCAGACATCTCACACACACATTGGGATATTATCTCTTTTTTTAATATTTGAGAGTAATCATGTGACATGTCACATGACGGTTTTAAAAATATTACATAATCATATATATATTATTAAACCCCATTTCATCTAACATTCCAAATGAAATTTAGCACTTAAGGCATATAAAATAAACAGTGCAAAAAGTCATGTCTGAACCTTCGAAAAAGGATATAGATAGTGGGAACTCATCGTATCACACCTCTCCGATAATAAACCCACACAAAACTCAGTATAACCTTTTGTCAAAGCAATTCCCTACATTACCACAAGCACAGACTGAAGCTCAATCAACTGCCTCTTCAATTAATAATACTGTAAAAAGAAAGAAAAAAAAACCTCAGTTGCAGAAGAACCCTTCATATAACTTCAATCATACGGCTCCTAACACAAAATACGTCTACAGTGTTGATGATGACTTGGATGAAATTGAAAAAGATTTGGAACGCGAATACTTGGAAGGTTATAATGATGCTTTGCGGTACCGGTATAAGAAATCAAGTAGAAATTTAAAAGACGTTTCCAAACCTGAAGTCCAGAACCTGACAAATGGTGTCGTGACAGACTTGATCAATGCAGATTCGAATTTAAAGAAATTGGAACAAGCTGAATCGGATTCACACAGACATCATCACCCCGTTGATGTACCGGATTCTGAAAATGCCAGTCAGTACGAACAAGAAAATGAAGAAAACGATGACTATGGTGATGACGATGAGCATCAGGAACAAGAGGACGACCAGCATGATGCACATTCAACAGTATCGTTGGAATCCTACACTTTAAGAGAACGTCAGGATGCAATCAACACAACACATCCATTCGGTATTAGAATTTGGAAACCAGCATTATATAAGAAAGTCAGATCGGTTGAACGAGAAGCGGACCATGATATCCATGAAACAGACTATCTAAAGAAGAAAATAACGTGGGAAGTTTATTTAACAAACATATTATGGACTATTACTTTTGGCTTTTTATTATTTTTATTAGCATCAGTCGGTTCCGTTTTCCTATTAATTTTTGGTTCCGTCCAATATGCAAAGGTTTTCTTCAACTTAGGTATTTATTTATTATGGCCATTTGGTAAAATTGTTTACCTTCAAAAAGATGAAAATTATTTAAATGAAGATAGAAATGAAGGAACAACTCTACGCGAATATGAACGGTGGAGAGATGAGGAACAAAATAAATTGTTTTTCAGTCCAAGTAATACAAATAAATCATTAGCTGGTGCTGGTTCCATCAATAGTGATATTAATATAGCTTCAAGTCAAAGGCTGGCTCCATTACCTTCCATTGAAAGAACAATTAATAATTTTGATAATAGGAAAAAAAGATTTTTTGGCAGAGGTGATTGGAATCTAGGTAGAATAATCTTTTATTTATATTTTTATCTGGTGTTACAACCAATACTATTAACAATTTGGTTATTATGTTGGTTATTAGTTTTCACAATACCAATGGCTAAAGTTATAATGACCTTAACAGATCATCTGAGACGTCACCCATTAGCAATCTTTTTTAAGTACGATTTGAGACCATTACCATCTGATAGACTGAAAAATTCAAACATTTTAATATGTACTTATAGATCTTCTGGATTAAGATATTACAAGTATACTGTGGAAGGTACCAATATTTTCTTTATAAACTTGATGTTTATTGTCATCTTCACTATTGTCGATTATTTCATTGTTAAAGAAATGTTTGGAGTTGAGTCGACTTTTACTAATGAATCCGTAATTTTTGCATTATGTCTCTTTTCTATTATACCATTAGCTTATTTTATTGGTCAGGCAGTTGCCTCTATCAGTGCACAATCTTCAATGGGAGTTGGTGCAGTAATTAATGCCTTTTTTTCAACAGTTGTTGAAATTTTCCTTTATTGTGTTGCCTTAAATCAAGAAAAGGGCAGTTTAGTTGAAGGTTCAATGATTGGGTCAATTCTTGGTGCTGTTTTATTATTACCTGGATTATCAATGTGTGCTGGTGCCTTAATTAGAAAAACTCAAAGATATAATCCAGCCAGTGCAGGTGTTTCATCAACAATGTTGTTATTTTCTGTAAGTGTTATGTTTGCACCAACAATTTTCCATCAAATTTATGGTAAATATGAAATCAAATGTGATCCATGTAAAAACATAACAGATAATGCAAGAAGTTGTCAATTGTGTTATTTTTTCCAACCACCATTACAGATTGATACCTTATTTAAAACTGTACTAAAACCATTTTCAGTTGTTTGTGCAATATTATTATTTTTAGCATATACAATAGGATTGTGGTTTACATTAAGAACTCACGCAGCTTTAATTTGGCAAACACCAATTACAGATGTCAAACCAAAAATGGTCACAACTACATCAACTGAAAATGTTCATCAATTAGAACCTCAACAATCACAAATTCTCGAACCAAGTGGTCATGATGCACCAAATTGGTCAAAATCAAAATCTGCTATTGTATTATTAGGTGCTACTTTATTGTATGCAATAATTGCAGAAATATTAGTTGATTGTGTTGATGCTGTTTTAAAAGATTTCCCAATAAATCCAAAGTTTTTAGGTATAACGATTTTTGCATTAGTTCCTAATACAACTGAATTCATGAATGCAATATCATTTGCAATTCATGGTAATGTTGCATTATCAATGGAAATTGGCTCTGCATATGCATTACAAGTTTGTTTAATTCAAATTCCTTCTCTAGTTTTATATTCATTGTTTTTCATTAACTTAGGAGACTCAAATCTAATTTCAATTAAGGATTCAATGTTTACATTGATTTTTCCAAGGTGGGATCTTGTTGCTTCAATCATTTCAGTTGTTTTATTTACATATATTTATGCTGAGGGGAAATCAAACTATTTCAAAGGAAGTATCCTACTGTTAATTTATACAATTGTCATTATTGGGTTCTATTTTACTGGGAAAATTGAATCAAGTGATACTATTTTCACATCATTTACAATCATCAATTAAATATATATATATAGTTCTATATTTATATTTTAAATTTTCTATTTACCAGTACCAAAGAATTCATGGAATCCAGTTAAAGTGAATCTATATCTAACATCACCTGCATCTAATCTGGTTAAAGCTTCACTTACACCAGCTTCACTGATTTTGATTTCTTCAACCCAAGGTCTAAAATTATGTTTAACAGCTAAGTCAAATAATTCAATTGCTTCAGCTCTTGAACCTAAACAACTTGAACCAATAAATGAACCGTTTCCAAAAAAAGTGAATGGAGCAACGTCGAATTTTTCATCAGCACTTGGTAAACCGGCACTAATAAATGGTCTATTGACTTTTAAAGTGTTAATTAAAGCTTGTAAATCTAATGATTTAGTAGAAGTAGCACAATTTAAGATGAGATGGAACTCATCAAAGTAGTTCTTATTCCAATCCTTCTCAGAAGTTGCAATAAATTGATCAGCTCCCATTTTTAAAGCATCTTCTTTCTTTGCAAATGATCTTGAAATAGCAGTAACTTTAGCACCTAAAGCTTTTGAAATGAGGATAGCCATGTGACCTAAACCACCGACACCGATTATTCCTACGCTTGGGACTTTACCTTCATTCAAAACATCTTGAATAGCTCTCTTAATAGGTGAATAGACTGTTAGACCACCACATTGCAATGGAGCAACTAGATGACTTTCAATACCTTCTGGGATTGGGAAAACTAATTGCTCATGAGCCCTAACATGACTGGCGTAACCACCTTGAGAAGTATAACCATCTGGATAGCGAGAGGCATAAGTATTAATAGATTTAGGACAATATTGTTCATTACCAGATTTACATCTTGAACATTCGTTACAACAACTAGCTTGAGCACCTAAACCAACTCTTTGACCCACTTTGACACCAGTGGTACATTTGGAACCAACCTTAACAACTTTACCCACAATTTCATGACCAACACATTGAGTTTTTGGCCCATAAGTTGAAGAATGACATAACAATGGACCACTTGCACTCCAAGTGTTTTTTAAAGTGAATAGTTCAGATGCACAAACACCACAACATTCGATCTCGATATCAACATCGTACTCACCAAATTTTTTTGGAATATATGAAGTTAATTTAGGATTGGCCCATTCACTTGGGTCACTAATAGCAAAACCTTTAAATTCGTTTGGATAATCAACTGTTGTAGAACTCATTTTTTCGAAGACAGAGGAAAAGAAAAGAGTGCAAATCTCATTATGTTTTATGAGATATCTATTACATTTCCCATTGCTATTCCTAATAGAAAATCTTTTTCATTCTATATGTACGTATATGCTCAAAAACGTTGGATCGACACTAACCACCGAGCCGATTAATTATACCCATTATGTCTATATAAGAATGCCGTTCTGTTGTCCTAATGGAGTAACTTGGAACCATTTAGGCTCTTCTTCCTCCGCTTGTCTTAGAATACATGATTGGATAGCAAATCAACTCTGGTTTTTCGGGTGCTTATGTTAATTAAGTGCATCGATTAATCTTGAAAATGTGAGACAAAATATCTCTTACAAGGCTTTACTTAGGTAAGATTGGCCTTAATATATAGAGGCAGATCCTGGTGTTTATAGAAGAATTGTAGACTGTATGATAAATTAGGGTTAAACTCGGAGAAACCTTTCATTTCCCGACATGTCTCTTATCACAATAGGTTTTCTATATACCTCTCTAGGCTGTATCGACACTCCTTACAAGGGCTACTCCTAGCAAAGACTCATATAGTGTAAAAGCATAAAAGGCCGGAGAGCTTACGCCATTTCTTTTCGTCTATTAGGACTCTCTCGTGCTTGCTTTCTGTCGTCAAGAACTTGTCAAACAACAAAGTTACCAGCAAAGGGGAAGACGACGAATAGCGAAACTGGCAGAACAATTAATACCCAAGTAGGACTGACGACTAACCTGGACAGTATTGAGACGCTGCTGTCTCTGTGTACCACTCGTTATATATTCTGGAAAACGACCTGAAGTTCAGCTCTTCAATCTTTGCAAAAAGAAGGCCTCTTGTATGAACTCGGCTTCCACAGTAATATTCTGGTCATAGAACTCTGGCTACAGTTCGAAATCTAGGATATATATATTTCGTATAGTAAATACATAGTAAGGATGTACTCAAAATACTGAGTTTCTTGAACAGAACTCGTCCTTGTTAGCTCAGTTGGTAGAGCGTTCGGCTTTTACAGTCAAACTAAGGATTAAACCCATTTCTTAGCGGGAAGTTAACCGAAATGTCGGGGGTTCGAGCCCCCCATGAGGAGTTCTGTCTCTTTCTTTTTTTGGCGTGATTTCCTTCTCTCTCATTAAAAGAAATCATATTGAACGAGCCAAAAAAAAGACTTAGTGCTGGTGTATACATATCTGCTAATGATGACTGATAGCGAACCTCTTACGTCGACTGTAAGACCTTTGTCGCAATCAGTTCTGACCATTAGAATAATTAAGTCCTTCCCATATAGAAACGTTAAAAACTATATCTTGAAAGATTATGATATTGGTACCAAGACGCCTTCAGATCTGTTTAGTGACATAAAGCAAAAGATCAACACTGAAAGTGCTCTAAGACCATTTAGAAATGTCGATTACGATAGTTTAAAAATCTATACACATGCACATGGTTCAAAGACTATGAATCTTGTGATAAATTTTGAACATGATGATGATTGGTTCCTGGACTTGGAGAGCCAGAGACCGTTACACGAACTAGGTGTTGGTACGTATTTTGGAGCCCCTGCTATAGGATAGCTTACTAACGTCTAGAAAATGAGACTGAGATTTCAATCTTCAACCGTAAGGCATACGAGGAGTATAAGGCAAATCCTGAGGAGAAATGGTGATTTCACCGACACCTTTTTTTTTTTTTTAACCCACAAACACACTGATTATCTGACTTTGACTTATTCTTTATATACTACTTTTAATCTGTTAAAAATTTTTTTGTAAGCCTGTAGGTTGGTGATGTTTCTCGTATCTGTTTTTTTTTTTTGGCAGAAAGAAATTTCATGAATATATAAACAATAGGTGAGACGTTAATGGTGCACGATGTGTCGCGTGAACAGGAGTCCCCTGGCGAGGGAGCTAATTTAACTGCTCTTGCTAATCTAAGGAGGTTGGCACTAAGTGAAGTTGAAAGTCAAATAGCTGTAAGAGTCAAAACAGAAGGTGCCTTCGAGACGATTGACTGTAATATCAAAGACCAATTAGAGTCTATACTCAAAAGGGCTCGGGTTCAGGTTTATATACCGGAGTATGAATGGGAACTACAGGAGGAAGATTTGAAGAAACCTATATATCAGCTGGGATTCTACGATTCAATATTGATCGAGGTGAATGCTACAGAGATAGTGACGGGGAACGACAGTGTGGACTTGAAGACCCTTGTTGATGCAGATGGTGATGTAGATTTGGATGTCAAGCAGGCAAGTACAGAGACAGAGGAAGCGATAGAGCATCCACCAGGCAACCAAAAGTCACTCAGAAGACTCAGCAACATACTGTCCCCTTCGAGTAAGGCCACAAACAGTACTTCATGGCTAGGCAGATTTGGCTGGTCCTCAACAGAGCGTGCTTCCAAGGCAGATAAGTTTGAATTCACGTTTAGCGGAGCAATACGGCGATCGTATTTCCTTGCTGGAGACGAAACGTTTGCCACAGCCCTAGACGATTACAAAGAGTCGAGTGGGAACGAGAAAGACCTGAGATTTAGGTTCGAGAACACACTAATTAATGAAAAATCGACTCCGAGGGGCCTTAATGCCAACCAAAACAGAGATAATATCGTCGAGGTCATCAAGATCGAGCCTGACAGAGTAGCGTTCGAGCTGGCTGACAGTGAAGACAGATTGGAAACACTGTACTTCAAGATCAAAGTTGGGGCTAAACTAAAGAAGGCTTTCGAGAGTTTCGCCTTAAAGAGTAATATACCATTAAAAAATATTGGCTTTTACTACAATGACCAACGGGTCGAACCGAAGCAAACGGCTGCTGACATAGGACTAGAGAACGGCTCCAAGATCTATGCTTTTGTCAAGCATTGACTGTATACCAAAATGTATTAGTATAACCTCTAAAGAGTAATTTAATAACAGAGAGAGAAAGCCATTTTTTGTTAAGGGGCACCTTTTGCTAAATACGTGTCAGTAAAAATGTCTGAAAACACAATCAACACCAGAAAGTTATTCTTTTTTCCCTCATTTAGTGAGGCTAGTGTTATTTGCAAGGTATATATACAGTCCAAGTAGATCCAGATATCAATCCTAAGATTTACACAGGTTTTCCCCCTTGACACTGGGAAAAAAAAAAAGGAAAAAAAAAAAAAAGTACACTCATTAATGTCAGACATCAACGAAGGTGTTGGCAATGATAATTCGTCTCCAGAAAAGGATAATGCCAAAATAAAGGTTGCGTTCAGTGGGTTGGGCCATCGATTATATTTTGCATTCAAGCGGACGACAAAGATGAGAAAAATTATGCAACTATTTGCGCAGAACGCTGAGATCTCTGTTGACCAGATACAGTTTGTGTTGGACGGTGTTGTGCTACGACCAGATTCGACTCCTATCAGCGTTGGCTTGAGCGATTCAGATATTATTGATGTGTTTAGAACTAGTGACGGTGGTGGAGAGAGACTTGGATTTTTGATATGAAAAAACGGGGTTTAAATTTGTTCCGAGAGAGCTCACTTTCATGCGGTGGGGGCCATAATCTGTTTCGAATGGAACCGTCGCTTCTTGAAACTCTCTACCTGATTAACGCCCCCATCTCAAGAATCTGGTGTGTGTGTGTGTGCTTTTAACTGCAAAGGACGTGCCACTTTATTTTTAATATAAAAGACTCTAAATATCTATTTTTTTTTTTATATATAAAGAAAAACGTTCGAAATAGGAGCTGTATCATATTGTCCTGCATCTCTCACAGCCGTAGGCTCGGGCGTAGCTATTTCCCAGGTGGTACTTACTGCCCAGCTATAGAGGACTCTATTGTGCGACTCATTGGTACACGGAATCCCGTCAGAGCCAAAGGCCATGTAGCCTTAACTATGTACAGGCTTTTAGGTCGAATCTAAACGCACTCCGCAACACCTTCTTCACACCTGCTAAAAATCCACCTCATTTCCCTCCGCCTTGAACCCCTTACTACTTCACGACGTTCCTCGACTACCCTCCAACACAGGTCTATACCAAAAAAACACATATAAACCTCTCAATATACAGAAGTCCAATATTAATAATGAAAAACAAAATTTCCTATTTAGGAATATGTGTCCCTTGACCAATCCTTTTATTTTTTAATTTTTTTTTAATTGTTTTCGTGTCGCGTCGCGTCGCGTTTCTCTCTCTTTTTCTTTTTTACCTCTTTTTCTTTTGCCCCTTCGCTTTAGGGGAAATCATGCAGATCATTTACTTTTATTGGTGAAATAAATCCTTATTCCAAAACAAAATCTAGACACAAGTTGAAACTACTTTAAAAGAAAAAGGTTTCTAGAAAATTTTCTCACATTCTTTCTCCAATTGTCTTTTGCATAGTTAAAGCTAGGTTTTTAGAGATACTGTTTTTTTCCCTCTCTTTCTTTTCATTTCTACTACTATATAAAAGACCTGGTTATTTTCTCTTTTCCAGCGGTTCCCGCTAAATCGTCTTAAGCGCTAAAGGTTTTTAATTTGCAACACTTGGATGTCTATTCTGTTTGCTGATTCTTATAATATGAAGTGAGTGTGTGGTATGGTATGGTAGTGCTTACTAACTCTCTTTAGCGTCGAATTCTTCAATTCAAACGATAATGTCCAGAATGAATTGCATGATACTTCAATAACTCCACCACAAAGGCGCCGTCGTGGGAGACCATCGAAATGCCCATGTGAGAAGAATGGTGAGCCTAGTCCTGCTGAAAATTTATCGGCGGCTGTTTTGAAACAAGGAACTCCAAAGGCGAGTGCTCCGCTGATGAGAATCTCACCATTAAAGGGTAAATCTCCGATTCAATCTAGTCCTAATCCATCGCCAAAGGGTGGAATGCTGATGAAATTAAGCAATGACACTCCGAATAAGAAAACCAAAGCTAAGGTTGTTAAATCCTCACCAGCTAAGGAAAAATCAAAAAAAATCAATTTCTACAATATGTTCCCTGAAGCCAAGATTACTACTCATACGCAGCAGAATATCGAATCATTGAGTGTCGATTTTGATGCGAAATCTTCATCAGTAAATCCAAGTCTGCTACTATCATCACCAATACCATCAAATAAAGTAGTTGAAAATACCAAAATTAAAATACTTGAGCCTAAAACTGAAACCAAAAATAAATTTGGGCTACCATTATCATCTTCACCAATGACTCCAAGTTCATTAGCATCGTCATGTTTTTCTTCAATTATACAATCATCACCATTATATCATGGCTATTATGCAAATCATTCTTCTCCGAATACTAGTACTTTGAATTCAAGTCCTGTTAAGTTTCAAATGAAACCAATGGGTGTACAAGAGCTTAAAAATAAGATAAATTTAGATAAAATTACAGAACTACCAAAAAACCCATTTAATTCACCAATTTTAAAACCTCATGAAACTTCTCCAAAAAATTTACCAGATTACGAACTATCTTTAAGCATCGATGAAAAAGGTCAAGCAAAAATTACTAAAACGGAAAGCATTAAAACGCCAATTAGGCACGTAAAACCAAACATCACAAGACATGAATCTCTCATAAACATTGGACATTCGTCTTTCCAATTACAAAGATCATCATTATCAGAATCAACTAACTATTACCAAGATTATGAATTATATATTGAGCCTCTGAAAATGACAAATGATCCTTTTTTTAGTGACATTAGTGAACACTTGGGCTTATATCCTATGACCAGTCACCAAGAACAAATTATCCATGAAGATGAGATCACTAGCGAAGAAGATATTTTATCTGATGACGCAATGAACCATGATGCTAGAAAAGCTTTGATCAAAATGATTCGTCGAAACATATGATTTTCTTGTTTTCTGCATTGGGGTGTTGTCTTAATTTTTTTTTGATTTACGGTTTATTGGTTTAATGGTTAACTTTTATTTTTTTTTCAATCAATTCGAAGCTGGTCTTCATATATAATATAGGAGTCATTTATAGCACAAGCATGTAAAGTTAGCCATTAAATGGTGAAAAAGGAACTCTACAATAGATAAAGATACTAAAGCGCACTTACAATAGAATTTTTGTTATAAATGTTATTCAACAAGATCTGTTAATCATAACGGACTTATTTTTATAAATCTTTCTTTAAAGTACCTAAGAAAGCATGCTTTTCAGCTGGGGTTTGGAATCTACCTTTACCGAATTTAGAAGCAGTATCAATCCATTTTAATTGAACTTGTTCTAAAGCTCTTCTTGAGGTTTGAGTGTATAATGATTTTCTTAAAGTAACAATTCTCTTTCTAGTACCTGGAATAGAACCTTTTAAGATAACGAAATCATTTTTAACTTCACCATAACGAACGAAACCACCTAATGGAGTAATAGTCTTTTTGGTACGATCGAATTCAGTAGCAGCATTGGCTTCATCATCACCTTTACCAACTCTGTAAACTTTATGGTTAATAGAAGTTCTTGAATGGTAACCGTTTTGACCAGCACGAGCAACAGTCCATTGGACATGGGCTGGATGCCATGCACCGATACAGGCAACTTTACGTAAACCTCTATGGGTTTTACGTGGCAATTTTTTAGTACCCCATCTGTGGGTAACACCTTCGAAACCATGACCTTTGGTGACAGCAATGACATCAATTGGTTCATTTTGTTCAATGACAGCATCAACAGAAACGGTTTTTTCGAAATGTTCTTTAGCCCAGTTGACTTTGTCAGCGATAGAACCACCGTTGATTTGGATTTCAGCTAAGTGAGCTTTCTTTTGAACTAATGGAGTCTTTTTAACTTGAGTGTGAACCAAGACTCTAACGACTGAAGCGTATTTAGTGATTCTAGCTAATTCACGATCAATTTGTTCACCATTTTGGTTAGCGTATTTAGCAGCGTATTTGGTGAAGGCTTTCTTTTTGGATTTGTACCAGTTTTTGTAGAAACGACGTTTGATTTCATCTGATAAATGTTCAGCCCAAACAGTGGTTAATGATCTTAAACCTCTTGGGGTTTCAACGTAACCAACAACACCAACGACAACAACTGGAGGAGTGTCAACGACAGTGACAGCTTCAACAACTTCACGTTTGTGGTATTTAGAACCTGGACGGTCTAAATCACGAACAATGGTGGACATACCAGCTTTGTAACCTAAGAAAGCAGTTAAATGAACTGGTTTAGATCTATCATCTTTTGGGAAAGCTTTAACTCTACCTCTGATGGATGCTGATCTCTTTCTTGGTAAGAAACCTAAATGACCGTGACGTGGTGCTTCGTATTTTCTATGAGACATGTTTAGTTAGTAATGGATAAAGATTAGGAAAAAATCTTTTAAAGTGAAAAATTTTTTTCATTATTTGGCAGAGGTGCGAAACTCTGAGAACCGTCTAAGCGTAAAAACTGTACTGCGTTACCTTCTTTTTCCCAAAACAGTATGATTCCTAATGGGGGTAATATTCTTAATTTTTTCAAGATTTTTCCTAATTAGGAAATATAAACGGCCTTTTATGCAACATAACCGTTAAAGGGGGCCGCCCCGCCCCATCTCCACTTTAAAGCAACTTTTTTTACTTCCTCGGTAGAATCAAATACACTTTGTGACGCTAATAGCAGAGCAATAACTATAAAGTCAAAATATAAGAAGTGGGTTATGAGTACGAAGTAATATAATTATATGATATGACTAATAAGATTAGCAAGCAATTTTCCAAAGAATAAAATAGTGTTTTAGTCGACACTGTTAATATAGAATGTTCTCATGCATATTAATATAAAACCTTAAAACACGAGGAGCATATAGACATTCCGCCCAATTTGAATTTTGGCATGTCACTCTGCTTTTAGTGTCCTATCTTGCTAAATTAACAATAATTTTACTCTAAAATGTTGTTTCGTATTTGGCGTATATAGCTTGAAGGGAAGATTTTCCCGCGGTAATGATAAACTCGATGACTTTTAAAACTCTAAACGAGGAGAATTAGATATATAAATAAATGCACAGCAAGAATTCCAAGTTATGAGTTTATTTCTAGTTATTTTGATGAGATATTCATTCGACGATCAGCATAACATAGTTGACAAAACATTCAATGAATCTACGAATATAACGTTTGCAGCTGTAGACTATTTCCTGTTCCCATTCAATGAGTTAGAGATATATGAGTGCTGGAAACTAATCCACAAAATACAACCTCATAGCTGCAGTTATATTCCTCACAGTACGGATATCGAAAGGCTACGGAACATTTCCTGGAGAAGATGGACAAAAATCAAATATGGTTTAAAGGAGATTAGGCCCGAGTCTGTTAACTGGTATAAGGATTGTGATATTACTTGGTTGTATGGCCCTCTCGTTGACTCTGAGGAAGAAGAGTTGGCCATCTCAGGAGATAAGAAGAGAAGTGATAGTGTTACTACGTTGTCGACTTTAAACTCTGTTGAAGATACACCGTTTGATAGTGACGAAGAGGTATTTAGTGATGCTACTGGGAAAATAGAGAATAATAATTTGAAACCAATTTTGAAACAACCTTTATATGGGCATTCAGAAATTGAGAAGTTTGCCCTTTTGCAGGCTATAAGGGAACGTATTACTAAGAATGTTAGCTTCGATGATATGGTTCAAATAAGACAGTTTTAAGAAGAATTGATTTTTTACTATATTAATTTTTTTTTAAAATATTTTATTGTAGTTGTCATTATAAAGGAAATTTTAATAGTTTTCTGAAATTCTGGTAATTATTATTATAAGCTTCTTCTGCATTGACAAACGTCATATCAACACCTAATTTTGGACCTTCTAATAAGGCTAAAACTGTAAAACCTGGAGGTTGTTTCTCATAAGAAACATCACTATGCCATGCAATACTACTTGTATGATCTTGAAGAAAGGCTTCTAGTGGAGTGATAGCCTTTGTCTTATAAATCAAATGTAAAATTGAATAGTTTCTTGGTGAACCTGAAACTGGATGACTATGTAGGGGACCAAAATATTCACCAAATTCATGGTTAAATTTGACACCTTTAGAAGCTCAATCTTGATCTCCAAAGACAACCAAAGCTCTTTGAGCAAAAAAATAATTTTAATCTCTTGCAGCGTTCGATAATTCAGATACTTATAGATATTTAACTTCTGTGCCAAGTTTTGAAGTTATCTCATGCTGAATAATATCACTTGAATTAAGTAAGTTCTTAAAATCAGCATCACCAAAATGTCCACAATCTTTGAGGTCAATTAATTGATATGGCTCATATATTTCTCGTTTAAACCGCAAACTGGAGCAGACCCTGGGTATTTCAAATCAAATGATTCTTCCGGTCTCAAAGCTAAGACATTATCTTCACCAAGCACTCTTGAAGCAAATTTTGGTGCCTTATATTTACCGAAGTAGACCTTTTTATCACCATATATAACGACTTTCTAGTTATATTTGAGTTTTAGAGTATCATTAGACACCTGTGTTTGAGTCACCATATTTCTCAAGAACAAAATCTTATTTTTCGAACCAACTTTCTTTATGTAGTTACAATACAACTGCCACATATATACCCTAAAGAGAAGCTGAATCTGACTAAAAGTTCAAGCACGTTAAAAATCATGACACCCTTCGAGCAAAAGCTTAAACGAGCTCAAACAAAGATGATCATGAGGCTTAGAGGTTCTTGAATTGCCAATACTAGATATAACTTCTTGATGTTTTGGAAATGTTCATGGAGATGCTTTCGGAGTTGGTAACGGGCCGGGACGAACCTTTATCAATAGATTAAACTAATAACAATACGTCTTAAGTTGATAGTGAATGAATCCTAAACTTCCCATGGACCATTGTATCCTCATATCTCATTAACTATTGTTCAAATAGCTGTGTTGAAACTCATAATATAATATATCTTGTGATTACATAAGATATTACAAATCATAATACAGGTTGTATAGAGTCAATTAAAAAGAACCTGGGTATTGAGCCTTTACTTTGTCGATGGAGTTCATAGATATGGGTTCATGTCTCTTGGTGTCGTAGGGCATCTACCCTATCGTAAGGCTTATAATCTTTCGTAAAATTTGTGTGTAATGGCTGCATCGTGATAATCCATATCATATAAGATTTATATCGTAATATTCATTAGTAACCAGGGGATTTACATATAGATTTACACAGTGGCTGATCTACAACTATAAATAATAAAATAGTGTTGTATAGAGAGGCAGAGCTTGTCTCAAAGGTGATCTCTTACTCTGATTGGTTTCTTTCCTTGACTTAGACTTGTGCCTTGAGCCTTGATTCCTTAGCTTAGGTCCTGAGCTTAGTTCTTATCCTATCATGATAGTAATGATGTTCTTTGACTAGATAGGTCTGCAACTCAAACCTACTCATACTCACTCACACTCACATACACCGACTCTTACTGGCCCTTTTCAAAGGCCCTTTTTGACAGCCTCTCTCAGACTTCCTTTATCGAACTTTCTGACAATCCCAGCTGAACTTCATACAATCCCAGTAGCCTGGGTCAAGCTGAAGCCATATTGTTTGGTGGGGCCAAGTTTTGGTTGTCTTGGTTGTATTCTATTGTCCTTGCTCAATTAGGAAATACTCATTGTGTCACCGTCTATTGTCTTTATCAAATCAGTATAAATGTTTCATAGAGCTAAAGAATATATAAGAGGAGGCTATTCAATCGGTATTCTACATAGTTGCTACACACTTTTATTATGAATTCTCAAGACTTTTCACTGGATTTTGACCCAAGATATCAATTACTCAATTATACCTCTATAGAGGGTGAGACCTCGATAACATTCAAAGATTTAGACGACTTCTTACATACTCAGTTGAGAAATACTATCATATTCGCTACAAGAATCGGAGCTGCTGGCATAGCCATGATTCTATTACTCATTTTGTCTCGTAAGAGAAACACCCCAGTTTTCATATTGAACCAAACCTGCTTACTATTGATCATCATTCATTCATCCCTCTATCTGGCTTATTTGTTGGGTAATACTGCTTCTGTAACTTTTCTCTTTACAGGATTTACACAGTTGGTAACAAAAGCAAATAATAATATTTTTGCTACTACTTGTATGGTTCAAGTCTTATTAATTGGATTTGTTGAAGCATCTTTAATATTTCAAGTACGCACTATCTTCCAAAATCCAAATAGCAGAATAATTGGTCATATTGCTACATTAATTGCCTTCCTTACTGGTTTGGCTTCAACTGGAGTATATTTTTATAATGCTGTTAAAATGATTATCATTACTTTCAATGATCCTAATGAGACTTATAGTTCAAAAGCTCTTGATGCTGAACCTATTTTATTCGCTTGTTCAGTTAATCTCATGACAATTCTATTGGTTGGTAAATTAATCCAAGCAGTTAGATCGAGAAGATATTTAGGTTTAAAACAATTTGATGGGTTCCATATTTTGTTAATAATGTCCTGTCAATCTTTAGTAATCCCATCTGTTTTTACAATTGTTACTTATTCATTGGATTCCTTAGCAGCAATTGCATTTCCTGCAATTACATTGTTGATAGTGGCATTGTCTTTACCTTTGTCTTCGATGTGGGCAGCTGCTTCGAATAGTGAACAATCTTCTTCAGCTGTGTATTCTGTATCTGCCAAACCAGGCTCAAGTTATTATTCTGAACAAGATTCAACTATTAAGGATGGCCAATCAACAAAGAATACCGAATTATATACACCTTCTTCGAAGGCAGATGAAGAGAAGTTTTGGTTTGGTCAAAATGAAGAAGATGGGTTCGTAGCAACTACAACTCAGCAAATATCTAGTTAATGATATATATTTATAAGAGGGACGTTATTTTGTTAAAAGTGATTGTAGTTTCATATTTCTTTTCATTTCCACAAAGATAAGGTAAACAAGCATGCAGCGAAAAAATTAAATAGATAATGTAACCAAAATAGATGTCTTATACCATAAATAACTGCGAAAAATGCAAAATATATTAATATGATAGCAGTTATTCTTTTTTGGGATCGACTTTGACATTGCAGTGAAAATTCACCTTGAACGTTCTTACCTATTAAAAGAATTATTGGTAATATGGCTAATATATTATGGTGTGAAGAAAATGGAGTTTCCCATCTAACTGCAACATTATGAAAGAAAACAACTAAAACAGGAATATTAACAGGTATTAACCAAATCATTAATACTGACAATGATAAGTTATAGTTGGCAAAATTCTTATTCTTCAGATCAATTATTTCCTTTGTAATATTATGATTTAAATTGGACTTAATTGTTACTATGAGTTGAACAACACAACAAATAACATAGGCAAATTGATAGGGAATATAAAACATGACGAGTATCAATAGAATTAATGAACTAACTAATCTTCTCTTTGCATTAATAGCTGGTGTATTTATATGTTTCAGATATTTAAATACTCTATTCAATTTGAAGAGCAACAATTTCAAAATTTTGCTATTAATTGAAAATTGAGTTATCTTGAGTATGATAGTAATTAAATTGACTAATATGCTAACAAGGGTCAATGAAATGATGAAGAATATTGGACCAAGAAACCATAAATATTTCTCTTCAAGTCCAAGAAAGTATGGATTGACATGTATCTGACTTATTTCTTTAGGTTTAGTTAACGCAATAGCATCAAGATGATAAAAGATCCAATGGAAAAGTGGAGTAGAAGCTAATGGAGACAAGATTGATAATAATAATAAAATAACAATGATTTTAGAGTTAACAGAAATCAATCCCTCTTCAAAAGATGGAAAGATACCCGTATTATAAAATTTGCTAAATTGGAAGAATAAAACCAAAGTTATTACGAAGACTGGTAATGATGCAACGGCAAGTCTATAACGTAATACTAATAGCCTTAAACTTCTTAAAATATTGATTTTTAAAGACAATTTCAAATCTGATTTTGAATCTGTCCATACTTGCAAATGAAGAGGATTTTTCGCCATTCTAAAGGGTGTGAAAGGGGCTATACCATGAAAGGATATATGCTTTGGCTCTTTAAGATTCAAATGCCATTTCGTTTCATATGGTTCTTCAATCCATTGCCTAATAAATGCTGGATATTCAATACTTTTGGCAGAAACCTCCACTGTATAACTTAATAAGCTACTCCAAGCGTTATTAATTTTTAGATCAATCGGACCATAGACAGACTTTGATATAGTAAATGAGGTCCCTAAAAACAACTCAATAATACTCGAATTAATTTCAAGGTGATGATCCTGATTTTTAGTTGAGCTGTAGCTACTCCAGTAACCATTTCCTTTTGAAAGGGGTTTTTGGATTACGATAAAATCATAATTTTGAAGAGTATCTAAATTGACTTGTGAAGCATAAAATGGTGATTTCTCACCACCAAAAGACGATTGACGCAGAGTCACAGATGGGTTTGGGATTTTGTAAAGATGAGAAGACATATCAACGCAGCTATTTTCTGCAGAATATGATTCAGTCGAATCTTCATTTAATTTATCTTTTTTTTTACAAAGTAAATAGACTGGTGACTTTATCTCTGTAATATAAGTAAATATTTCATCTTTTGGACCAATGGGTAAAAGTAAAAGCCCTGTGGTATCGACTATTTGAGAATTGATGTTAATTGTCGTTTGATATCTAGTAAAATTTAATTTGATTACATTATTTGTTAAGTAATCTTGTGATAGAACTTGTTCAAAACCTGATAAGAGATTTTGACGAAATATTCTCATTCTCTCATTCAATGGTTTAGTTCTTGATGAAGATGAAGAGTCAACAATTTGAAATAAAGTATCTATAATGACCTTTCTTAGTTGATCACACCAAACAATAGCCAGATGATCTATTGGCGTCCAAACACCTGGTATACCAGTTGTATAAACCGTAAACCCGTTAGTCTCAGGAACAAGCCCTGCTAAAGTGGTATAATCTGCCGGTAATATATTATCAGCAGCCCCACCAGTGATAGAGACTAATGATAAATTTTGCAATCTTGAAGATGCAATGGAATCATCTTCATTGTACCCAGCCCTCCAGAACTTATCAGCTGAAGCATATATTTCCATGATATCCCCATCAAATGTAGCTGGAGCTGCAGCATGAGGAGCTGCAAGTGTCAATATTGTGTTTACTGAACCTTCTACATAGTTTGGTAGTGTCAACATGACTCTCGCAACAACACCACCCATTGAATGGCCAATGACTATAACTGATTTTGGAGATGATGAACCCAAAGATGAATATAACGATAAGATGAATCTTATAGCATCGTTCAAATATTCGGCTTGATCCAACATTGTTCTTCCATGGAATGCTGTAAAATCCTCATTAAAATGGGCTGCAAAGAAATCCAAATTCTTACCGTTCAATAACCCCTTGTTATCAAAATAAACATTCGAAGCTTCAGCTGCAAGTGATCTAACCTGCTTAAAACTACCGGCATTACCTGGAATGAATAATACTGGTATCCCATCCAATCCATCGTCTTCATTCGGCACCTTATCCTTTCCCTGTTCTCTATATAAATAAAGATTATATTTCGAGGCGAATTTTGTATGACTTGAATCAAATCCAATAACTTTAGCATATGATGGATACATATAAATTGACCTACAACTTGGACTATCTGCATCATTTGAGTTAAGACAAAGCGACCCAGCTATCGCCATAATCACCAACACACCAACCACACTCAACACATTGACACCATTCCGTAGAATCATTACCTATTGAATTTCCCAGTAATTAATGAAGTTGGTGATGTTTAGTTTGTTTCCCTCAACAAAAAATAGAACTGAGAAGATCACGTGAAATCTTTTTTTCTACTCTGCTAACCACTCTGTAAATATAATATGGAGAATGAAAGGGACGTTATTGAGAAGGTGATGGATGTGGCAAATAAGCAGTTCAAGCTGAAGATGTACGATGATTGTGTACGGTTGTTCACGCGTGGGATTGAGTATGCTGAGTCTCTCGATGAGGAGGGTATTAGAAAGCTAAGACGACGTTATAAGTTGAGGGAAAGAGGTGATGAGAATGCAATTCACCCTAGATTGGCGTCGTTGTACGATAGCAGGGCAGCCAGTTTGGAACGGCTGCAGAGATATGAGGATGCACTGAGAGATTGTGAAGAGGTTATAAGACTGGAACCATTCAACGTGAAGAGCTATGTACGGTCAGGTAAAATTTACCAGCTGCTCAAGAAGGATGGCAAGGCATATGAAGTGTATTCTAAGGGCATTAAGAAAGTGGAGGAAGGAGTTCGGGCTCATCAGATGAAGGTTAATCACGATATGTTGGAATATATAAAGAGACAGAAACACGACATCGAGTCAAAATATAAAAGTCGACAGAGGAAAAGACAGAAAGTAACTACATCAGATATAATGGGGCTGTTGCCATTAGAGATAATAGCATTGGTCTTGCAAGATTTTCCGTTGAAAGAGGTTATAAGGTATAGATTAGTCTCTCACAAATGGAACGATATAATTTCAAAACTTTCCATATTTGAAGATGTTAAAATGACCAAAAATATTAGCATTAATGATATTCAGAACTGCTTTCAAATGATTGCCAAATCCAAAAGACATCTTACAAAGAAAAAAATTAAAAATTTAATAATCCCATCAGCTAAAGTTACAGATGAGAAACGCATTATTAATTATATCTTTAAGGAGTCGTCCATTTGCCTTGATAACATAGATCTAAGCCTTTTAAATATTTCAATGCAAGACTTGGTGGAACTATTTAAGCGTTCACGCACGATTCAGCATTTGATTAATTTAAAAATAAAATGTGTATTTACACCAACTTTTGAAGAGATTTTGTTGACTTTATTGCCTAATTTACAATCAATCTCCATCATACCATCACCAAGTAATTCAGTTGCAGCCTTACCTAAAAACTATGTACCATCATCACAGGTTTTCCAAAATTTAAAGCATTTATCAATAGTTGGAGACTCTAAAAAGAAATATCCATCATTACCATTTCATAATTTCTTCTTAGAATCAAGTCGATATCAACTTCCAAACCTATTAGCACTTTCCATTGTTGGATGTGATTTTAAGGCAATAAATCTTATCAATGGTGGTTATAATTTTTTATTGAATTTCCCCAATTTACATTCATTAATATTTGAAAATAATTCAACTTTTAATTTCAGAACAATGTTAAATTCTTACGATTTATTGGAATTGAAACAGTTGCAAAAATTTGCATTTAGAGAAAGAGAGATTAGAACTATTGAAGGCTTGCAAGTTTATGAACCAATTTACCTTTCTAAAATTTTTCAAAGTTTAAAGATTCTTGATCTAACAGGATCTTCGATTTCATACCAAGGATTAAAGAAGATTCTAAATATTTGTGGATTCAGTTTAAATCAATTATCAATTGGATTTTGTTCAAATATAATATTCAAAAGAGGACCATTTAGAACAACTGTAACTGGTGAATTTTTCAATTTTGAGGAATTTTTAACAATGTGTCCAAATTTACAAGTGTTATATCTTAACCAAGCAACGGATTTTTGTGATTATTCATTAAACGAAATGATTTTATCAATCAGAAATCATCATGGATTTAAAAATTTAAAGAAATTGGATCTATCTTTTAATTCTGGACTATCTGGTTATAAATTATTAGAGTTGATAAAGATTTTAGAGCTAAACCAGTTAATTCTTCATGGAATTGATATTCAAATTCAAACAATCAAACATATTGAGTCGAAATATTGTGTTAAAGTCGAGAGTAAGTTGGATAAACAACATTGGAAAGAATATGGAGTCACTAGTTATGATCCAATGATATGATGACTCACTTTAGAGGGTTCCTCTTTGGTTTTAAGGGATTTGGCTTATTAATTTTAAAAGAATTACTTTTTTTACCAAGTTGTATTTTAATTGGTTTATGAGTCGCTTTATCCTCTGCCGTCTCTTCTTCTTCATTCTCCTCCTCATCTATCTTTTCCTGTGCACCCCTTTTAATCTGCTCTTGTAATAGCTTAACACTTAATTGTTCCTCAGTTTTAGTCGATTCTAATTGTTTCTTTAATATTGATTTCCTCATGATTTCATCACCAGAATTGTTGATATATGAGATTTCTAGAGAGTTTAAACTCTGATCATCTTCATCAATAACATTCACGTTTATAATACCCTGCTTAGCCAAGTGCTGAATGAACTGAAATAAAGAACTCCATTTAGTTGAGTTTAAATGGACATGATTTTTCTGTTGAATCAATTGATTATAAAATCTATTAGCATTTATAGCCTTTTCACCATGATAGTTTTTTAAATCACTTAAGAACTGACTTTGGAACTGCTTCGAGTAATTTTCAATATCATTGGAAGTTACTGATTTGATTCTCTTTAAATGGCTCTCACTTCTTATATGAGACTTAAACCCATTATCATCACGACATTGCTTCTCACAAACCTGACAATACCATTTCAATTTCTGTAATCCTCGGGCTTTCATTTGATTTGAAAGGAACTTTGGAGTTCCAAATTCAGCCTTTGCCATTATTGTGTGTGGGTGTTATGTAGTTGGAGGTTTTTTCTCGAGTACAAAAGATATTTTAATCATCACCAATTAGCGAAACCAAAAAAATGAAGCTCTTCAAATCCTTGAGATTTCCCAAGTTTAATAGGAGCTATGCCACTTATAGAAGTTTTAATAATCATATATCCAATTCGAATCTAATTTATGACCCAAATTTCAAGAAATATGGTGGTGGATTGTTAATTTTAGGTGGATTATTCTATGTAACTCATTTAGAAGAAGCTCCAGTAACAGGTCGCCGTAGATTTATTTGGGTAAGTCAAGGTTTAGAGAAGAGAATTGGTGACTACAGTTATAATCAGTTATTGCAAGAGAATAAGGGTAAAATATTATCACCAAATCATCCATTATCAATAAAAGTATCAAAAGTGTTCAAAAAGATATTAGCAGTCAGCCCTATCGATGAATCGAACCTCGATTGGAAGGTCCATATTATTGAAGACCCAAGGGCACCACCAAATGCCTTTGTTCTTCCTGGTGGGAAAGTTTTCGTTTTTAGTTCAATATTAGGTATATGTGGTAATGATGATGGATTGGCCACTGTATTATCTCACGAATTTGCCCATCAACTGGCAAGGCATACTGGTGAGAATATATCTAAAACACCAATATACGGAATGCTAGGGATATTACTCTATACCTTAACTGGAGCTGATTTTATAAATTCATTCCTTATAAATGCAGTTTTCAAGATGCCAGCTTCTAGAGAGATGGAAACTGAGGCTGATTACATTGGACTGATGTTGATGTCGCAAGCATGTTTTAATCCTAACGAGTCTTATAAATTATGGGAACGTATGTCTAATTGGGAGAAACATTCGACTCGTATTCAGCCTGAATTCCTATCTACGCATCCAGGCTCCGAGAGAAGAATTGCAAACATGCACAAATGGCTTCCAGAGGCCTTAGAAAAGCGAACTCACTCCCATTGTGATGATTACAAGGGATTTTTAGAGTATTTCTAGTATATAATAGTCAAGATCTATATGGTATTTAGACTCTCTGTAGAGGCCCTACCTAGGCTCTACCTAGGCTCTACCTAGGCTCCGTCTAGCCTCCGTCAAGGCCCTGCCTAGCCCCCATATGCTCATAGGCTCATAGGCTCGTTTTCGGTACACACACACTGTTACTTACGGAAAAATTTCTACGCTTAGAGAGAAGAAATGTTATTTAAACTCCCCTATAGATGAGTGAGAAGAAGAGAAGGATCCAGATAAATCCATTGGATATTACGGAGTCGTTAGGGTACACGACATTTAGACGTGATTCTAGAAAGCCTTGGACAAAGGAAGAGGATGCTAAGTTGAGTGAACTTGTAAATGAGAGATTAATATCTTTGGGTTATTCAGATGGTATAAAGTCTCTGAGTGCCAATTCCTGGTCGAAAAATTCGTTACAATTGCCTCAAGAGATCGATTGGGAAGATATTGGCGATAAGCTACAGACAAGGAAGGCTAAAGATTGTAGAAAAAGATGGATGAACTCATTAGATCCTAATCTGAGAAAGGGTAAATGGACCTCCGATGAAGATAAGAAATTGATTGAATCATTTCAAAAACATGGGTCTTCATGGCAAAAGATATCACTAGAGATTCCAGGAAGGACTGACGATCAATGTGCTAAAAGATACATTGAAGTTTTAGACCCAAATACGAAAGACCGGCTAAGATCATGGACTTTAGAAGAAGATTTAAATCTGATCAGAAAAGTTAAGAGCTATGGTACGAAATGGAGAACGATTTCATTAGAGATGAAAAGTCGACCAAGTTTGACTTGCAGGAACAGATGGAGGAAAATTGTTACTGATGTTGTTAGGGGTAAAGCAGCTTCTGAAATTAAAAAGGAAATTGACACAATTCAAGGTGGATTATCTAGATTAGAAGAAATCAATGAGGCTTTAAACGATACCAAGGAACGTGTGATTAAAGAACCAGACACAAAGAGTCAACCAAGACTTAATAAAAATGCTGATTCTTTCCAGCATTTATATGCCTCTTTGACTTCAGATGGCTCACCATCTTATCCTAGTAATGACTCACCCAAGCCTTTATCGACTGAAATGGATTGGAAATATACTTTAAAAGATACTTCTGGTCTATCTTTATCAAATGGAAATATAAATACGACGGAATTGGCCAAGCAGTTGATCGATAATGCAAGAAAGTATGATTTAAAAATCTCAATCCATCAACATATTCATCATCATTATGCACCACAAGGTTCGAGAATCACAAGATCACCTGGGGATTCCACCTCTAATGTTTCGCAAAATAATGATGATTTAATAACACCAAATAGATATTTACATTTCAATTATTTACCACCAATGGTTCAACCACAACTAGAAAGCTCAAATATTGGCTCAAGGGAGAATGATATACAAAGATTATTGAATCCATCATATTCCAAAAGGAAATTATCAGAATCAAGTCAGCAGAGCAAACCCAAAAAGACGAAGGAAGATTCCTTCAACTATGAGGAATTAGAAGATGAGCTAGATTTCTGGGAAACAATGAGGAGTTTATCACAAGTTGTTAATAACAATCAAGCTAAAGTTAATAATAAGAAAAATAATGATATGGGACTATACTACAACGTTTTTGGAGAAGATGAAGAAGATCTTGAGATAGACGAATTAGAAGATGATTTGAAGGATTTGGAAGGACTAGCTGGTATTTTACCGTTCAATCCATCATGATATTATCTATATATGATTTAATGAAGTCTACGATAAAATAAAATAAATAACAACCCTTTCTCGAGCCACTCTATACCCAATTAATAACACTACCGTCTAACAAAATAGCTAGACGCATTCATTAGACCAACACTTGTATCATAAGTGTATTCGCCAGCATCCAAGTACTTCTGGAAATAGCTTTGAAACCCTTTACTATCAATTAATTCGGTTTTTGGAGTCAGTCCTGTATTTCTCTTTATTCCAGCTAAGGCTGTTGAAATGAGTAATAAGTCTGCTGCGTAATGAATAGCTCTGCCAAGCTGCCACAAAGTTAGACAAATGTACAAACAAACTTTCAACTAACTTACCATGTTAAAACCAGATATATTTCCTCTTGTTATTGTGGGAGGAAGGATGTTCTGCCTAAGTTTGTCACTAATTTTTTTTTTAGCGGTTGGTAACAGCCCCCGTCTGAACGGACGCTAGGCTGACGCCGTATATAAATGGCACCTCTACCAAAATTCTAGGCAGAAAATTCTCTGCCTGCACAGAAGCACCTGTGCTCTTTTTCAAAGCCAAAAAGAAGAAATAAATCACCTCTCAACCTTCAACTACTTACAAAAGACGATGAATATTTTAAAATATACGAGAGGAAGCCCACAGTTGAGAGGGTTGGTGAACCAGGTGTCAATGGGCCAGGCCTCATTGTTGAGACCAATGATAGGGTTGAGACAGCAGTCAACGACAACAAAGCAGGTTACGGTCGATAGAGAACTACCAGATCCATTCAAAGATAGAAACCAAAAACAGATTGTCGTTTATTGTATTTTGTAGTCTAATGGGTATTTCCTCAGTTCTAATATTTAATTATGAAAAAGTCAGTTCGCCAATCATAACAACATCATTACATTTTTTAAGAAGATCCAAAGTTATTAGAGAAGTTCTTGGGGACCAAATCGACTTTGCAAGTATATATCCGTGGATTTCTGGTAAATTACAACCTGCTAAGGATATTGTTGATATTGAGTTCAAAGTCAAAGGTAGTAAGAATACCGGGTTGATCAAACTGGTTGCCGATAGAAGTCACGGGAACAGTGAGTTCTTGATTCATGAGTGGAGTTTAGAAGTTGTTGGTGCAAAATATGATATTTTAGCGGATAAAACTGTTGATTTTTCAGTCTAAAAGGGTTTGTGTGTAAATACTGTAAATAACAAAAATAGAGTAAAAACCATTGTAAATTAAAGGTCGTTTCTTGGCCTCAGTCCTTCGATAAAGGCTCTTTTATTCTCGCTGTAGTTTGTGAATTCGTTTTCATATTGATCCTCTTCTTGAATCTCGTGTTGGTTCTCAACGTCATAATTGTTCTTCAGGTCGTATTCATCCTCTATCTTACTAGTCTTTCTAGAATACGACGGTGTAGGCTGATGTAAAGTCTTGGCTAGCTCTGAGCTATTTATCAAGTCCTGGTCAGAATTAAATGGCACAACATTACTATAAAACTGATCGGTATTAGTTGTGTTTATCGAGACGTTGGAGCCTTGATTTAGATTGGAAAAAGACGAGTTTCTCGAGTTATTGAATGACTTTAACTTCTTCTTATACGCTGGAATATATCTCGTCTTTTGGTCATCTTCTGATGAGATTGAAATATCGTGTTTTTCTACTTTCAACTGATCAAAATTGTCATAACTCAAGTCTAAATTGACATCCTGAATTTCCTGATTTTTGCTGAATTCAACATCTTCCTGCTGTAACCTTTTTCTTGTTTTTGAGTAAAATACCAAGGCTACCAAGATAGCAACAAAGCATGGAATACCAACTGCGCAACCAACAGCTATTGAAGCAGATTTTCCCATTATTTCTGTGTAAAGCGAATGTGAGATGACCTCTTTAAAAAAATTTCAGCCCGGCAAAATATCACCTCCTTAAACCAAATACCGTGATGAGAATAAAATAGGTGGAATTGATAGATCAAAATAGAGAGAGTGGCTGTAATTGGTAAACAGCCAACAGTGAGATCCAAAAAAAAATTTTTATATAAATAGAAATGGTGATAAAAATTTACGCGAAAAATCTGACCGTGTTAAAGGGCTAGAACCAGTAACGAATGAATAATTGTTCAACTCAGACCTAAGAACTGAAGTATGAAATCATAAAATAAAGATCATGATACAAGCTTTTCTTCTCGACCAAGCCCAGAAAAGGAAAAAAAAAAATATTTTTAAGCTTGACGAGGCACGTGACGAGGCACGTGATATATCACATGATACGACACGTGATATATCACATGACTTGATTAAATGTCACATGATTATCACATGACGTTTGAGTGGCCCTAGCGTGTCATCTCCTAAAACTCGCTCTTTTTTAACGCGTTGTTTTCAATTTGTGTAGATTCATTTGATCTGTGGTTGATTTCAATAAGGATGAATGGCGGTAAGCCTAAGAGGCGAGTGTCAGGAAGTCCTCTGCAGCCTCTCTCATCAAATACTGTTGATATAGTTGATATTGGTCTCAAAATAGTTGGGCTAGGTCTGCCAGAGACTCACAAACGAGATGAAGCGAATCTTGATTTGCAATTTTTGAACTTTGATAAAAATGAGCCGCCTTCAAGTGAAATCATAGAAACGTTGTTCAGTGAGCTGTTACAGAGAAGCGCCTTCTCATCAGATGCTCAGTCAAATCTAAGAAATTATTCGTTATCAAGAAAATGGAGTTTGATATGTCAGGATCAGAATCACGCACAGAATCATGATGTAAGCCCTAGAGTTTACTCTCCAGATTGGTTTCTTAGTAGGATAAGGCATTTGGGCGCGAAGGATCTGCATAAACTAGAGCGTGCTTTAAGAGATCGAGAGTTTGTTGAATTATTTTTAAAGAAAGATGGTCATTTAAAACTTTTAAATTTAGAACTAACTACAGAAAATGAATTTCTAGTAATCAGTTGTTATAGAAGTATTTTGAACTACTCGAAAGGTGTGGAGATCATTGTCCAGGAGTTTCCCATAGTTATGTTTTTGATTAATATTTTACTACAATCAACAACAGTGTTAAATAAAAAAATAGTAACAGATATTTTGGTTTTGTTAAGTTACTGGTGTCCACCTTTAGGAGCGAATAACATAATAAGGTCATTCAATAAGGTGTCTAATTTGAATCTGTTTGAATCTTGGATAAAGTCTCTTGACGAAATTCTAGATGAAGATTATATTGTTTTCACAAATATAATAGTTAAGGAATTGATGCTTAGCTCCTTATTTCTCATGATATCATTATGCGAAGCTGCGGGATCATTTAATGATAAAAAGATTATTCACTTCAAATTCAAAGAATTTGGAATCTACCCTCTTTTCTATAAAATGAAACTAATTGGTAATCAATTAATTGATGAACATATTGAAAAATTCAAACTTATTGAACAAGAATCGCTTGCAAATGACATCTCAAATGAATTAGATCTTTCAGACTCTAATTTGGATATTGTCTTCAAATCTATAAAGGCTAAATTAAAGGGACATGAAGATTTATTAAAGTCAAGTAATTCCATATTTGAAAACTTACAACAAATATTGACAAAAAATTCACAAAGTGAGTCTTTAAAATATTTCACATTAATAGATTTGATAATTGCAAATGTAATTAAAGCTGGTTCATCAATAAATGAGAATTCAGAAAACATTATAAATATTGCAGTTCAGAGACTGATGGATCAAATGACTACTGATGATATTGCAAGAAGAGCTATACTTGAAATTAATGAATATGAAATTAAAACAAAAGAATTAGAAAGTCAAATCTCAGAATTAAAATCCAGAAATGCCATTACTCCAGAAGATAAAGATATTCACGCACTAATTGCAAAGAAAGATAAAGATATTGAAAAATTGAACCAACGATTATCTGATATAGAAGCTGTAAGAGCAACTGAGAGGTCTAAATATTCTAGAGAAACTGCAAAGATATCTTTCACGAACAAATCAATTTCAAATCACTCTAGAGATTATAGTCAACAGTCACAGTCATTATTACAGTCCATAAATAGAAGACCAGCAACAGTACCACAATCTTTGGGGTCTGAAAATCCATTTATTCAAAAACGCAACAGATCTTCTTTGATAAAAACAAAATCTTCCTTATCTATAGTTGATTTGACAAATCTAGAAATCTCCAAATTAAAAAACAATGAGGAATCTGGTTCATCAAGTTGGGAGTCTATTAATTTTGCTAGACCAAATCATAATCAATTCGATAACGGTGAAATATCAAATGGCTTATTATTGAAAAATAACCTTGAGCTTAATGAATCGACATCTTCTTTTGGTTCAACAGTTAGCAATACTGGTTATAATTTTCCAGGGTATCAATCAAATGGCTCATCTAATTACTACAGTTCAGAAAGTGCATTACCATCACAAAACAAACTTCCGTTACCTACATCTATACCGTCACAAACTGTTCCTGCACCATCATTACCAGATTATCCGATAAAAAACCAATCTTTAAATTCAGCTGGTTCTTTTATAGCTCCAGTATCTGATCAATCAGAAGAAATAATTCAAAAGCCGAAAGCACAAGATTTATCACCTAAAGTTGCATCTGCTCCTATCCCACCACCACCATTACCTGACTTTCTTCAAGAATTAAAAAGTAAATCTAATCCAGACTTACCTATTAGAACAAACACATATCCAGCACCACCACCGTTACCTGATTTCCCTGAAGAACTGAAAAGTAAATCTAACCCAGGATTACCAATCAGAACAAACACATATCCAGCACCACCACCGTTACCTGATTTCCCTGAAGAACTGAAAAGTAAATCTAACCCAGAATTACCAATCAGAACAAACACATTTCCAGCACCACCACCGTTACCTGATTTTCTTCAAGAACTGAAAAGTAAGTCTAACCCAGAATTATCAGATAAGTCAGACAAGTTACCACCTCCACCACCATCGCTCCCAGATTTTTTAAAGGATTTACCAAAAGCTAAATCTTCAACTGCACCACCACCTTGTCCTCCTATTCCAGAATTTCTGAAAGCATTGCCAAAACAAAATGTTGAATCACTATCACAGACAAGTTCAAAAGATCCAACACCTGCCCCGCCATTATCGCCAATGTTAAATAAACCTAATATTAAAGCTAATAATGTTTCTGCGAAAGCATTAGAGAAACTGGATAAAACAGAAAAGGCACTTTATAGATCCTCCAAGAAGTTAAAACAATTACATTGGGATAAAGTGGACAAAGTTGAGGATACTTTCTGGAATGATACGAATATATCTAAAATCAATGAACTACTGGAACTTGGTGTTTTACGTGAAGTTGAAGACCTATTTACAGTCAAAGAAGCAACCAGAAAACCTTCTTCGATAACACCTGTTACAAAAGTTGAATTAATAACTTTTTTACCAAGGGATCTTTCTCAACAATTTGGTATCAATTTTCATACTTTTGCCAATTATTCAGAAGAAGAAGTTGTTTCTAAAGTTTTAAGATGTGATAATGATATCTTAAATAATATTAGTATTTTAGAATTTTTCAATAAAGAAGAACTGAGTGAAGTCTCAAATACACTATTAAAAAGCTTTAAACCATACTCAACAGATTTCTTACAGGGTAAGAAACCTGAAAAAGATGTTAGATTATTGGAAAGAGAAGATAGATTATATTTAGAACTTTGTGTTAACATGCGATCATATTGGAGATCAAGATCAAGAGCGTTATTAGTTATCAAGTCATTTGAGAAAGAATATTATGATCTTTCAGCTAAGATCCAGAGAGTAGATGACTCTGTTCAAGCCATTAAAAGATCCAAAAACTTGAAAAATCTGTTCATTTTGATTAAAGAGATTGGAAACTATATGAATAGAAAACAAGTTGACGGGTTTAAATTGGCGTCTTTACAAAAGTTAGGATTCATCAAAGATAATAACCAGAATACATTTTTACACTATGTTGAAAAAGTGATAAGAAAAGCTTATCCAGAATACTTAGAATTTTTACAAGAACTTTCCCTACTACAAGAAACTGCGAAGATTTCGGTCGAACAACTTTCGCAAGATATTAAAACTTTTGTTCAAACAATTAAAAATGTTGGAAGTTCAATTGAGTCTGGTAATCTAAGCGATACAAAGAAATTTCATCCTGATGATAAGGTTTTAATAAAAGTAATGCCAAAATTACCTGAAGCTAAAAGAAAGTGCCTTCTTTTAGAAGGTCAACATAAACTAATGATTAGCGATTTTGAAAAACTCATGAAATATTTTGGTGAAAATCCAAATGATTCAGCTGCAAGATCTTCCTTCTTATTAACGTTCCACGACTTTGTAATAGACTTCAAAAGAGTTCAAACTGAAAATTTAGAGAATGAAGAAAAGCAGAAAATACTTGAAAAGAGGAAAGAGATCTTGTTACAAAATAAAAAGGCAAAAGAACTGAGAAGCAAAACTGCAGAGGAGTTCTCAACGAAATCTGAAGAAGATGTTGTTGATAATTTATTAAAAAAACTTAAAGGTGTTTCAAATGAAAGAAGAAGAGCAAATACTAACGGTCTCCCTGTTTCAAGGAAGAGGTCAGTCAACCATGAAGACAATGAGCTAATAACTCGAGCACAAACGATGTTAGCAGGTACTAAAAACATCGATACATAGCATATTATGAAAAGGTGAGGATAAATATATTTCTAATAAAAACAATTGGAAGAGGGGGAATAATATGGGTGTTTTTATTCGATATTTGTAGATTAATACCTTTATTAGCCTGTGAAGAATCTCAAAAAAGACTTTAAGCTCGCATGTAAATATCAGATTAATCAGTTCATGTATTTAAATTTCCAATGTCTTTTTAGGAGATACAACAAACCTCGTTTTTTTTGTCTAATTTGGTGCTCTAAATAGATGTCTTTGCGCTTTAGTAAGTTTTATACAGTAAGTCTGAGTTCAGTGAGAAGATATATATAATTTAAAATTAGAGTATACAACAAAGCAGATTTCCTTAGGTCTGCTATCTACTCTGATAAAAACCAACTTGGGATCATTTTCTTTGATAACCAGCTTCTACCACTTATATTATGACGAATATAAAACTAGAATAAAGCAGAAACACTAATTAAAATGCCTTCAAGTGATAATTGATTACACGAAAAATAAATGACAGTATCTTACGCTAGACTTCGAAATCTGGAGTAAATTACACGAAACAAAAACAGAAGAGTTCTCAAAGAACCAGAGAATATAGAAATACTATTTCTAGACCTCAATAAACTAATTAAACAGAGATTATTTGTCTTTATTACTACTTTATATATTATAATCAGGAACGCTCATAACCACTTTTGCTCATCGGTTCCGACAACAGAATATTATAGAAATATTTCACTTTCTTCGAGATACTTTCAAAGTAAAGATGATTCGTTCAGGTAGTGTTGTGTTCAAAAGGGGTATCAAGACTATTCATAAGGAGATTAAGTTCTCAAATGAGTCGAGATTATCCGTGCTAAGAGGTGCTTCCAAGTTATACGATGCTGTATCAGTTACATTAGGTCCTAAAGGTCGTAATGTTTTAATGGAACAAAAATATAATGCGCCAAAAATCACGAAAGATGGATATTCGGTAGCTCAAGAACTGACATTAACTGATAGTTTTGAGAATATTGGGTGCCAGCTACTCAAAGATGTTACAAATAAGTCAAACTTGGAATCTGGAGACGGTACAACTACTTCTACTGTATTAGCATACAACATTCTAAGTAACTCTTTGAGACATGTTAGTACTGGGGTGAACCCGATAGAGTTAAGAAATGGTATTGAGATAGCCACTAAGCATGCTTTAAATTATCTTGAAGCCCAAAAAAAGGAGATTACAAATACTGAACAATTAAAACAAATTGCAATTGTTAGTAGTAACGGAGATGTTAAATTAGGTTCATTGATCGCCCAAGCTGTTAATGAAGTTGGCCAAGATGGAATTATTTCTATTGAAAAGGGAAATAAGCTTGAGGATGAATTACAATTGAAGAAAGGTTTGAGATTCGATGAGGGTCTTATTAATCCGCAATTTGGTGATATATCAAAACCAAATTCTAAGATAGAGCTGGAAAATCCATTAATTTTATTGCATAAAGGTGACTTGAGCAGTTCGCAACATATACTACCGCCATTGAATCATGCTCAAAGAGAATCAAGACCGTTACTAATAATTACTGAAGGCCTTATTGGTGATGCATTAGCAATTGCAATAGTTAACAAGCTTAGAGGACAGGTTAATGTAGTTGCAGTTAAATCTCCAGGGTTTGGTGATGCTAGATATGATTACTTTGGTGATTTAGCAGCAACAACTGGAGCAACTCTGATTGATCCGGAGATTGGACAAATTGCAAGCACTGCAACTAAAAATCTATTTGGGTCTGCTAACTCTGTTGTCATTGCTCCAAAAGAAACTGTAATTATTGGGGGAAAAGGTAATCAATCAATTGTGGATTCTCGTATTGAAGATATTAAATCAAGATTAGGACAAAAAGGTATTAGCATTGGTGATAAAGAGCAATTGAAAGAAAGATTGGCTAAACTAACAAACGGTGCTGCTGTTATTAGAACTGGTGGTATCACCCAATTAGAAGTCAAAGAGAAAAAGGACCGTCTAGATGACTCTTTAAGTTCAACTTATGCTGCTTTAAAGAGTGGATTCGTACCAGGTGGTGGAATTGCCTTACTGAAAGCTTCATTAGAATTATCAAAAATTGATACTTCAGACTTATCTTTTGACGCAAGACTAGGAATTTCAGTTATAAAAAAATCATTAGCTGCACCATTTGATAAAATTTTGAGTAATTCTGGTATTGAGCCAGGTCATATAAAATCCAAACTGATAGAAAATTTCAGTACTGGTGTTAATGCACAAACAGGGGAAATCGTTGATATGTATGAATCAGGTATTATTGACCCGTTTAGTACTGTTAAATCAGCTTTGGTAAATGCAGTAGGGGTTACTAAGTTACTATCAACTACGGAAGTTGCAATTGCGAATGTTCTTGGTGAGATAGAAGGTTTTTAAAACTTACATCAAACAATGAAAATATTGAAAAGACTATTATTGTAATTCTAGAAGAGTAGTTGCTTGTTCACGAGCCTTGACTAAGCCCTCTTTGGCTTCCATTAACTGCTTTTCGAATTATTCCCTTGACACGCCAGCTTTCCAAATTAATTTACTATACGGGTGATCCTCAGGTAGCTGTTCACCGTTATAACCATAAAAGTTCTCTCTAAATGTCCCTCCTGGAACAGGATACTCATTCCAAAATAGTCCTCTTTCTTGTAATTCAGGATTAAAAAATCGACAATATCCTCCAAATCATTAGGGAAAACAGATCCAATTGAGTCCATCGATATCAAATTCATCAACAAGTTCTTCGATATAATCTGCAACTTGTTGAGGAGTTCCAACATATCGTGATTTGGCTACAGTTTATTTGACGATCTCCCTCTTTGTTTTAGGCTTACCTTTTTGAACTTTGATGTATGCCCCTGTCATACCTCTTGACGCATTACTTTTTACTTTTGGACTAACTTCATCATCAGAGCCATATTTATCAAGATCTATACCAGTTATACCGCCGAACCTGACAGCATAAGCGTCTTCGTTTGTAAGTTTCTGAAGTTCGTTAAATTTTTCTTCAGCTTCCTCTTCAGTTCTTACTAAGATGAGAGCAGCTGCAACGATGAATTTAGTCGATACTGGATCTCATCCATAAACTTCACTGGCAACTCTTCTAATATCAGATATATCCTTCTTTGAATTATCAACCGTTAAAAATACCCACTCAGCAAATTCAGAACCAGCTGCCTTACCTTTTGCACTATTTCCTGCCTGAATCAGTAATGGAATTCTCTGTGAAGTTGGTTCAGAAATTGAAGGGGCTTGTAACGTCGAAATATGTTCCCTTATGATCAATTTGTCTCACTCTCTCAGGATCAACAAAAGTCTCACCGTCATTTATCAGAGCATCCTCTCTCCAACTACTTGCCAATAAACTAACTGTAAACAAATTCTTGTGTCTTCCTATAACGTTCATCATGCTCCGGAAAAGGTTCTCCATTGAGTGACTGTCTTGCTGCACTTCCCAAATAGCTTGATACAATATTCCATCCAAACCTACCATTTATGAATTGATCTAGTCAATCTACTAGATTGATCATCTTTATGTCTCCATTGGAAACCACAACCACTACTGCTTGTATTGATAATAAGCTGCTTCTTTGGCTTATTAAGTTTATATCCCTTTGTCATTAATTGTTTAACGGGTGAAAACCAAGCTCATTGTCCCAATTTTATACTGTGATTAACTCATATTTAACGGTTATGTTTTCTATTCCATTGAGCTTTAAGTGTGAATTGCCGAAAAAATTTCCCCTTTTAGGATTATCTCCGATCAATGCATAAGCTACATTAGTGAATCAAACATATGAGTTTATCTCTAACGATCTTTGGCATTGTATAGTGTACTGTAGAATATGTGTCTAGCGATTGTAGATAGTCCTCTAATTTTGGTTTGGATAAAACTTTTTTCTTGTAATATTTATGTTCAAATGCTGCTATATATTAAACAGTGTAACTGTGGTCAGGGCTTCCTTATCTCATCTCTTTCTTTTCTCCATTCACTAATTTCTTTATTAAATTGCTCTATGGAAACTCCTGGCTTCCATCTTAATTTGTTTGCTGGATGTGTTTCTGGAAAGAATCTTTGGCCTTCCTTTTGATATATATTCTCTCTAAATGTACCTCCCGGTACAGCATAATCATCCCAGAATAAACGTCTCTTTTGTAATTCTGGCACAACAAGATCAACAAAGTCTTCTAGACTCTTAGGCCATGTTGGGAAAACAAGGTTGAACCCATCGATTCCTACTTCTTCGGAGTATTGCTCAAACCAGTCTGCAATTTCTTCGGGAGTACCAATCAATGAAGTGATTTTTAAGCCATTATCCACAATTTGCCTTCTTGTTAATGGCTTGCCATCTTTTTTCGATAGCCTTTCTGACATTGTACGCCCCCCCTGTGTATCCCCTAGGATTACCGGCTCATCCCAATCATATTGATCTAAATCTATATGAGATTGTGCACCAAATGAAATAGCTGGTGCATCCTTAAAATGACATCTCTTGATTAGTTCATATTTTTCAAGAGCCTCTTCATGAGTTCTTCCAACTATTGGAGTTGCACTAGTTATCACTTTGATTTGACTAGGATCTCTACCAAATTTCTCTTTCGCTATCTTCTTCAAATCTATAATGTCTTTTTTCACTTTGGATCGTTCAGATATTGAAAATATTAACTCTGCGTTTTCAGCAGCAAACAGTTTACCCTTATCTGATGTCCCAGCCTGGATAACTAGTGGGAATCTTTGAGGTGAAGGTTGAGTTATGGATGGCCCCGGAACACTAAAATATTTTCCATCAAAGTCTATCTGTCTGATAGCTTCTGGGTCCGCAAATATCCCATTAATCTTATCAATCTTAACCGCATCATCTCTCCAGCTTGATAGAAGAAGCTCATATACAACGTCAAGATACTCTGTAGTCTTTGCATATCTATCGTCATGATTTGGCAAAGGCTGATTATTTAGCAATTGTCTGCCAACGCTTGGAGCATAGGATGAAACAATATTCCAGCCGATTCTCCCACCACTTAGATGATCTAATGTTGCAATTCGTCTCGCAAAATGGTACGGATGTTCACTAATAGTACTAAATGTGATCCCGAAGCTTAATGATTCAGTAGCAGCAGCCATTGCAGATATCAGAGTACCTGGCTCAATCTTAGGAATAAAGTAACCACCTCTAGCAGGTAACTTCCAATTATGAGGACCTTTATAAACATCATAATAAGCCAGATAATCCGCAAAGAAAATAGCATTAAATTTCCCTCGTTCAGCTATCTGAGCCATGTTGACCCAAAATTTTATAGAATTGTGATCCCGTGAGTGATCATCTGGATGCTTCCATAAGCCAGGAGACAGCGATGGTGTTGCATGGACGAATAGATTCAATATCAGGCTTTTCCTCTCTTTCTTTTCGGTCATGTTGAGAACTTTATAAAACTGTGGATTTTTGTGTCTTTATAATGTCATTTTCCGAATGGTGAAGTTCGCCAAAATTTGTACTGGAGCCATTTCTCACTCTGATCTCCAAAAATATTGCTACAAGCCTTATCATTTACTTTGTGATTGTAATCTGATTCCAGCAGACTCGACTGTATGTTGTAATGACAAGCCCTAGTGAAACCAGCAGACTAGTTTCTTCTAGCATAAAGCCCGGTATTAATTAACTGAGAATCTACAAAAGTCTACATTTGCTCACAATCTAATAAGGCTTCACTTTTTGGATGAAAGGAATCGATATATTATAACAAAAAGTTTCTATAAGTCATTGCTAGCTTAGCTTAAACCGGGAGCCCGTTTTGTCGATAGCGTATTTAGAAAAGCCAGTGAATAGATAGAAGAATACTACTCTAGCTTTTTCTCAACAAGTCTCTTTCCTCTTTCCATGCAGTGATATCTTTGCCAAATTGCTCCTTCGAAACTCCAGCTTTCCATCTCAAGTGGTTAGCTGGATGATCTTTTATGAAAAATGTATGTCCCTCTTGTTGGTATATATTTTCTCTGAATGTACCACCTGGTACTGCGTAATCTTCCCAGAATATACCTCTTTTTTGTAATTCTGGTACAACAAGATTGACAAAGTCTTCTAAACTATCATACCACACTGGGAAAATCAAGTTGAACCCATCAACACCAATATCCTCAGAGAAGGTCTCGAACCAATCTGCTACTTTGTCGGGAGTTCCAACCAGGGAAGTCACTTTCAACCCTGTTTCAATAATTTGTCCTTTCGTTAATGGCTTACCATTTTGCTTCGCCAGGTTTTCAGTAACAGATCTCCCACCTTCGGTAACTCCAAATATGACAGGCTCATCCCATTCAAACTTATCTAAATCTACATGAGACTGAGCACCAAAACCAATAGCTGGACCATCTTTGAATAAACATTTTCGGATCAACTCTAATTTCTCTACAGCTTCAACATGTGTAGGTGCAACAATTGGAGTTGCCATTGTAATTACCTTGATGGATGAAGGATCCCTACCAAATTTTTCCTTAGCTAGTCTCTTAACTTCCTTTATATCCTTCTTGGCCTTAACAGGGTTAGCTGCATTAATGAAGACTAACTCTGCATTCTCAGCAGCAAACAGTTTACCCTTTTCTGATGTCCCAGCCTGGATAACTAATGGGAATCTTTGGGGTGAAGGTTGAGTTATAAATGGCCCTGGAACACTAAAATACTTTCCATCAAAGTCTATCTGTCTGATAGCTTCTGGGTCCGCAAATATCCCATTAATCTTATCAATCTTGACCGCATCATCTCTCCAGCTTGATAGAAGAAGCTCATATACAACGTCAAGATACTCTGCAGTCTTTGCATATCTATCGTCATGATTTGGTAGAGGCTGATTATTTAGCAATTGTCTGCCAACGCTTGGAGCATAGGATGAAACAATATTCCAACCGATTCTCCCACCACTTAAATGATCTAATGTTGCAATTCGTCTCGCAAAATGGTACGGATGTTCACTAATAGTACTAAATGTGATCCCGAAGCTTAATGATTCAGTAGCAGCAGCCATTGCAGATATCAGAGTACCTGGCTCAATCTTAGGGATAAAGTAACCACCTCTAGCAGGTACTTCCCAGTTTTTAGGACCTTTATAAACATCATAATAAGCCAGATAATCTGCAAAGAAAAGAGCATTAAATTTCCCTCGTTCAGCTATTTTAGCTAATTCAACCCAGAACTTTATAGAGTTATAATCTCTTGATTTGTCATTTGGGTGCTTCCACAAGCCAGCTGATAGAGAAGGAGTCGCATGTAAGAAAACGTTTAGTATTAAACTTTTCCTTTTCTTCTCTTCACTCATCTTGACCATAAAACCATCTTGGGGAATACTCAGAGTTGATATATGTCTTAATACGCTAATTTTACTTGTGTCGGAATAAGAGCGGGAGTAGGTCCGACATTATACCTAATTCGGAAGTAACTAAAATGTCACTTTAACTACTAGTATGAAGAGATAAAGTGGTATATATTCAATTAGTAACAGCAGCAGCCGCAGCAGCCGCACGTTGTTTGTCTCTTTGTTGTTTATAAGCTGACAAATGTACTTGAAATTCGTCTAAAGTTTGATCCTTAGTCCATCTCAATTTATGGGCAGGATGATCTTCAGGTACAAATGTTTGACCTTTTTTACCATACACATTCTCCCTAAACGTACCACCTGGTACTGCATAGTCTTCCCAAAATAGGCCTCTTTTCTGTAGCTCAGGAACCAATAGTTCAACAATATCTCTCAAGCCCTCCGGTAGCGTTGATTGAAATCCGAAATTTATACCATCAATGTCAGCAACATCAACAAGCTCTTCAATCCTGTCAGCCACTTCATTAGCTGTGCCGACGACCCATTGTGCTGTGTTGTTATAATTCTCAAGAATTTCACGTTTGGTATTGACTTTTTGACCTTTATTAACCAAACTTTCAGTGCTTGAAACTATAGCATTTGTTTTAGTTTTTGGAATAACAGACTCATCATCTTCGTATTGTGCTAAATCGATATCAGATACTCCTCCGAACATAACTGGTGCATAATCTGGATGTATATATTTCTTATAGTTTTCATATTTGGCAACTGCTTCTTCATGAGTATGACCAAGAATTGGAGTTAGAGGAACAACTACTTTGATAGAATATGGGTCTCTACCAAAAGCATCTTTTGCAATTGATCTAATTTCTGCAATATTTTTTGCAGTTCGCTCCGGATCATGTAAATTCAAGAATAATAGCTCTCCACTTGATGCTGCAAATATCTTACCAGCTGGACTAGTGCCTGCTTGAATAATTACCGGGAATGATTGTTTGGTAGGCTCAGTAATAGAAGGCCCTTCAACATTGAAGTATTTTCCCTTATGGTTTATCTTTCTAATGAGATCTGGATCTGCAAATATACCTCTTTCACGATCTTGAACAACCGCATCTTCTCTCCAGCTAGAAAGCAGAAGATCGTAAACAACATCCAAAAACTCTTGGGTCTTGACATATCTTTCATCGTGTTCGGGCAATGGCTCGTTATTCAATAATTGTTTACCAACACTGGATAAGTAAGATGCAACAATATTCCAACCAACCCTACCACCTGACAAATGGTCTAAAGATGCTAACCTTCTAGCAAAATGGTAAGGATGCTCACTAACAGTGCTGAAAGTGATACCAATTCCGATGTTTTGCGTCTTTAATGCAACTGCACTTACAATTGCAGCAGGGTCAATTCTCGAGATTAGAACACCACCTTTCGCAGCTGCTGAGATATCTCCACCATATACATCAAATGGAGCTAGATGGTCGGCTATGAATATAGCATGAAACTTACCACGTTCTGCTAACTGAGCAAATTCAATCCATGTATCAAGACTTCTAGTCAACTCTCTTGAATTATCACCAGGATATGACCAAACACTTGAGGCTGCTGCACTAGTAGCAGCATTCAAGATAAGATTCTTCTTTCTTCCAGCCATATATGCACAGGACCCATCTTTTTTCGAAAGTTCCCTATTTTATACTTGAGAACTTTCACGTTTAATGTGCCAAATTCGTTATACCGTGGTCATTTTTACCCGATTGGGAGACTACACATTAGGCTTTGACAGAGTAACAGCTACGTTATAGGATATTAGATCAAGATCTTAGGATTGTCTTTTCTGCTCTATATTTTCTAGGGTTTCTTTCAACTGTGCTTCAAATTCTTCTTTAGAGCCTTTCGACCATCTTAAGTTGTAGGCAGGATGGTCTTGTGGGAAGAAACTATGGCCCTTCTCACCATAGAAGTTCTCTCTAAAAGTTCCACCAGGAACAGCATAGTCAGTTTGAGCTAGTCCTAGTTTTTGCAATTCTGGAACTAGTATTTGAACAACGTCTTTAATACCATCCGGGAACGCATGGAATTGGAAATTGATACCGTCAATATCTGTTTCTTCGACAACTTTTTGAATTTGAGTTGCAATTTCTTCACCAGTGCCTATAAACTGAGAGGTTCTCTTCCAAGCTTCGGATATTTGTCTTGGTGTGTTTGGTTTACCATCACTATATAAGGTGTTTTGTGTTGTTGATTGAATACCATTGGTTTTACCATCTGTGCGAACAGGTTCATCAAATCCGAATGGCTCGACGTTAATACCTGAAACACCTCCAAAGTAGATCAATTGATCAACTGGATCATCATAACTTTCGTATCTAGCAAATTTTTGCTGAGCTTCATCGTGAGTTCTTCCTAAAAATGGGGTAATTGGTGCAATAAATTTAATCGAATGTGGATCCCTACCGTATTTTTCTTTGGCTAGCTTCCTAATTTTGGCAATTGTCTCTTTAGTATGTTGCGCATTTTGTAAGTTGACATATACCAGTTCCGCATTTTCAGCACTTAGGTTTAAAGCATCGTCTGATGATCCGGCTTGTGCAATTAAGGGTATTCTTTGAGGACTTGGCTCCGTTATGGCAGGACCAACAATGTCAAAGAACGAAGATTTGAAGTTAATCTCCCTGATCAGATCCGGATCTGCAAAGACACCACGTTCAGCATCATAAACCAAAGCATCGTCTCTCCATGAGGATAATAATAAGGCATAAACGGCATCTAAATACTCTCTAGTTTTAGCATAACGAGCATCATGGTCAGGTAACGGTTGACCATTCAATAAATTTTTACCGATACTTGGTAAATAGCTTGAAACTATATTCCAACCAACTCTACCACCAGTCAAGTGGTCTAATGTTGCAATTCTTCTTGCAAAATGATATGGGTGTTCACTGGCTGTACTGAAAGTTGAGATAATACCAACATTCTTCGTATGTAAGGCAATTGCAGAAATTGGAGCAGCTGGATCGATTCTTGCAGCATTGATACCGTGTTTGGCTGCGCTCTCGAAACCATCACCGTACACATCAAACCATGATAAATGATCAATAAAGAATATATTATGAAGCTTGCCCTTTTCAGCCCATTGAGCAAATTCAATCCATGGTTTCAAATCATGCGCAAACTCTCTACTATTATCATTTGGATCCCTCCAGTTACTGTGGGAAGTACCCTTAGTTGCAGCACTAAGGATTAACTGTTTGGCTCTTTGTCTTTTAGCAGCAGGCTCAGACATTTAGGCTAGAGTAGATATTGATAAGATTATACAAAGAGAACGAAAGGTATCTTCCCTCTATAGTCTTCAAAGAATCCACAGTTTTCGCGATAACTTTGGGCAATTTATCCGAAGCAAGGAGACAATGTACCCTAAAACAACATCACACAATACAAAGAGAAGTAAGATACTATGATTTTGAAGAGCCATTCCTTTAATTCAATAAAACAGAAACACAGTTTCTAATATCTTGCCGAATAGTGAATCAAGTCCATTTATGCAGGTTAATACACTCAACATCGGGAGTCTTTATTCACTCTTTTGAACAGGATTATCAAATCTATTTGCAAAAGTCTTATCTGCTAGTACTACCACAGTATAAATATACCAATTATACTTTTTAAATAGCGAAGTTCCTCAAAATAATTAAGCCAAATAATTGAATGTTTTAGTAAATTAGAGTTTTCGCTAATGCATATTCTCTTACATTGTCGCATAAACGGTACATAAATATGCATTCATAATTAATTTTCATTTTTATCTAATCAGCATAATTCTGTTATTTGCTCTGTGATTTAGCCCATTGAGCAGCATGATCTCTTCTTTCGTCTCTTAATTTCTTATAGATATCTAACTCCCTTTCGAATTGTTCTTTCGAAAGTCCTTCACGCCATCTGAGATTATAAGCAGGATGATCACCAGGAACAAATGCTTGTCCTTCTTTACGATAAATATTTTCTCTTAAGGTTCCATCCTTCACTGGATATTCTGTTTGAGCAAGACCTCTCTTTTGTAATTCAGGTATCAGGAGATCGACGAAATCTTCCAATGAAGATGGAAAAACTGGGGAACCGACATTAAACCCATCAATATCATGTTCTTCTAATAGTTCTTCAATTTTATCGGCAACTTCTTCAGCTGTGCCAACGTACTTTGAACTTGATGTCCATTTTAGTGCAATTTCCCGTTTGGTTTGAACTTTTTCACCTTGATGCAAAATAACGTCAACTGTACCTTTTATTCCATTCGTTTCTTTATCGAAAACAATTGGTTCATCCCAGTCATAACCTGAAATATCAAAACCTGAAACACTACTGAAATACACTAATGCGGCTTCTAATTCATCAGTTTCTTTGTAAGCTTCATATTTGGCAACGGCCTCTTCATGAGTTCTACCCAAAAAAGTGTTTAATGAAGCAATAACTTTAATTGATTTTGGATCACGATTGAATTTCTCCTTTGCAAGTTTTCTTATTTGAGGAATCTTGTCCAAAGAGTTGGCAAATATTATTTCTGCTTGTTCAGCAGCTAAAACTTGTCCACTCGGAGAACCTCCAGCTTGTATGATCAATGGGAACCTTTGAGGGACTGGTTCAAAATTAGCAGCACCTTTTACGCTAAAGTATTTACCTTCATGATTGATGTTCCGGATCAAATCAGGATCAGCAAATATGCCATTATTTTTATCGTATACCAAAGCATCATCTCTCCAAGATGATAAAAATAAGTCTTCGAGAATATCCAAATATTCAGTTGTTTTAACATAACGCTCATCATGTTCCGGTAATGGTTCACCGTTCAATAAATTTCTAGCAGCACTTGGAATATAGCTTGTAACAATATTCCAACCAACTCTACCACCAGTTAGATGATCCAAACTTGCCAGTTTTCTAGAAAAATGATATGGATGATCGCTAATTGTACTAACAGTGAGGATAAACCCGATATCTTTTGTGACAGAAGCTAAAGCTGAAATAGGAATTGTGGGATCAATTCTAGTAGCATTAACCCCATATTTGGCAGCAGCATCAAGTCCTCCTCCATAAACATCAAACCATGATAAATGGTCAACTAGAAAGATATTATGAAACTTCCCTCTTTCGGCAATTTTTGTGAACTCAATCAATGCATTAATGTCTCTAGATTGATCTCTTGATCTATCACCTGGAACCCTCCAACTTCTAGCTGTTGCTGTAGTGGCAGCACTAAAGATCAATGGTTCTCTTCTTCTTTCTCTTTTCTCCTCAACAGTCATTTATGGCTGTATAGAACATTGTGGTATTCCTTGATCATTTTATATACGTTTTATTGGTTTACTGTGTTGGCTTTCCGAATCGAGTTAACTACGCTGACTTCCCAATAAAAAATCTTTCAGTTTGATCTATAAACATCATAACTATCATCTAAAGCGAGCTAACTGTCCAGGAATTTTTAAAATATCAAAAGAATACGTTTCTTTCAATAATCTAGTTGTAGTTAATATTAAACTCTTATAAAATAAAGGGATTCCGAGATTATGTAAGTTGACACATACCGTACATAAATATATTAAACTAATAAGTCTCTCAAGAAGCTGAGGCTATTGTTCAACTTTGGCTCTTAATTCGGTCCTTAGTTGCTTATACTCAGCCAGTTTCTTTCCAAATTCCTCCTTTGACAAACTAGCATCCCATCTTAGTGGATAAGCTGGATGACTAGGCACAAAGAAAGTTTGACCTTCAATACCGTAAATATTCTCTCTAAAGGTACCACCTGGAACAGCGTAATCTTCATGAAAAATTCCCCTTCTTTGTAACTCAGGCACTAGCAAATCAACGATATCATCCAGACTTGATGGGAACACTGGAACACCCAAATTGAATCCATCGACATCATGATTATTAACCCAATCCTCTAATACATCTGCAACTTCCTCTGGAGTACCTACTAGTGAGCCTAGCTTTTTACCATTTTCAATAATTTGTCTCTTTGTTTGTGTTTTACCGTTTCTTTTGGCTAACATTTCGGCCATTGTACGACCACCTTGAATGTTGGAACCAACCTCAATAGGTTCGTCTAAGTCGAATTTATCTGCATCAATTCCTGAATAGCCACTAAATGTGACTAAAGCAGCTTCAGGATTCAAATACTTTTCATACTTCTTGAGCTTCTCGACTGCTTCTTCGTGGGTATTGCCTAATATAGGTGTTGCAGTTATTATAAATTTTAACGAATCTGGATCACGTCCAAATTTCTCCTTGGCTAGTTTTCTAACTCTTGCAATAGTTAACCCAACCTTGGAGCGATCACCTGCATTGAGGAATATAGCTTCTGAGTTTTCTGATGTTAACTCTATACCTTTTGAACTGGCACCTGCTTGAAATATAACTGGGAACCTTTGAGGTGTCGGCTCTGTGTTTGCAGCCGATTCTATATTGAAGTATTTACCCTGAAAGTTAATATCACGGATTCTCTCTGGATCTGCAAACACTCCTTTCTCTTTATCATATACCAATGCATCATCTCTCCAGCTGGATAAGAGCAATTCATAAACAGCATCTAAATATTCTTGAGTTTTTTCATATCTCACGTCATGATCCGGTAAAGGCTGGCCATTCAACAGCTGTTTGCCAATGGCTGGAAGATAGCTACTGACGATATTCCAGCCTACTCTTCCGTCTGTAAGATGATCTAGAGATGCAAGTCTTCTAGCAAAATGATATGGATGTTCACTAACCGTGCTGAAAGTGACACCAAAACCCAAAGATTTCGTCACACTTGCCTATACCCTAAGATTAGTAACTATCATTGACAATTGTGGAAAAGAAAAGAAAACTCACCATAGCAGTTATGGGGATGCTTGGATCAACTCTAGGTGCGAATATCCCACCCTCAACTGAAGGAGCCCAACTACCCTTATAAACATCAAAATAAACTAGATGATCAGCAATAAAAATGGCATGTAGTTTACCACGTTCCGCAGTTTTGGCCAATCTAGTCCAATACTCAATTGTACTTGCACTTCTTGAATTATCCTCAGGATTTCTCCATTCACCAAAGGCTAACGAAGGGGTACCATTAGTGATTGTATTGAGAATGATTTGTTTCTTCCTTTTCCGACTTGTATTGACCGTCATACTGCTTACTTATTGAAACATCAACTACACAATTATAATTCTCCCATTATCTTTCTACTGGTGGCTCTTTCACTGTGGAGAGGTATATGTCCGATCTTTATCCAGAAACGTCTAAGCAGCCCATCTTTCTGGATATTCTAGTTACTACAAACGGGTGACGACTCCCAACAAAGCAATAATACCGTAATTATAGTAATAGAGAATTGATGGACCTCAACTTGCCATTCCTCTATGCCTCATAACAACTTGTGATACTAAAATCTATTCTATTATGATGGTTGGGGAAACACTAACACGTGATCTATTTTTTTGATAAGTCACGTGATTTAACCGTTTTAAATGTTTCCCTAACCATTAACTTGACGTTAAAAATTTCCCTTTTTGGTGAGGTGAAGAGAGTAAAAAAGAACTAGTCTGAGACCTTACATTTGGATGGCGTATTACTTTAGATGATTAGGGATTTAGGTATTGAGATGATTTTTGGCTTGTTAGATTCTCGATAATGTAACCCACTTCTGTCTTACAACCTAATCTGGTTCAATTTTTTTAACCAAGGCCTTTTAGGCTGGTTAGGATCATTATCTCGAAAGAATGACTTAGAAAGTACAGTAATCATATCTCTCTTTGACCAGCTTTATTCGTATATATATAGTATAAGTCATTAAGCTGTACTAATTATATCAGCTTAATGACAAAAGTTGAAGCCTTAAGAGCAAATTTCCCAAATCTAAATATACAAGTTGATGGTTGATTAAGTGAAGAAACAATAGATCAAGCAGCTAAGACTGGCGCAAATGTTATTGTGGCAGGTACTGCTATATTTACATCTCTTGATCCAGCAAAAACTATTACAGTGTTGATAAGTCATGTTGATGAGGATATTGAATCAAGGGGTTGACCGAATAACTATAGAGTACACAACTATAATTGTTTGTTTTACTACTATTTCCTGGAATAGGCTAAACTCAAATAATTACCAAGAGCTTAAAATGGGTTTACTTATTACTACAAAATCAAAAATACTTATATTATTTGTAATTTCACATACCACGGAATGCATTTTTACTTGCTCTTCTACGACCTTCAAATCTTTGACGAGTTCTTCCATGTTTTTCTAGTGATTCCTCATCTTCATCATCACTTTTGAACGCAACTCTCTTCTTCTTCTTTTCAGCTTTCTTTGGAATAAATGTTAGTTCAGCCTCACCTCTTGCGTGTCGATGTAAAACTTCGTTCTTTTTAGAACGTTCGATTTCTTTCTTGGATGTCTCTAATTTTTTCAATTGAGTGTCGAATGAAACTTGATTCTTACTGATTTTCGAATCTGATTCAGTTGAATATGATTTCATTTCATCCAAAAATTTATCAGACTTATCCTTAGCATCTTTTCTTCTCTTTAAGGAATCCAGTTGCTTTTTAATCTTTAATTGTTGTAATTTATCTAATTCTTCTTTATCTTCTTCATCTTCCGATTCACTTTCACTCGATTCACTTTCAGAGTCTTCGTCAGGTGATATATCCTTAGTATTACGTCTGTTTATTCTTTCCTCATCAGACTCTTCAGCAGCCGTCAATGCTCTTACACGTTTAGTAGAAGTATCTGTAGTCGATTCCACTGGGTTAAGTTGTTTATATTCATGAGAATCTTTGTCAACTTGGAAATCTGGGTTCTCAAACATTTCTTTGAAACGATCATCATTGACTATACTTTCAGTAGCTTGAGAGCCTGATTTCTTAGTTAATTTATCAACAAGCTCCTTATTAACTTTAATCTTTGTATTAGTAACAGCACCAGTAGTTCTGATTCTTGATTCTCTTTCTTTTTCAACTCTTTTTCTGATTTCTCTCTCTCTTTCATCTCTATATGAGTTTGGATTGGCAATCAAATTAACCTTATCATACAATTCAGTATTGATGAAAAAACCATGCATATAACTTCTTAAGACTTTAGTACCAACCAAATGTGCAATATTCAATTTTGACACATCATCCCTGGTAATAAATCTGTAATTACTATAGACAGAATCTGCAGGTTTTTCTTCTAATTCTTCCGTAATACTATCTAAGAATGAACACCATCTTGGTGCAGGACCTAAATTCGGTATATAATAGGAATGCATTTGAATACCTTCGTTAGCAGTGAAGAACATACCGGTTTCTGGTACATATTCGATATCATTTATATCAACGCTTGGTTCCATAGAAGCAAATAGTTTACCATCATTAGCGTTATAAATTTTTGCGATTCTTTTATCACTTGACAGAAATTTATTTTCTGGAAGCCATAAAAGTTTTCTAATACCAAATCCATACCCATGGTCTTTAACTAAAGTTGGTGTTGAGCTTCTTAAATCATATAAATAAGTATAACCATTTGAGGTACCACAACCAAAATTTATACCATCATTTTTAAAGCTTGTCGTAGTAATTTCATAACTTTCATTTGTATAGTTTGTAGAAGGTAATGATAGTTTGGCAACTCTTGATTTTGCTCTTGAGTCCCAAAACTCAACTGTTCCATCTTCTAAACCAACAGATAATAATCCATTAACTTTATTAAATCCAACATGATTTGCTCCCGAACCTCTCTCAGGATCTATATCTAACACAAAAGGATTCAAGAACTTCCCAGTATCGAGATTTAGTCTATACAATTCATTCCCAGTCGCAGAAATATACAAATCACAATTGACTTGATTATAAGCTAAATTTCTACCAAATTTTGGAATCCTTGTCTTATAGTGCAAACCACCTTTATTATGGAACTCTATGCTTCTATCATTCTGTAAATGAACTGACTTTGTCCAATCATTTGATAAAATTTCAAAATCAACGTTTTCCGCATCTGTATGTCTTTCAAATTTCAACGCTAAATTCGAAAACTCATAAACATGAATTTGAGGCTTATAAGTACCAGTTGCCATTGCAAACTGACCGTCTGGACTGACTTTGATTTTATTTGAGGCTTCACTAAATTCAAAATCCTGAATTAATTCTATTCTATTCTGATAATCAAAATCTCTTTTCAGTTCTCTCTTTCTCTTTCTTGCAATCCAGTCAGGTAAAGACCTCGACACATTCTCACCACTGACTTGGTACACCGACACATCACCAGAATAAGTAGATTTAAGAACCATACTAGCCTTCTAATCTCAAATGATAAAGTATATATATATAAATTCTCTAGCAGAGACACATAATAAATTTTTTAGTTGCGGGTAAACGATGAGATTTTTACGGTTCGGGCAGTTTGGGTATAAGCTTAGAAGTTTCTTGATTTCTACGTAAGAAGGGTGATATGTATCTGTATGGGAGTTAAGACTAATGTGCTGATTATTTTGAGATTATCTCTGACGTTTTCCTTACTGGAAAGCTCAATTTCCGTTGTGGAAACCGAGTCTTCTTCATCATCATCATCTACGGCTTCATTAGAATATTTAGTCTTGAAGCAGTTCCTAGTCTCTTTTCTCGTTCATGTATGTAGGTTATCAAACCAAAGGAAATTATCATGGTGCCTGTAAGTGCTGCAGACATGGGCCATCTAATAATTGAGGAGCAGATGTAGGGAAAAGTGTCAATGCTAATCAAATATATGTGAATTGAGCAAACGTCATCATTGATCCCAAGACAATTGCCTTCTGCTTTGAATTTTCACGGAGTATGATATTTGCATATGAATATGATATTGATGAAGCAAGAAATATAAAATGCAAAGAATACCATCTGGGACATGGTAAACTTTCAAAATTACAGCTCTATTGCAGAGTTCTAAGAGCTCCAACCGTATAGACTTTCCATAGGGGGAACACTGCACCTAATGCAGTACCAACGAAGGAGACAAACAACATCACAGCCAGTTGAGTAACTATTAATTTTGTGAACTGTATAGGTACACTTAGACTTCAGCCGGAGCGAGAAATAAGCAATTGGGTACCAGCAAATCCACATTATGGTATAGGTAAAGCAAAATAAATACCATTTCCAACTCTATAAGGTCTTTTTAAAAGCATTAAAAGCCAGTTTTTCAGAATATTTTATGTCAAGTCAAATCTTTTACATCTTCTTAAAACTACTTTAAATTCTTCTTCTTTGAATAACCATGATTTACCAGATTTGCAATCCCAGTTCAAAAGATGAACCCTATAAGAACTGTTGGCACAGTTAGAACTCCATAGATAACATCACATGTAGGTAGGACGTATTTTGAGAACTTTAATCTAGATAAGAGTAGCAGAGATGGTATTTGACCGGCAACGTACCCCATTTGAATCGCAATATTAACCCAGTTTAACTCACTATGATACATCTTTGAGTCCTCTTTCATTGAATATGCATGGCCATTCATAAGGTTCAATGGTGTATCTGTGCCATAGTTCCAGCATTTTACGCCTTTTAGCTTTCATAGGTGGGTTTGACGTTTCCGTACGTCAATTGACATATATGTCTCTACCAGCTCTCAAATTTCTATCACATAGGGGAATATCACTAGAAATTCGCTGCAATCGACTACTTGCCATGGTCTCCAACACTGAATTGCACTTTTCTTGCTCAATTAAATCATAAGGGTCTTCAGTTTTCTGCAACTTAATGTTGTTCACTGTTCATCATTTGAACTTGATTCACAATAATAGTTCTAATAGACACAGGAATAAGATAATTGAAAATCATGAATATTTATCACTATATAATCAGTAAAGGTGAGTTCTTCACAACCCCAAAACTTGCCAGTCAACAAGATTTGTTATTGACAAAATCAGATATACAAGAAGGAACCACCGACAAGACCATTTAAATTATAAAGATATACAATATTGCAAAAATACGATTCTTGGGAAGTCCTACGGAAACTGAAGACAGTTCCACCCTAACTTAGGATTGAGAGGTTAATCTGGAGCTGGAAAATCTGGAAGTGTTGTAGGTAAAGACTTTGTTCCAACATGTCTAAAGATCTGAAAGCCAGGAGGCAGAGAGCTTTAGAAGAGGCTTTAGAATGAGCTCGTAGAGCTCTATTATAGTTAGTGAATGTTAAGAGATGCTAAAAAATTGGGTTATTTGTGCAGTGCTACTCAAAACTAAATAATGAGGACTTATCTATATTTAATAAGTTTAAGCTTTTTTTTTACCTTTATTTCATAAATCAAAGTAGCACCTTAGTTTGATCTTCTTGCTATAAGATGTATACAACAAAAAAGGCAATTTTATTCATAATAAGTAGGCTATTATCATGTGTCCCTTAACAGTGTTAAATCAAAACAAAAAAGTGTGTGATAATTGTAAAATAACTAGACAAATGTCATTACAACAGAGGATATTGGATAAAAGAAGTGAATTAGAGTCTTTAACACAGGTAAAGAACCTTTCGCAGACTTTATGTGCACAGTTAGAAGAGATAGAGGCAAAACTCGGGACTTTGGCAGACGGAACAGATGGTAAGAAAAACGTATCTTTATTTATTGGCAAATCACTAACATTTATAGCTGTTGCTCTTGTAATGTCTAATTGGCATCACATTATAAAATCAGTCTCCTTGGCTTCTAGTAAGTACGGATCAAAAATTTGATGGTGACATTATTGACCCTTTAGTGAGTTTAGCGAATTATACCGATGCAGATTATGAAAATAAACAAGATCCACCGTTGCCAGAAACCCTAGTAAGGTTGAGAATACAAGATGATGATGAATAATCTTTACTTGAGAAGTGTTAATGGCTTGGGTGGTTTATATTTGAAGTACAAAAAAGGAACCTCTTTTCAAATTTATTAAAGAGAATACAATATTATATCATGAATTTTCAATAGTTAAAGATTTGTAGTTAACAACTTTGTTTGCACCACTTTTTTCATTTGCAGTTCCAATTAAAGCTTTAATCCATTGATCAAATTCACCGTGTGAAGATAACTCTAATAGTGATTCGTTTTCAGAATTGATTTCACTTCTTAATTGTGGTAAATCATCATTACCAATGAATCTAAATCTTTTTAACAAAGTTTCATCCGAATCAACTTCAATCAATTTTTTAATATTAGGTAAAGAAATCTGATAATCATTATTAGTTATGTATAAGCCATCGTTAAAATAATTCAGCAACGTCTCAAATAAAAATGTTTCCTCAGTTCTATCTTTAATAAATATATCTGTTTTATTTTCAGTAGTTATGATTTTGTGCCAATCATCACCTAGAATGGCCCTTTTCCATATTAGTTTTTCATTTAGAGATTTTTCATCATCAGATAAATTTGATAAATGTAATAGTTTTAATGCATAGAAGTAATTGGCTTTATTTTTAGTTATTGAGCCGTCTAATAAGGTAAAAGTATCAACTAATTCATTAACAGTCAATGTCTTGTTAGTTAATAATCTTGCCAAAGCTCTTTCAAATGATTTTTTGAATATTGCATAAGATTCACTGTTATAAGCTGGTTTGAGTAAATCTTTGACAATTGAATCTATTTGAGCTGTTGGATCACTGTCTGATCTGATTAGATTAGAAATTTGATCAATTATAGCATCTTGGGCTTCAACATGGTCAAGCTCTTCTTGAATATCTTGAAGAAGTTCATCATCTAATGGATCTATACTATTCTCACTGGTAACTAATGCCGAAAGTTTAGCAATACTTAATTGAAGATGTCTATTTTTCTGTAGTTCATCGTTTTTCTGTGAAACACTAAGAAGAATTTTGGAAGCCTTAGAATAATTCCCATCAAGTATATCTCTAATCCAAGAAACTTTCCCGTAATCATTCTCAGCAAAGAATTTTCTGAGATAATCACTATATTGTTCAAAGCCCAATAACAATACTTCATATTTCCCTGTTAATATATAGTAACTATATAACTTCTGGGCAAATTCGTATCCAAATTTGTTAAAATAATGATCAAATCTAAGATTAACACGGTCTAATTCATCATCCTGTGCATTCTCTCTGTCTTCATCTGATATTTCTACTAATGAGTTCAGATCTTGATACGTCTCTGCAATTGCCAATGCTTCAGATTTCGCATTGAATAGAACCAAAGTCTTTGTCCATACGCCTGATCTTGCATCGTAAAACGCTTGGTCTCTATTAATAGAGTCCTGAATATCTCTTGTCTTTGGAACAACATTCTTCAACCATATCAATTTTTGCTGAAGTTCATAGAATAATATCTCTGTTAAAGCAACAAAAGTATCAGACAATTCTTGACTCTGTGGAGCCCCACGATTGGTAGTAGCGAGTTTTTGAAAAATTTCGTCAATTAAAATATAGATTTCATGTACTGTGTACCAAGGCTCTTCATCACTGGTTACTGAGCTATCAAGAGCAAATAATCCATAGCGATAATCTTTTTCTGCTTCTAGAATTCCTGAATAAATTGTAGTTATCACTTCAGCTGAAATTTTTGTTTCAAGATTCTTGTCATCATTTATACGTCTAAAAAATTTGATAAGGAATTGATTTAACTGATGTAAACCAACCAAAAAAAATTCTGTCTGATAAGAACTCTTTGAACTTGGTTTGAAATCTGTTAGTGACTTCTTAAATACAGTTATCAAATTATCATTATTTGAATACTTCGACAAAACCCTTTGAATGTTAAGAGCAGCGGAAACTTTCTCTAAAGATGATACCAATGATAATTTAACTTTGGAACTGATTTTATCTTGAAAGTTAGTTGATGTATAATGCAACAATTTTTCAAGTTTATGTTGGCGAAGTTCTAAGTGATTTTCTAATGATGAGAGTCTTGGTGGTAAATAAGGTGAACCAGATACCAGAATTTCATCTGCAACTTGCAATATTTCAGTTTCTATTTCTAGTTGATCGACACTTAAGCTCTCTGGTAGATCAAATTCAATTGGGTTTTCATTTTCCTCCCCATAAAAGACAGCTTGTTCTATGTGCGATTTGAGAACAGATGAAGTCTGTACAGTTGTATTGCTATCATCTTTTTTGGTTGAAAGTCTCTCTATTCTGAGGACACCTATTTGAGGTACAATAGCATATATAGATGGTGACTCTGAAATGACATCATCTTGATATTTTAAGTCCTCAGAGCCAGTACCAATTATACGAATATCCGATCTGAACGTGATGATATCTTCCCATTTTCTTTTTAAGTTCAAAGTATGATCTAATTTAGTAACCAATTCAGTGAATACAATTGCATTCTCAAAGATCACAAATGCAGTAGATCCTGGTAATGGAACAGCTAATTTAGGCTTGATGTTATAATGCGATGAGTATGTGTTTAGCTTGTATGCAGAAAATATAAACAATTCATCCTTCTCTTTTTTTAAGGTAAATAAAACATAAAAAGTCTCGTCCAAACTACTCTGGAAACTTGTTAACACCAAGAACACATCTTCGCTTCCAAAATTTGATAATAAGGCAAGATCAAGAACTTCAAGTCCATTAACTGAATTGGGATATAGTTCTTTTATATGGTTAATGAGTAGATTTAATAGGTCACTCTGGAAAATTTGTTTCGACTGGCCATCCCTCGCACAAGACCAAACCTGGAAATCACCACCACTGGTTATAGTTGCAACAATACGCTCTCCTTGACCTAATATTGAACCTGCTTTTATTGATACGATTTGTCTTGAAGTACTGAGTTTATTACTGAAAAATCCAGTCTGTCTATGAACAATTTCCGATGTTGAGAGACTTGGTTTTCCTGCAGAATCTCTTAAAGATAGTAACAGTAGCCGACCTGTACTTGTTGATAACAAAATGCCTGCGGGCTCAATAGCTTCACCCAATGTTATTATCTCGCCATCGTATAACCTTATTAAATAGTCAATGCCCTTATGATGTTGCAGCAGCCCAATAGAGGATGCATTACTGATATTTTCATAAAATCTAACGTGTCCAGTATGTGAATTTATAGAAACAACACCTGGTTCAGAATTACCTGCACTTGGTAACACTGTTAATGCAATAGGTGCAAACCCAGAATTCGACGGCACAACTGGCAAGTTTAGAGTAGATGGAATCCCATCGACTGACTTATAATACCACGTATAAATAACCTCATCAGACACTAATAGGCCATAACCTGTATTTTCATCAATAGATCCCTTTAGATAGTGAGCACGGGTCGAATTCAGCACAATTGGCGTCGCCGCTAGCTTGGAAACAACATAGTTGGAGTTTCTAGTTAACTCTGTAGACACATTGGCGAAATGGTGACTTTTCCTAACTTCATCTCTATTAGCGCCAACATCAAGATCTTTCTTTGGAGTCGCACCACGCGCAGAAAATGAAGACCCAGCTTTTCTCACATGGAATCCAGCTCTCTCTGTCATCTCCAAAAACCTCTTAATTTACCGAATTACGGACAAATATCAGCAATTATATAGCTGTAAACCTCTTATGTTTACCTTTAATAACTCGAAAATTTTGGAAATCTTCTGTAACTAAAGCACCGGGTAACCATAAAATCCTTTTTGGGTTATTCCGGTAATTTAAATCACATGACTATAGTCGGTTTTAAACTTTTTAATATTTTTTTTTTTTTTAAAGCTCATCTCTAAATGAAATATATTATAAGCATTCTTTTTATAAGTACAAAAGATGATTAGAACCGTGTATGTAACTTCTCTGGGGTTCAGTTTTTTTTTTAGGGAGAATACTAACAATGAAGTAAACCAAAAAATGCTCGTTCCAAAAGAGCCTTGAAGAATAAAGAAGCTAAACTAGTTGAAAATGTTAAACAAGCACTTTTTGTTCCAGGATCTACTGGTAATAAATTCTTACATGACGCTATGGTTGATTTGAGTGCGTTAAAGAAGCCAGACATCAAGAGGTTCTCGAAGAAAAACGATATAAGACCGTTTGAAGATGCTTCCAAGTTAGAATTTTTTTCAGAAAAGAATGATGCTTCCTTAATAGTATTTTCAAGTTCAAGTAAAAAAAGGAAAAATAACTTGACATTCGTTAGAACTTTTGGATATAAGGTATATGATATGATCGAATTGTTGATATTAGACAACTACAAATTACTTTCAGATTTTAGAAAAGCTACATTTGCCGTTGGATTAAAGCCAATGTTCACATTTAATGGGGCAGTTTTTGAAACACACCCAGTTTATAAACATGTTAAATCATTAATGTTAGATTTCTTCAGAGGCGAAACGACAAACTTACAGGATGTTGCAGGTTTACAGCATATTATATCGATCACTGCAGGTGATTTTGAAGAGGGACAAGCATTACCACTAGTTAATTTTAGAGTTTATACATTAAAGACTTTCAGAAGTAATCAAAAAGTTCCAAGAGTCGAATTGAATGAGATAGGACCAAGATTTGATTTTGCAATTGGTAGATATGAGCATCCATCACCAGAGACTGAAAAGGAAGCATTCAAAAAGGCTAGACAATTAGAAGCTAAGAACCATAAAAACATTACAACTGATATAGTGGGTGATAAGATTGGTAGAGTTCACGTTGGTAAGCAAGATTTGATGAACTTACAAACTAGAAAGATGAAAGGTTTGAAGAAAAGATATGATCAAGTTGGTGAAGAATTCGATGATCCAGTATATGAAGATGAACCTGTATCAAAGAAGCCTAAAGTTTGAATAGATTGTAAAATAAAATATTCTGAAATTTTGATTTACGTATTTTCCAAAAGAATTCGAACACCTATTTTATATAATCTCTAATTACCAAAATTACTAAAAAAACCTAAACCAACTATCAACCCAACAAAAGTAAAATCTCTATTGAGATCTATTGTTGATTAATCTGAGTATTTGGCTGTAAATATTTGGACTTGAAGAGTATGGTTGGGGACACAATATAGCGATGAGCTTCTGATTTTTACCTGATAAATGAGACAATAAGAGGGCAGTTTGAGGTTTGATGTGTTGTTATGGAGAGTTAAGGCTGCTTACTATCACATAGGACATTTCAACTGGGGTTTAAATCCCGATATAACTAATATTAATTGCAATATAACATATGAATAAAACACAGGGCACCATAACTAAATTTTTCCAAATTAGGTAATATTCCTTTTTTTGATATATTTATCTTTTTAGCCAGGGCCACTTCTTCCAAATACACAATAAAGAGAGAGAGAAAGGTAAACGAGTAATTAATCCAAAAGGAAGTTAGTGGGAGTTCTCTTGAGAGACAGGCTGTGATTGTGATCTGTATTAAGTCTGGTATCTAGTGGGAAGCTGCTACTTAGATAGTGAAAGTCTTGTCGGTATTGAAATCACCATCCCTCATTCGCATGGTGTAATGGGTATACGAAAAAGCAGTAGAAATCAACCAGTGAGTATTTGGTTCATTTTTTCTTGTTCAAGGGGGCTAACAGTGGATAGGAAATGGTACAAGTTTGTAAGTGTCGATGATTCTGGATTTTTTTTTTGGCAGGTACTAATTAAGTAAGATCAAAATGAGTTTGTGTTTGATGAAGGTGGTGGTAAGGGGAATTCCGTCAATTCAGCACCATCGCTGTTGAAAACGTTGTCGCACGCCTTTAAAGAGAAAAAATCAGTTGTTGCAGATGATCAGCTGAGAACCGTCGGTGCATCATTCTCCCACCTGAGAATGAGTAATGATAGTTCGTCATCGATTAGTCTTCCTTCAACGAGTGTTGCTGTGAAAAAATCAAAAGCACGACCAAAGACGTCGAAAAGGAATTCTTATAAGGTCGAGCATGCTCCCTCGCCACGACATTCTGATCAATATACAGATCTAGACGATGATTGGGATGCTGATATTGATAAAGCGTCTGTGGAAGTTTTACCGGATTTTATAGAAAAGAAGCCAACATTTGAGTATCCAAATGTTAGAAAGAAGCATAATTCTGACTCTTTAGGTGTTAAAAATCATATCGATGGCATTATAAAGGACCCGGCAAACTCTCTATATACGACTTCTGCGCCTGCACTAGAAGGAGATTTTGAATCAGCTAGAGGGATTGAAGAAAGAAATGCTGCAGTGTCAAGATTCAATAGGTTCAAAAAGCTGATCCAAGAACCAACTATTGATTTAGCAAGATTGAAAAAAATGTCATGGAATGGAATCCCTGATGAACTACGACCAATCAGTTGGCAATTATTATTAGGCTATCTACCAACAAATTCCGATAGAAGAGTTACACAACTGGCAAGAAAAAGACAAGAATATCTTGATGGTATTAATCAAGTTTTCAGTATTGAAAAGGACCCTATTACTTGGCATCAAATAGAAATTGATATTCCTAGAACTAATCCACACATCAAGCTTTATAGTTACGAGACAACTCAAAGGTCTTTGGAAAGAATCTTATATTTATGGGCAGTTAGACATCCGGCATCTGGTTATGTACAAGGAATCAATGATTTAGTAACTCCATTTTTCCAAACTTTTTTGAAGTCTTATGTTGACACTGAAATTAATATTGAGAACCTTAACCCAGCAATTCTTCCTAAATCTGTTTTGGATGCAACTGAAGCGGATACCTTTTGGTGCTTAACAAAATTGTTAGAAGGTATTCAGGATAACTATATACATGCTCAACCCGGAATAATAAGACAAGTTGGCGAGCTCAAAGATCTTATCAACCGAATTGATTCTGAACTGTTCAATCATTTTGAGGCTGAAAATATTGAGTTTATTCAGTTTTCATTTAGATGGATGAACTGTTTATTAATGAGAGAAATAAGCGTTAAGAATACCATAAGAATGTGGGATACATATTTGAGTGAGGCAAATGGCTTTAGTGAATTTCATGTATATGTTTGTGCTGCTTTTCTGGTGAAATGGAGTGATGAGCTTAAAACGATGGATTTTCAAGAGATTATGATGTTTTTACAGAATCCTCCGACAAAATCCTGGACTGAGAAGGACATTGAACTACTGTTAAGTGAAGCATTTATCTGGCAAAGTCTCTATAAGAATGGATCTGCCCATTTAAGGTAATAAATTATTCAAAATGCTTAATATTTAATAGTATACTGTTTTATTTGTAACCGACACTTTTTGACAGTTCGAAGAGCTTGTTAAAAAAAAAAATTTCGATAGTGCATAAATGATAGAGAATACTAGCTAATTCTATATTTACGACGCCAGATTCTCGATATTATCATTCGAATTCTTTCTCTGTGTGCTCTTTAATGGTTAGATTCTTGAAAAATTGTGATATTAAGTAGAGGATTTCATTATCAAAAAGGATTTGGAGGGCTTTAAACTAACTCTTATAACTCTGAGCTAAAAGTCATTCATATTGTTTTCTTACCATAGAGCTCATATAGCTTCACGGTCTTCCGTGAATTATTACAAAGCACTTCATATCCCAACTAGTTCAAGTCCTAGAAGAAGAACGAATCAAGGAAGAAACAAAGCCAGAGAAGAACCTCAAAAGGTCATCAAACAGCCACCGATCAGACAACCCATCAAATTAGAAAAGAAGAAAAGATTTGACAGAGGTACTATTCCAGAATCAATGTACCCATTTAGAACTCTGACACATCCAACGTCGGATATCAAGCATCCAACAATCATGCTTCATACCTCGCATGGTAGAAGGTATTTGTTTGGTAAGATACCAGAAGGTTTACAAAGATCTTTGAATGAGCAGAAATTGAGGGTTTCTAAGCTTAGCGGTGTCTTTTTAACTGGTAAGCTCGATTGGGAAGGAGTTGGTGGTTTACCAGGCTTGATTTTAACTATAAGCGATCAAGGAAAAAAAGAACTAAACATCTACCATGGAAGTGGTATACTGGATTATATTGTATCAAGCTGGAGATATTTCGTCTTCAGATTTGGAATGGAACTAAAGACCAAAGTGATACCCAATGCAGAGTTACATGAAGACGATATAATGGATGTTCGATCTGTTATCTTGAAGAAATCAAGTTCAGAGACAGAAAATGAACTTTCCTCTGATATTTCTTCGAAATTGAAGGCTATAGTTTCAAGGATGTTTCCGTTAAACGTTAATAATAAACAAGCTATAGAGTTTGATAGCGAAGGTGAAGTGCCGCAAAGTGATCCCAAACTATCAGACCCTTATATTCATGTTCAACTTCCAAATGTTCCTTCACATGAGACTTCCACCTGTTATTCTATTCGCCTACACAAAGTCAGAGGAAGATTTTTAATTGAAAAGGCTGAAGAACTTGGTGTTCCAAAAGGTCCCTTATATGGTAAACTAACAGCTGGACAAGAAATTACACTAAAAGATGGACAAGTTATTACACCTGATCAAGTACTTTCAGAGGAGAGAGTTTTTGATCATGTATTAATCATAGATGTTCCAGAAAGTGGATATATTAAATCTGCCAAAGAGGCAGATTGGGGCGAAAGAGTCGGGTTGATTTATCATTTATTAGGAGAAGAGATTGAGCCATTCAGTGGTGAATATTTAGAATTCATCAAATCATTCGGTCCAGATTGCACTCAAGTAATTTCGCATCCATTATATTGTCCTGATTCTATTGTTTTTAAAGGTTCAGCAGACTTGACATTAAAATTAAAGGCTTTACAAATCAATAATTTCAACTTACCACGGTCATCAGAATCTATAAAGTTGAAGCCTGATACTATAGAGGAAAACGTTGATATTCTTCTACAAGGCCAGGTTATTAATATCGAAGCGTCAATTGTTTCCAAGGCAAATAAAATCACAACTGATAATTCGCTCGTGTCTTTAAGAACGGCAAAAGATTGGAAATCGAGATATTATCAACATGTTAAACCACTAAATTTAGATATAAAACATTCACAAAGGGAGATTTTAAATTTAAAATCTGTCTCCTCTTTCGCCATTGATGACACTATAAATCTCAAAGATCAAGTTGAAACAATCACCTTTGGTACTGGTAGTGCTTTGCCCTCAAAATATCGTAATGTGATTTCAAGTTTGGTAAGAATTCCGTTTGTTAAAGAAGATGTTAAGTCATATAGATCTGTTCTTCTAGACGCTGGTGAAAATACCATTGGGACCGTAAGAAGAACTCTAGGTAATGAAAATTTAGATGCCTATTTCAAAGAGTTAAAACTAATATACTTGAGTCATCTTCATGCTGATCATCATCTTGGTATCATTTCTATTATTAAAGAATGGCTAAAATTCAACAGAAATAATAATGAAACCTTATATCTTGTAACACCATGGCAGTATAACCATTTCGTTGAAGAGTGGATGAAAGTTGAATCTAATAACGATCTAAAAAGAATTACCTATATAAGTTGTGAAGATTTCTTGGTTGGTAGAAGAAGAGATCAAATCTCACAAATTCCATTTCATGAATTTTTATCTGGTGATGCTAATATTAAAGAGACAGTTAAAGTTGCTAAGAGTTATGACGGAATCAAGAACTTATTCAAACATGTTGGAATAAAAGAGTTTTTAACATGTCGTGCTTACCATTGTGAATGGGCTTATAGTGTCTCAATAACTTTTCAAATAAACTCAGAAATTCCTGATGACTTGTTTAAAGTATCATATTCAGGTGATACTAGACCAAATTATCATCAGTTTGCAGAGAACATTGGAGCTAATTCAGATTTATTAATTCACGAAGCTACTCTTGAGAATGAACTACTTGAAGATGCTAAACTAAAAAGACATTGTACTATTAATGAGGCTATTAGAATATCAAATACAATGAAGGCAAAAAAACTAATAATGACACATTTCAGTCAAAGGTATCCACAACTCCCTCGTATATCAAATAATACTGTTGTTATTGCAAAATATTGTTTTGCTTTTGATTCTATGATTGTTAAATATTCTGAGATTGGTGACCAGTCTAAGGTTTTTAAACAGTTAGATGCTGCATTCAGATCAGAGAGAGAAGAAGAAGATCAGACTGAATATGACTAGATAATTACAAATACAAAAATTAGACAAAAAAAAATGCATTTTCATAATCATTACATGTAACCCCCCTAAGCTACCGATGATAAGTTCACATCATAGAAAGTTTCCCAAAGTTCAACGGCTTCCTTCTGACTTTCAATTGTACTTTCTAAATATATCTCAATTGAATTTCTGAAATCATGGATTTTATCAAATTCAAACGTTGCGAGTTCTTCTTTAATATTAGAGCTAATATTATCGAATTTCTCTTTAACTACTTTGTGCTTTTGTTCTAATGAATCGACTTCTGACTTTAGTAAATCAATTTTTTCAGTTTGTGTTCTGTTATACTTGAAAAATTTATCAAATGATGCTTGTTTTTTCTTCAACTCAGATTCAGAATTAGACAGCTGAGTTAATACCTTATCTCTTTGTTGAAATGTAGTTTTAATACTGCTAATAACCCTTTGATATTCATCTAATGTTGAGCCTAAAGTCAACATATCTTGCAGCGATAATCTATCTAATAACTCCTTGATTCTCAATTGAGTAGTTGCGAATTCTTTGAAAAGTTCAGACGTACTCCTTGAAATTTCTAAATCCGCTAAAGTTGTTATGATATTTGCAAACTCCTCAGTGACGATAGCCAAATCATGTCTTTGAAGAACAACAGTTTCAATATTTTTCAAAAACACTTTCAACTGTTGATCTAATGCTTCAATATAAGATCTCTTATCTTTAAAATATTCATCGGGTTCAACAATTTTAGGAGTAAACGAAAAAGCACCTCCAATGGAACTTAGAAAGCCCCCAGAGTTATTATTCAAGCTCCCATCAGTCTCATGTTCTGTAAACGTTGAATTTATACCAGCAGCTTTTTCACGTTCTCTAGCTTCAGATGTAAATCTTTCACTCTGTAAAAACATGATATAATCAGGATCTTCTTGTAATAAGGGATTTTCAGATATTTTAACAAGCATTCTTTCTAATGCAAATCTTCTTCCTTCTATAAAATCTTCATTAAATCTGCCAACAGCTTGTTTGTCAGGAGGTGGTGGGATGATTCTTCCCGGATGGGTTGATTGTAATTGACGGTATAACCATCTGAAATCTCTATATCTTCTGGATACAACGGTTTGACGAGATTTGAATAAGTCGGATTCTGTGTTAGTGCGAACACTATAAACTATATGTGCACTAGTTAACTCTCCAACCTTGATGGGGTCTCCAACCGATATGTCCAAATGAATTGCAGGCTCTTTACGTTCTTTCTGAGACAGTGTTTCTGGCCCCTCTTCTTTTTTAACGGATATGTGATGCTTCAATGGCAATAATGGTGTCCGATTGATCTCAAACAAAGGTGCCTCTGCCTGCTTGAATAATTCTTCAGCTGCAGATAATTGCTCTTGTTTCGGCTGGTCGTCATCATTAGCAATACCCAATGGTCCTAAAGGTGCTTGGTGTGACTCACTTTCGATACCCTGTTGCTTTATAGGGTTCCTACGAAACCTTGGAGCTTTATACACATTTTTACGACGCAATTTAGTAGGAGACAATGTGAAAGATGCCTTGATATCCTCTTCTTTCCCAGCTTCAGAACCTGGCAGATTTAACGAGTTTGAGACGTCTTTAAAGAGAGACTCATCCTTTTGCGGTGACGATAGTACTTCAGTATTAAATCCCTTATCAGCTCCTTCAGTTAGCGACGACAACAGCCCCGACGTATCCTTATGCTCCAGCTCTTTGATTGGTGTCTTATTGCCTGGTGAACCTCGCTCTACCTCCTCAGCCTGGTTTTCTGCATGCTCTTCCACCTCTTCATGCTCTTCCTCATGCTCTTCCTCATGCTCTTCGTGCTCCTCCACCGTCTCCTCCACATTGCTATTAGCAAACGTCGTAGCCAATTCCTGCACTATATTCTCGTCCAGCCCAGCAGCATCTCCCCAATGGGAGCTCTCTAGATAATCCTCAGTCATTGGGCCTCTCTCAGCTTTATTTTGATCCCTTTTCCACCTTTCAATTAAAATGGCCTTGCGGGTAACAACGTCTCACAGCCAAACTCAATCAACTACATTATAAAATAGTAGAGATTTATGGGTGAAATAAGGAATAGGAAGAGGAAAGTGGTCAAGCCCAAGGGTGAGGATGAAGATAAGAAAGAACTTTCCAGAGGTAGTAGAAATTTCTCCTTGTGGAACATTTGGGTTGCAGGAACAATACTTAAGGTGCTATTGTTCGATACGTACCATTCAACAGATTTCGATGTTCATAGAAATTGGCTTGCTATAACCAACAAGTTGGGGATGGCACAATGGTATGTTGAAGATACAAGTCATTGGACTTTGGATTACCCACCGTTTTTCGCATATTTTGAATGGGTATTATCACAGTTTGTACCAAAGTTTGTTAGAGACGATGGATGTCTAGATATTGTAGAAGTGGGCAGTTATGGTTGGCCGACAATTGTTTTCCAGAGGAGCACCGTCATCATAAGTGAGATTCTGTTGTTTGCAGTGCTACAAACGTACATAAATTTGAGTAGTAATAAGACATTGACGTTCATCGTTGCAAGCTCGCTAGTGTTGTCACCGGGACTATTGATTGTTGATCATATCCATTTCCAATACAATGGAATGCTCTTTGGGATATTCGTCGCGATTATTCTGGCAGCTCGTCATGAGCGTAATTATCTAGTGGCTTCCTTGTTTTCAATCTTATTATGCTTTAAACATATTTTCCTATATTTGGCACCTGCAGTTTTCGTTTACTTGCTGAGAGCTGAGGTACTAGATATTAATCAGAGAAATGTCTTCAAGTTTATCAAATGGGAAAATTTGTTTAAACTAGGTTCAATTGTTGTCATAACTTTTAGTTTTGCATTCTTACCATTTGCTTATTACGGAGTAATACCGAATCTTTTATCAAGATTGTTCCCATTTGCCAGAGGCTTGACACATGCGTATTGGGCACCAAACTTTTGGGCTTTGTACTCATTTATTGATAAAGTCTTGGTTGTTCTTTTAAAACTGCCATATATCAACACCCCAGTATCTAAACTCATCTCAATTCCAACTATAGATATTATAAATGAAAGGTTACAAGAAGTCAGTAACACTGGTACAAAAGGTTTAGTTCAGGATGTTTTTTTCATAATATTACCAAATATTACTCCAAGAATAACATTTCTATTAACTCTATTTTATGATGTTTTATCATTATTACCAGTTTTAATCCAACCAAATTTCAAAAGGTTCGTTGCAGCATTAACTCTTAACGCATATGCATCATTCTTATTTGGTTGGCATGTTCATGAAAAGGCTATTATGTTGATAATAATTCCATTTACATTTTTAAATAATGAAAGAAGACTACTAAATTGCTTTCTCGTCTTAGCAGGTGCTGGATATGTTAGTTTGTTCCCATTATTACCAAACCAAAATCTTATTAAACAATTGTATACGCTTATTTGGTTCATTATTTATTCGTTATCATTTATGGAAGTTTCAAAACATAAGTCGTCGCAAAGAAGAATTTTTTTCTTTGACAGAATTTCTTTAATATATATAGTTGGATTAATCCCAATGGTGCTTTCAGTTTTCTTCATTGATTTATTCAAACATAAATATGCATTATTAGAAAAATTTGAATTTGTTGGCTTGATGATTTACAGTGTCTATTGTGGTATTGGAGTAATTTCCAGTTGGATCGGATTAAGTTGGTTATATTTTTTTGAGGATGCCATCTGGAATGACGATTATGATGATAAATAACACTTCATTTTGAACACTTCATTTTGAACACTTCATTTTGAACATAATGGACAATACCATTTACCTCTTGGAGCCCTTGTTAATCCAACACAACCATAATGAAACCACTCTTTTGCGCAATCCTCGTTATCACACGCCACCATCTCACCATAACTGGGACCATTACAAACACAATAACTCTCAGTTACTACTTTAGGTATAGCTCTACTTCTTGCCTTTGGCTTTTTAATTGTAAAATTAGGTACTTTTGTCAGATTTATTTTCAGCGTCACTTTCTTCTGGTTCGACGTTCGCTTATTACTCCGTTGTGAGTGTTTGGCTAGATTGTCTCTCATTTCGATTTCATTTTGATACATTTTATTGTCATGTTTTAACTGTTCATGTTGATTCTGTAACTTTAACTTGGCCAGTTTGATGTTGGCCGATATCGATTTAGCCTCCGCCAGCGATTCACTTCTTAATCTGTGCAATTTTCCAAAAATATCATTGATCTCAGAAACAGCTTGTAGATACTCTTGTTTGGGTAGATCTTGTTTGATATAAATTAGTTTTGAATTAAGATCGCGCTTTAGCGCGTCATGTGAGATGTCCAAATGCTGAATCAGCCATAGCTTCCGTATCACGTCTGATGGTAGATGGTCCACTATCGATAAGAACGAAGCTCTTACATCAAACTCGCTCATTGTGATAACACCAAAAAATGGTATATTTGGCGTTAAGTTAGTTATGGGTAATTTGTCAACTACCCAGTATTGTTTTTCTGTTGGGGAAAGCCGCTTGTCACGTGTGAGGATATGATTTTCCACGTGACTTGTGTCATGTTGATTTAATGTCATGTGATTTAATGTCACGTGATTTATCTAGGAAAATCACGTGAGATCACTGATGCAACAACAACACCAACCGTCGCCTGCAGTTATGCTGCACCAATAGTAGCCCATTGATTGACTAGCAGTAAGAGAATTGAAGATAAGAAAACGACGATTAAGTGTACAAATCTCTTAGCAAGCACCCAGTTATTATTAGATAATCACAATCTACGGGCCCAATTCTACCAAACTACAACGTCTTATAACAACTTCGCCATACAAACTTAGCGTCAATTCCGTGTATTTGCCTATTCCAACTCCTCGAGAAACACAGTAAAAAAGAAAAAAAAAATAAAAAAAAAACGGCAGCTTCCACCAATAGAATATTTTTAATTTTTCAGAGTAAGAATTTCCTAATACACACACATCGTCAAGAAAAAAAAGTTGAATTTTGTGAAGATTGATATATTTACAAAGGATCTGGCTAATCTACACTCGTCGCTGAAATATGTTCTCATCCATCAGATCAACTGTTAGATCAAACATAGTAGGTTATATTTGTCAAACTCGAGGTTTTAGCGGGTTGGTGGTGATTTGTTTTTTTTTTTAAATCTCTAGCGCTAAAAGCTTTCCTTTGTCCTCTATTGGGGGTTTTTGTAACTAACAAACTCTAGAAATCATTCTCAACTTCAGCTAAGGCTGTTGCTGAACCAACATCATTCGCTAAAAAGGCTATCATTGGTGGTGTTGCTACTGCTGGTTTAACCGCTTCTTACTTTTTATATGAAGATACAGTCTTTGCAGATGCTATGACTGCCGCTGAACACGGTTTACATCCACCAGCGTACAATTGGTCACATAACGGTATGTTTGACACCTTTGATCATGCGTCCATCAGAAGAGGTTACCAAGTTTACCGTGAAGTTTGCGCGGCATGTCACTCCTTGGACAGAGTCGCTTGGAGAACTTTGGTTGGTGTTTCACACTCCAACTCTGAAGTCAGGGCTTTTGCCGAGGAATTCGAATACGACGATGAACCAGATGACCAAGGTAATCCAAGAAAGAGACCAGGTAAATTAGCAGATTATATTCCAGGCCCTTACGCCAACGAACAAGCTGCAAGGGCTGCCAACCAAGGTGCCTTACCACCAGATTTATCATTGATTGTTAAAGCTAGACATGGTGCTTGTGATTATATCTTTTCATTATTGACAGGTTATCCAGATGAACCACCAGCCGGTGTTGTTTTACCTCCAGGTTCTAATTATAACCCTTACTTCCCAGGTGGTTCAATTGCTATGGGTAGAGTTTTGTTCGATGATTTAGTTGAATATGAAGATGGTACTCCAGCCACTACTTCCCAAATGGCTAAAGATGTTACAACTTTCTTAAACTGGGCTTCCGAACCAGAACATGATGAACGTAAAAGATTAGGTTTGAAAGCCATCATTGTTTTATCATCATTATATTTAGTAGCAATCTACGTTAAGAAATTCAAATGGAGTCCAATCAAAACTAGAAAAATTAGATTCAATCCACCAAAGAATTGAATAAATGAAATCCCAATTATGATGATAAAAACAAACACAAAAAAAAAAAAAGAAAAAGAAAAAAAAGAAAAGACCTTTTCCTCATTAACTATAACATTTATTCTAACATATTCCAACTGAAAGAGAAAACAGAAAATTAAACTATATCATAAAGTCATGTCGTTTTAAAGATTTTTAACTTTCTAATTTTTTTGTCAAAACATTTTATTTTTTTTTTATATTAACAATTTTTGGTTTTTGGGAGACTTTTACAAGAAATGAAGCTTTTTTCTTTTAAAAAATGAGAAAGTCCAAAATTTATTTATAATCTACTTTTTAACGAAGATAAAGAATATATTTGTGAGAGAGGACAGTTGAAAGAAAAAATTTTTTTGTTTATATTAATTCCTTTATTGTTTTCCAGTCAAAAAAAAATTTAAATTTGCATTGTGTCTATAACCTTTTTTTCAATCCATCAAAGACAAAGAATTTTCTCTTTTTTTTTTTATATATAACTAGAAAATCATCAAATAAAATAGGTATAAGTCTATGTCATATGTAGCGGACCCTTTGAACAGTTTATGTGCTTTTTTCACACTCAGCAAAAAGGGGAACCCCCCATTGTACATGGAAATATATGAGCTTTTAGTACATTAAACAATTTGTAGAAAAGAGATATTTACTTCATAGAAAGCAAAAAAAAAAAAAAAAATACTCCGCGACGGGGAATTGAACCCCGGTCTACCATGCGACAAACGGTAATTCTAGCCACTAAACTATCACGGACTTGTTTTTTGCTTGAATTGGAACCAGAAAATCATGACTATAATATGTTGATACAATAGACAGCTATAGACATACCCATGAGACTCAATTTTTGGTTCTAAAAACCTGTATTCTGTGAATTATTGAGATGTTCTTCTTCTATTTTAACTGGAGGGTCATAATTCTGGTAATCGTCTTTCTATTAAATCCTAGATTAGATATCCTAATACTCGGTAAACTTTGAAGCACATAAGTCTCAATGGAGAGTAGGACCAAAAAGTTCGTCCTGCAACAGCTTAGATTTTAGCTGATATTCTATTTAAGATCGACGATGGTGACACTAATAGAGGAAAATTCTATTAAGTCTGAGTTCTCATAAGGTGGGAGATTGATTCAATATGGAGAACAAATTCAATGAAATCGCTCTTGTTTCCAATCAGCTTTCATTTTCCAATAAGTGGCTGCTATTGCTGTTGCTGCATTGAGACTCAGCGGGATAATTCTCCTTTTGTTAATAAAAACCAGGTCACCTTTAAAATGACTATTTGCTCATTAACAAAAATAACCTCCTTGGCAGCTGTTTGATCTGGAAAAAAAAAATTCAATAGGAATAGTTTGTTGGCTTTGAATACTGATCGTCTTTTTTTTACTTTCTCGTTCGTTGTATATAAAGATCTCTGTTATAAACTCCAATAGTTTTGACAGGGTCCATTTATGGTTTCGTAAAAATCTTAGTGGGACAGAAGAGGGAAAGGCGTGGAAAGGCGGACTCTTTACAGAATCACTTAAAATATTAAATAAGTATTCATATACTGAATCAAGCAAATCTAGCGCTAGTGGCAGCTTTCAAAATGGGATGGTAATTGGTGGATCTAATGGGGTTTAATGTGAAAGATATCGCTGATACAAGAAAATGCGTCATTGAAGCGGTCTTATTACCTAAAATCTATAATTTGAGAAAAGCGAGTCTTTTACACGGTTCTATAAACACTTATAATAATTATTAGTTCAAACAAAGTATCTGAAATTTTTATTCTCGAAATCAGTTAAATCCAAGAATTCGTAATTCTTTGGAGGTGTATAGTACTCATCACCAAGTTTCTCCTGTGCTTTATCTCTCCGTCTATTTTCATAAATATTGTAGAGATATAAGAGCACCATTAAAACTAACGACACGGCTTGCAGAGCAGCAATAACAGTTTTGGCAGGCACATAGTTAGGTGCATCTTTTGCTCTGAAAGTTTGAGGGCCAATTGTGTTGCCAACACAATATGCAATGAAATACAATGCACTGACTGTAGTTTTCTTTGTATAACCTAGTGTATTTGTGGTAATTAAACTTAGAACTGTCACCCAACCAATACCTCCAAAACTACCAAGATAATATCCAGCTAATTGTACATGCTTGCTCTCGGCAAAGGCTAATAGGCAACTGGCAAGGAATGCAATGGAAAAGGCAGAGATACCGACTAAGGTTGGTTGTCCGAAGAAATAAGTCAAAACATAACAATAAAGAGCAGATATCACCTGAACAGCACCACCTGGTAGACCAATTAATAAAGCTCTTAATGGCTTGAATCCAAATGAATCACTGACTAAGATGGATCCAAAACTTCCTAAACCTCCATTTGGAACCGTTGAGACAAGACCATGTAAGACATAAAGATATGTTCTTGGGTCTTGAAAGACCTCTTTAAATTGGGACAGTTTAAATTTCTTATTACCATAACCTTGTTGATTATTTCTAATTCTTTCAATTGCAATTTGCTTTTCCTCTTCAGTGAAAAACCATGCCTTTGCTGGAGTATCTGGAAGATGGAAAAATATTACAAAAGATAATAAGATAGTTATGAATCCAGTGATTAAAAATAAAACTTTCCAAGCATCTAATGCAATAGAATCTTGATGTCTAGCAACACCATAAGCGAGCGAACCACCAAGCAAGCCACCGAAGCCGTTACTTGAGAACCAAAAGGCTGTTCTCTGGAACTGCTCAGATTGCTTGAAATATTGTGCAGTGATAATCATCAGCGCTGGTGACACAATAGACTCAAACCCACCTAGAAAGATTCTTGCAACCAAAAGACTTCTAAAGTTGAAAGCAGCAGCATTCAGAACGAGGACAGCACCCCAGATGAAGATAAATATGGATAATGTTCTAATCAACGAGAATCGCTGTAATAATCTGACAGCTGGATACTCAAATACCAAATAACCTAGATAAAAGGCTGTTGATAACCAAGCATACTCTTGTCCTTTCAGATCCAGATCCGTACGCAGACCCATGATAGCTGTAAATGACAACGACACTTTATCCATATATTGCACTGCATATAGGAAACAGATTAATGGAGTAACGTAAATATCAGCCTTACGTAACACTGCACGATTTTGCTCTGGTGTAATAATAATACCTTTAGTCTTTTCAGCTAATTGGAAACCAACATCTGCATCTGAGTAATCTGCCTCGTTTGAAACTGTTTCCTCAATAACTACTCTGTTTTTCGAGTCAATCGAACCTGATCTTGGAGTACTCATTAATTCGAGCCAAGTAAGATTTTAAAATCATACTTTGCTCATCCATTTATAATCGTAGATAGATGCCATAGTTCAATTGCAACATAATCTTGGGAAGTGTCATGGTGACCCAATATGACATATCGACAGATCCTCTGGGCTTCGGGCTTTAATTAGCGGGAATGCTTAAAAGGGTAAGGATAACGGTATAATACAGCCCAATATCTCGGCATTGAAGCCCTATAACAGGTTCGTATGGCTGTTCAGATGATATTAGTAATATATGTGTAGTTGGTGGGAATTTTTATTTTTTTGGTAATATCATTTATATTCATATATTGATGTGTAGAAAGATCGACAATATATTTATCGTAAAGATATGTTTGGGAGTGATTATCAGGAGCTGAGGGCTCTTTCTGCTTTTAAACTTATTAAGGAGGAGACTGGCTATGGCTTTTAGAGCCGTGGCAGGAGTACTAATGGGATCTAATAGCTTGAGATCTAATGGCTTGGTATCGCATAGTAAGTGCTGCCTGTGGTCAAAAAGCTAACTGCAGAGCTATTGTGCACAACTGATGGCACTTTGCTCTATGGCACTTTGCTCTATGGCACATATAGCTGACATATGTCCTCTACATCCATAGATATCTCTTGAGACGACAGGTGCTCTACATTCAAGATTGAACCATCTATATCTATTCTAGTTGTCTAAAACTTTAACTTCTGTGTCGACAAAAGTCTTCTCGTATGGCTTACCAGCCGGAGTACCAAACACCAATTGCGCTTGAACGTCCCATGAATCTGGAACTTTACCCTTTAAGGCAGCTTGAACGTAACCATTGTAATGTTGCAAGTGACCACCTAAACCTAACTCACCAATAGTGGCCCAGGTGCCGATTTGGGCAGCACCGTTTGAGCTTGAGGCAAAGATTGGGAAGTAGTCTTTGAAAACTGGGAATTGGTTTTGGATTGCAGTTAAAGCATCTTTATCATCAAAGAAAATGATTGAACCATAAGCTTCATCTCTAGCAGAAGCTGGTCTTTTTTTACCGGAATCACCTTCAATAGCATCAACAACTGATTGCCAAACCTTTTTGTGTAAATCACCAACAACAATAACTGCACGAATAGTCTGAGAATTGAATGAAGTTGGGGTGTTTTTAACAAATTGCTGGACAATATCTTGCACTTGTTCAATAGTTACACCTGCTGGTAAAGTGTTCTTTAAAGCATAGTGGGTACGACGATTGGCGAAAGTTTTTAAAATAGAAGCAGTAGCTGAAGACATTGTTTTTAGGGCTGTCTGGCTCTGACTAAGTGCAGACTGTGATGCTTATATACAAAAATCTCGTTTCCTACTGTGGATTTACAAGACGCATGAGTAAGTAATTGGTAATGATCCGGAGATTACAAATAGGAGGAACATTAGCGAAATGCGTTGTGGGTTTGTGCTTGTGGTGATTGGGCTTGGTTACTGAGCTTTCATTGAGCTGTAGGTTACGTGTGAGTGCGTACGTGAGGTACGCGAAGAGCTGATGGTACGGGTGAATGTATACATTTCACAGTTCTTGTACTTTTGAGTGTGTCTAAATCAGTGTAAACAGACTAAATCAGTGTCGCAGGCACCTAAGTGCATCAAATAATATCAAATGATAGGTAGATACCTAGTCATCGCAGACACTATTAATTGGTACCTGTCGGTATGTAAAAAGTTCCGCACAAAGGTGCACAAAGGTGCACAAAAGTGCACAAACCACTATCACGAAGCCTACACCACTCACCCAAACTATTTATTCGTCTATTATATATTCGTCTATTATATATTCGTCTATTATATATTCGTCTATTATTTACACCATATAATCAGATCGCTTACCCTCCCCTCTCTTAAATATTCCCAAATAGGAAGTATATCTTTTTTATTTCCTGTTTAGGTATATATCCTGTTTAGGATATTTTCTTGTCTTTTTCCAAAATTTTCAACCGTTTTTGGGATTTGGTGATAATCAAAATCAAATCATAAATTTTTTTTTTTTTTCATTCTATGCTAAAGAGATTGGGCTACTTGTTGAATAGAATGTCTGCAGAATTATCTCACCCTACAATTAAAGATGGCTGGTTCAGAGAAATCTCTGATACGATGTGGCCAGGTCAAGCCATGACTTTAAGAGTCGATAAGATCTTGCACCATGAAAAATCCAAGTATCAGGATGTTTTGGTCTTCAAGTCTACTGATTATGGTAATGTGTTGGTTCTAGACAACGTCATTCAGGCTACTGAAAGAGACGAGTTTTCTTACCAAGAGATGATCACTCATTTAGCACTGAACTCTCATCCAAACCCAAAGAAAGTGCTGGTCATTGGTGGTGGTGACGGTGGTGTTTTGAGAGAAGTCGTCAAGCACGAAGGTGTCGAGGAAGCTTGGTTATGTGACATAGATGAGGCTGTTATCAGAGTCTCAAAGGAGTACTTGCCAGAAATGTCAGCCTCCTATAAGCACCCAAAGGTTAGAACTCATATTGGTGATGGGTTCAAGTTCTTGGCCGACTATAAAAACTCTTTTGATGTTATCATCACCGACTCGTCCGATCCAGAGGGACCAGCTGAATCTCTTTTCCAAAAACCTTACTTTCAATTATTAAATGAAGCTTTAACTGAGAAGGGTGTCATCACTACTCAAGCTGAAAACATCTGGTTGCACATGAAGATCATTACCGACCTAAAAAAGGCCTGTAAGGAAGTCTTCCCAGTTGCTGAGTATGCCTATACCACCATTCCAACTTATCCATCTGGTCAAATTGGATTTATGGTGTGTTCTAAAGATGCATCTGCTAACGTCAAAAAACCTTTAAGATTTGTTTCTGAAGAAAAAGAAGCACAATTATATAGATACTATAACAAAGAGATCCACTCAGCTTCATTTGTCCTACCGACATGGGCTGCAAAGGCTTTAGAATAGATAAATATATATATATATATATATTGATCTTTTGTAGAATTCGCGATTTGAAAACCGTTATACACATTATGACAAGACGTGTAGGACTTGCTGGGGGCTCATTTGAAGCATCTATATGTGATCTATTACCATCAAATGAAGGAAGGTCTTTATTGGTCCATAAAATGATTAGGAGTTATGGCTTGGACGGTAAATGTGAACAAATCACAGTCAAAATTGCATCGAAAGACCAGTTATTAAAATTTCACGATAAATCATATGTTGATTTTGTACTAAGGCGAAGAAAGCATGTGAATAATGAACTACCAATTGATCAGACGATGCTGACAGATCTTGAAGATTTAGAGGATGATGATAAAGAGACGTTAGAAGAATTTGGTCTATTATATGACTGCCCTTTATTTCCATACATGGATCAATATGTCAAGATAGTCGCAGGCTCAAGTATAGAAGCTGCTAGATTTCTTATGCGTAATCCAGGTGCAAATATTGCAATTAATTGGAATGGTGGACGTCATCACGCTAGAAGGGCAAAGGCTTCAGGATTTTGTTATATAAACGATATAGTTTTGGCAATACTAGAATTGAGAACAAAATTTGACAAAGTCTTCTATGTTGATCTAGATTTACATCATGGAGATGGTGTAGAAACGGCATTTAGATTTAGTGATAAAGTTACAACTTTCAGTATCCATAGGAAAGACATTGGATTTTTTCCTGGAAGTGGTGATTTGAATGACATTGGAAAGGGTAAAGGTTTAGGACATTGTTACAATGTGCCTACAAAACATGGCTTGAGTGATGAGTCGTTAGGGAAGATTGTTGATGAGATTTTATTGCCAATAATAGAAAATGTCAACCCTAATTGTCTTGTTATTCAATGTGGGTGCGATGGATTAAATAGTGACGAGCATCGAGAATGGAATCTAACAATAAAAGGGTTTGGCGCACAAGTGAAGAAATTACTAGACTTGAATCATCCAACATTGCTGTTAGGAGGTGGAGGTTACAATCATTTACAAGTTGCAAGGCTTTGGACTTATTTGACTGATATGGCATTAGGTTCTAAAACTGAATTTGGTTTATTACCAGAGCCTTTTGATGATGAATACGAGTTTTGGAATGTCCAACCAAAAAACATGATTGATGAAAATGATGAAGTCTATATAACTAGTCTAAAAAATTCCCTAAGGTAATCTTTCACCTAAAGTTGATTTCCAATTTGAATCCCACCGTTCTTTACTTTTAATCAGTGCACCTTTTTGTAAACTGTCATAAAAATCTTCATCCTTGAATGCTAATAATAATGACTCTAGAATATCATTTGCTGTTTTAACTCTTTTACCATTTATACCATCTTGAACTAACTCAGGTAATGCAGGAAAATCTAATGCAATAACAGGGATCCCACAACCAAACATATCAACAATTTTCATGGGTAGGTCGATACCACTACTCGATGTGTGTAATGATATACCTAAATCTGCACATGCTAAGATTTTTGGATATTCTTCAGCCGATAACCAAGCTGTTTTTATATCTATTTTAGTTAAATTTGATCTCGATACATTTTCAAGAAATTGTTGTTTTAAAGGCCCTTTACCTGTTATGATAACTTTGAGATTTGGAACTTTTTCTTCTATTTCATAAAGCTTTAATGAATCCAATAAAATGTTAAAATCTTCATCAGGCGTAAAGGATGTCGATGAGATGATGATTTTATCATTAGTGTTATAAGTGCCAAATATTTCTGGATGTGACTCGATAACTTTGGCTTTGGAATCTTTTGCTAGAGGCTTAAACTGTGTAGCAGCTTTATCATATAAAACTAATATCTTATTGTTTCTGATGCCAAACTCCTCATGGAGGAAGATCTTCATGGCCTTTGTCACCGTAAGATTCAAATCGGCAAACTTCGATAAATACTGCTCATATTTTCTCGAAATAACGACAAATGGATGTCCTGGTGACAGTTTTATCGATAGTATACTATAGCCCAAGTTATGCCAGTCGATGATCAAACTTGACCTCGTGAACGTTTTAAACAACACACAGACGGCCAAAATAGGAATAGATGGAGGGTTTTGCACCAATATATGACTGGCACCACGCAATCTCACTAACAACAACAATATTGTCCATAGCTGACTGAGCACCTTCAGCACACCAAACACGACAAATGGCAACCTATACGAATTCTTCACAACTCCAATCCCATGGATAGTAACATTCTCGTTGTCCACGAGATCCAACGGAGGTGCCTCCTCCAAATAACCGCAAAGATCTACCTCATAGCCTTTTTCAGCAAAACTTCTGGCATGGTAACATATTCTAGGAGAATGGCCCAAATCACCCAAAACAACTATAACAACTCTCTTTCTCGAGACATGGCCATGAAACAAAGGCAAGATCACATAAACAACAACTGGCAATGATAAATATATTCCTATGAGCACCCACAGCCACTTTGGCCATTCCGGCAATCCAATCATTTTGGTGTAACCCTTCTTGGAATACGTAAATAAAAAAAAAGTGTTGATTTTAGAAGCTACAACGAATATAAAACAACAAGAATGGTGAGCATCGCGTTTTTAATCAGTATAAGAAGGGAGACAAAAGACTAACAATTCAAGTCTTCAGATCAATTAACAGAAGAACAAATTGCAGAATTTAAAGAGGCCTTTGCCTTGTTCGACAAGGATCAAGATGGCCATATTTCAGGAACCGAGCTTTCAACAGTGATGAGGTCTTTAGGATTCACTCCTTCAGAGTCTGAGGTTGCAGATATGATGAATGAGATAGACGTCAATGGTGACCACCAGATTGAGTTCAGCGAGTTCTTAGCGTTGATGAGCAGACAGTTGAAAACGAACGACTCCGAACAGGAGTTGTTAGAGGCTTTCAAAGTATTTGATAAGAATGGTGATGGTGTTATCTCAAGTGCTGAGTTGAAACACGTGTTGACTTCTATCGGGGAGAAGTTGGACGACAAAGAGGTTGACCAAATGCTTAATGAGATAAGTGATGGTTCCGGTCAGATCGACATTAAACAATTTGCTGCTTTATTATCGAAATAAACGTTTATTATATAGTTTGGAGCTTTATACATTGAATAGAAACATTTTTTTTTTGCTCAATGTCTATGAAATCTATCTGTTTCTAATGGGACTGCAGTCTTTAAATATCTACTAAATGGATTATCATCGTCATTTGTAGATACTTCCGTAGTTTCATCCTTAGAAGAAATCTCTGAAGCCACTTTACTAAAGTCACTTCTTGCAGTCGTCTTCAAAACTGGTTGTGTGCTGATATTTACAGGTTTTGGTTTAATTGGTGGACCGTTCGCCTTTAATTCAGACGGTTTTGACTTAATTGGGGGTGGAACCTTTTCAGCGTTTACTGTTGTTCTTGGAGGTGGTGGTGTAGGTTTCGGTTTGGAGCTTTCAAACTCTGGTTTCTTGAAAGGCTTAGGTGGTGGAACCTTAGACTTTGTAGTCTCAGTTGAGGTTTCAGAGTCAGATTGTTTTCTAGTATTTAGAGGTAAAAACTGACCAATATTCGAAGGCTTAGGCTTCAATGGTGGGGGGATACTTTTGGTTTCAACTTTTGATTCATCTGGCTCGTCAATCATCTGGATTGGCTTTCGTTGCGATGGTAAAAAGTGCCCAACATTGGAAGATTTATACCTCAATATTGAAGGCTTCGACTCGTCTTCCTCCCCTTCAGAAGCAGACTCATTCACATGTGAGTTCAGTCTGTTTTTACCAGGAACAGAATGTTTTGACTTCGATGGTAGAAAATTAGACTCAGAAGCTTTTTCTTTACTGATATGTTTTGGAGGAGGCAAAAAGCTTGCAACGTTTTGTGGTTTCCAAGTTTGTGGTTGGATCTTGTCAGATCTAGAGGATTCCTGTTCAACGTTATCATCTTCTGGTTTGTCTAGCTCTTCAACTTTTCTAAAAGGTTTTGGGGGTGGTAAAAACTGTTCAACGTTTAGTGGCTTTCGATTTGATGAATTGACTTCACTGAGAGATGGTTCCTGATTTGCAGATAGTTCTGATTCTTGAACAGGCTTTGAAAACGATTTGTTCGACGCTTCTACCTCGTTCTGAGCTGGACGTAATTCTTCAGGCTTTCTGAAAGGTTTAGGTGGTGGTGCAAATTTAACATCAAGAGTTGGATGTGATCCTAATGGGGGACTTTTCAAATGTTCGGGATCAGGAAAAGTTTTAGAAGACTGAGAGGAACCAGTAGATCTAGGAGGCAAAGGAGCTGAGCTGGAATTCGTTGGTCTTGGAGGTGGAGGAAAAGAGGAAACGTTGTTTCTTGGAGGAGGCGGTGGTGAAGGCCCCAATGGTGGACTATTCACAGGTTCAGAATTAGCAGGATGTTGAGCAGTTTGAAACGAGCCAGATGATCTAGGAGGTGGAGGAACCGGTGTTGCATTTGGATTGGTTGGTCTTGGAGGTGGGGGAAAAGAACTTACAGCTTCAGTTCTTGCAGGTGGTGGTGGTGGTTTAACTTTGGATTGTGTAGATGCTAAGCTGTCTGGTGTAAAATTTGGAGAGTTTTTTTGAGTGTCAGACGATTTCAAACTTGGATTTGGAGACTTTAAAAGGTCACGGTGAACTGGAGGTGGTGCAAAATTGATCTTGACATTTGAATTATAAGATCCAGCTATACCCTTATCCACTTCTTCTTCTTCTTCTTTTTCTTCAAGTTCGTCTGAGGGAGTCACATTTGCAAGTTGATTTTGGTTGGCTAATGGTGTTCCTAATCTTTCTCTAGCAGGAACAGGTAAATTTGAAAAATCTGGTGAGACAGATTGCGTTGGATTAAAGTTGGGGACCTGCTGATAATTATTGGCAGGTGCTTGAGATTGAAGAGGCTGAATAGGTTGGAGCTGTTGATATGTCTGAGAATTGAGCTGTTGGCCAGCAGCTTGTGTATATCCTCTTGGACCTAAACTAGGAACTTGAGGTTGACTAACTTCAGGTTGAATAACTTGAGTTTGAGTAACTTGAAAATTCTCTAGTGATGCTGGAGTCTGGAGCTGGTCTTGAGAAGGCTGTTGAATCTGTTGTCCATTTTGATTAAGTTGTTTCTGTAATTGTTGTTGTAGTTGATCCTGTAAAGAAAGAGCTGGAGGTTGTTTGATTTCGATTTGAGCCTGAGGTTGAGCCTGTTCAGGTTGAGCCTGTTCAGGTTGAGCCTGTTCAGGTTGAGCCTGCTCAGGTTGACCTTGAACTTCGTATTGAGGTGGAGGTTGTTGAAATGGGGCAAATTGCTGCTGCTCTTGAGGTTGGGATTGTTGTGAGTATTGACTAGGAGGTTGTTGTGCCTGAGTTTCGTGGTAGCCCTGATTAGACTGCTGTTGCATAGCAGGATATTGAGGCTGATGCTGTTGTAGAGGTTGTGAATATTGTGAATTTTGTGGGGGTAGTGGATATTGAGGAGGCTGCTGTTGTTGTAAAGGTTGTTGTTGATACTGAGGTTGTTGTTGATACTGTTGATACTGCTGATATTGTGTATTTTGCTGTCCCTGTGGTTGCGAAAATTGACTTGCCTGCTGCTGGTAAGGTGGAGCTTGCTGCTGCTGATATTGTGGAGCTGGCTGGAATTGTCCTGCTGGAGTAGGTTGACCTTGTTGATTCTGAGCTCCTTGAGCAGGTGGTCGATAATAAGGATTGCTGTAGTCCAATTGGCCTCCTACCAAAGGAGTTTGTAAGCTTGACTGAGATCCTGGAGCATTGATCCCTTGGTATACCGGTTGACCTACTGGCTGACCTACTGGTGGACCTACTGGCTGAACCCCTGGCTGACCTAAAACAGGAGTTTGACCTTGTAATTTAGCACTAGTATACTGATTCTGACCTGGCTTTAACGGAGGTGCTGGGAAGCTTGATGGGTCTCTTAACGACTCAATAGGTCTTGGTGCCCCAGGTTCATAGTCCTCATCTTCCTCATCTCCTGTATTTCCACCATGTTGACCTCTCGAAGCAGCCTGTTGATTCTTCACAGCTTTGTAGCCAGCTTTGCTAGCAGCCTTAGCACCTTTGTAAGAAAACTTGCCAACACTTACAGCACCTTTATAGATCGATCCTTTGTTGTTCTCCCAAAAACTCATTCTTGTTTGATTCAAAAGGAATTAAGAGATGTTGAGATTTTTCACTCTCCCAAAACAATAATATTAAGTGGTAATGAATAATTTATTTGACAATAATTTAAAACTGTATAAATCGACCGAGATATCGATAGATTGGTTCAATGAAGACTTAAAGATATTGGTTTTAGCTATATTGACAGAGTCGAACGATTTGGTAGTTTCTTCAAGTTTATCAAGTTTAACTGCCCAAGAAGTAAAAGATTTAACCCAAATAAGGACAAGTACTGACTTCAAGGTGATCAATGATAGGAGGTTTGAAATTGATACTATTGTAATAGAATTTCCGAATAATATTGTTCGTAATCAATCAATTTCCATTATAAGGACACCAAATGACAAAACATTTCAAAATTTAATACTCATCAAATCGTTCCCCAAGTTTATAAATCTGTTGCTACATTGGTTAAAGAATAAACATGGTGCTTATATTAAACTTTTGAAGTTTGAATCTTCCTTTCTTATAGAATTTTTGGAGTTCATTATTGGCAATTTATCAGATAAAACCAAGATTGGTGATATTCAACTAAGTTTTAACGTACAAACACAATTGAACTCACTATCAAATATCTCAATTGACATATCAAATTCAGATTTGGTTGGATTTATTGATGAGTCGAATGTGCTTAAAAATATTTATGACTATGCCTTAGAGACAACGTCAATTGATTTTACAAAATTAAACATATCAAAGATAAAATGTCAATTCATCACAATTTCCAACGATGGGCGAATTAAATTCCCCAAGGGGTTACCAAGATTAGATAAAACTAGTCTTATTAACTTCACCGTTTGGGATTTTATTGATAGATTATATAACACTATCTAAAAAGTAATAGAGTAATGACTACCTAAAAATTGATAAATAGTCGGCTTGTCACCATTTAAGAATATTTCATTTGGTGCTATAATTTCATCGACTTTCTTTTTAAATTCTAGTTTTTGCATCGTCTGGTAATGATGTAGTATAACTTCTTGATAACCAATAATCATTATGACCTGTAGTGAGCATTTTTTGATCATTAAAAACCTTTCTCCAATGAGCCTTGCCGACACTGTGGAGCTTCTCCATCATATTTATGGGCTTCCACTGCAACATCTTGCCATGTTTTCAACCTAACAAGATCTTGGCCCTTAACATTGATCCAAGATTTTTTTGATTACTTATTGAATCAAAATTCCAGATTAGCCCCAGTTTGCACTTGGTTTCAAAGCTCTTCTGAGCTTTTCAAGCGATCTATGTTCTGCAAACCAATGGAATCCTTGGGCAACAATGATGACATCGACTTAAGCATTGTCGATTGGTATTTCATAGCTTGTTCTCCTTTTTAAACCTTTTTGCATTAACAATACTGTTAGTGAATTTACCAGTACCAGCTGCCAGCTCCAATATCCCGGATTCTTTTGTAACGTTCAAAGCATTAAATAATTTACCAACGAGTGCATTGCCAAAGCCAGGTTAGACCTTATCGTAAATAACGTGATCTGATTTGAATGTAATCACTGAAGCTGGATTACATCCTTCTTATTAACTTTAGTTTATTCATAAGCTTTCAATTTGAAAACATTCGCTTCTATACTCCTTTTTTTATCCCCTTAAGTCCCCTTAGGTAAGTCTTAGCCTAACAAGAAGGATCTCTTACGATCTACAGGGATGATTCACAAGATGCTGAGCCCAAGATTGTAAGCCAAGATACCGTTGAAAATTTTAAGGCTGCGTTTATTACGATTAATTGCCGAGAAGCTTCACCAGCATAAAGCTGCAGGGAAAAATACATTTCGATATATGGGAATAGTGATTTATGTGCATTCGCTATGTTATCTGGGTGTGATACTCATCTGGTGTGATACGATACTCGGGTCTGATTCTCCGTTATGAAACTCCGTTGTGAAACTCCGTTGTGATGCTCACGTTTTGGTTGAAGTTAAATCTGGGTAAATTAAAGACGTTAAAGACGTTCTGATTATATAAAGGAGAAGAAGATCACAGCTGCAATATATGCTCCGAGTGTAGCAGTAGGAATTGAAAGTGGGAAATTAGGAGGAGAGTAGAGTAACAATAGGATAAGTGTAACAACAGGACATGGACCTACTCGTCCATGTCCAAGCTACGATCTTTTACCCGACTCGATAGACCCTTCTAGATTTGACACCTCTGTACTCAAGATGTCTTCACCATCCAGGAAGATTCACGATGTATAACCCCACAAATGCAACAAGGTTACCAATGCTACCAAAGAAACACGAAAACCTGCAAAAAATATACACAAACAGGGAAAGTAAAATAAGTGCGCTACATATTTGAATCTGAACCCTTATTACCTAAACTCTAATATAGAAGAGTCTTATAATTGTGTTAAGAATTAACTCTACCCAATTCGACGAAAAAGCCCAAAAAATTTCCTAATTAGGAGGTTTATGGACCCTAATATGGCTGCAGATTACAGAAACGGCCATGCATATACTTCTATAGAGCTGAAAACAGCACTTAAACCAGGCGGTTCGACCAATGAGTTATGCAGTATATAGTGTGGTTCATTAGTATACCTACTATAGTTATTTCTTCCAAAAAACTGCAGATTTTTTGGTCATTTTGCCGTTAGTTCAATCAAATTAAGAATACGAAAGAATCATGCAGATGTAAGTGCCAATAACTATTTATAAACAAGGGAGAAATTTTTGTACGCCTTAAGATGTGGAAAAAAAAGCAAAATAGAAGAAGTTGTGCTTACTTTTAATCAGAAAATCGCGTGAATTTTTCTTTTTTATTCATCTGTTATAATTAGTTATGATATTACTAGTGTTTTATCTTCTGGTTAGGGTTTTATGTGATGTTGCCCCATTAAAGCCTATAGGAAATACCGAGATATCAGCTTCGTCTGGTTCGGCGAGTGTTGAGATATCTTGGGTTGAATCAAATGCTATACCGAAGTTAACAGATATCACGAGTTATACGTTTTTGCTTTGTACTGGTCCAAACACCAAAATCCACGGGTTTGAAGATACTGCAGTTAAGATTGCAGCATCGGATTTGGATAGTCATACATATACAGCAACTGTTGATTCATCAGTTGGTGCAGATGGTTATTATTATTTCCAAATATATGCCACTAGTAAAAAGGGGTTTACCATTCATTATACAAATCGTTTTAAACTAACAGGTATGTCTGGAAGTTATGAACCTACTGTTGGCTCGGTAACAGCTGCACCTGATGGTCAAACTTCAATTGCTGGAGGTACTACAACTACAACTCATGCGATAGATACAAGATCTTTTACAGTTCCATATACGTTACAAACAGGACCAACAAGATATGGACCAATGCAATTGCAACCTGGTACAAAAGTAACAGTACCATTTTCAAGTTGGACAAGAAAGCATCCAACGAGTGCAGTTACCTACTTTTCCAAGATAAGAACATCCTTAGACCAAGTTTCAACCCTGACACCAGGTTGGTCTTATACAATGACAAGTGCAATCAACTATGCTAGTCCAGCTCCACAACCTTCTGTAAATGGCTGGTATGCTGCAAGTGTTAGATTAACTAGAAGTGTCCAATTATATACCCCAGCTCTTAGTGATATTGTTAGTAAATCAACGTCGAGCTAGTTTTCCCTTTTCCTGTTCGTTTAATGTTCAAATACACACAGCTTGTAATAACTACCAAATTTTTAACATAAATACATGAGATTCTAATATACATAATTAATTTCTTTGCTTTTTACCACCATTTCTCTGTTTAAATCCGTTGAATTTTCTCTTCTTCAAGTTCTTATTACCACCAAAATTTTTATTGTTTGCTTTCATTTCAACATATGCAGGTTTGCTCATAATTAATAATTCTTCTTCATTAAATTTCGGCTTTTCTGATAATTCCAAGAATTTTTTAGCATCTTCTAAATCATTAAATTCAGCAAAAACACTTGATTTAAACTTTTTATTTTCATCTCTTCTTAATCTCACTTCATTTATTTTACCAAATTGTTGAAACCATTTTTCAATTTCAAATTGAGAATTTGGAGTTTCTTCACCAAATCCTTTGGCATAAATAGATCTTTGGAATCTTAATTGCTTTTCACTTTCCTTTGGTGGTAAGATAGGATTTTTACGTTTAATTAATTCACCATTTTCTGAAATATCGAAAAAATCAGATTTTCTCAAAGAGTCAACAATAAATTCAATTGGTCTAAATTTTTTCATTCTGTTGAAGGATGCTATAGTGTTAATTGAAACCCAACCTTCTTGATTTGATTGAACAGTTCTCCATAAAAACTTGTCTTTAGGTAAGTTGGTGTCACTGAAATAGAACTCAACCTGATCAATCACGTCTTGTTCAGTGAAATCTCTAGCTTCTTCTGTCTTTGATTCATCTTTTAATTCATCTTTTAATTCATCTTTGGCCCTGTCTTCAACCTTTTCCACAGCTTCAACCTTTGAGTCTTCGACATTAGACTCGACAGCAGCTTCAGCAACAACTGGCTCAACAGCTTTTTCTTCGCTCATATTTGATAAATTAGACCTAACTTTTAAATCTAAAGTGAAAATATTTGTCCTCAAAGAAAAAAAAAAATTCAGCGATGAGGACGATGTTTGCTCCGAGCAACATCAAAATATCAAATGCTCGGAATACTCCAAATTTAGTAATATCCGGTAAGTGTAATAACGAAGTTTACAATTCAAACTCATCTTTTGTAGCAATTTATAAAGGTAGTTCTTGTTAGTATTGCCTTTCCTACTATGGGAGGTATAAGGGGTTGAAGAGTTAGCAAGTGGGAGGTCTTGAATGGAGTCATTATATCCAAAAATGTCCCCAGTTGTCACCATCACGTAAAACATGATCCATCTTTTATTGTAGTTGTGAGCCCATTTTTATCAAGAACTTTGCCGTAGATGGTCGTATTCCTTTTATAAACAGTGTAAACATAGTCAAATAGCTTTGGATCGAGAAAATCCTTCTCCCAGGCTGTAGTGATTACTGAACAGCCATATATGCCTTTCAACCTGATTAATAGCGATATTAGGGAGTTAGACTCCAATTCGAGGGTCCCCAGTTCTCTCAGATGCCAATAATAAACCGATAGGTTATCAATGATTATCCCACCTATGGGATAGCAGGACACCCCTGTGAGGTCTCCATCCTTTATGGCCTTTAATCTCTTCATCAACTCGTTCATATTTATAACATCCTTAAAGATAATAACCCTATTCCATAGCTCTTTCTCCCGTAGCGTCTTCTGTACCATATTGAAATATCTATTTCTTTGATTCCAGCTGTAATCCAAATCAAACAATATGAACACACCAGAGTCACCGCCATTCCTCTCAAAATACTCTAACAGAACCTGGGCTATGAAGTAATGTCGTATCTTATCCTTTTCTATGATATGTATACTACTAGCGTCATGTTCCAATAACGGACATTTGACCCTCTGCTCAATTGGTTTTATAAACTTCACTATTAGCAATTTTCCACAATTCCAAAAGATCTAAGTATACATACTTGTCGTAACTCAACAGGCTCAATATCTTTTATAAGTTCCATAAGTTTGGTAAAAGATTTGGTAAACAGATCTACAATTATAATATAAATATTACATCAGAACATCACAGGTAAATTTTATTCTAAAGATTCTAATAAAACTGTCATATAACCAGGAATCAAAATGTTATCGTTGAGATCACTATTTCCCTCGAGGATTCCACTTAATGTACACGTCAATAAAAGAGAATGGTAGGATTTATCTTGAAAGAAAACTCCAAATAGTTTTAAACCGGCACTTAAGATGTAACTAGCTAAAATGAATGTAGAAGTACCTTCTAATGTCTTCATTGAGTTTGACCAGTGAAGCAGACCGTAGTTGGAGCCAACTATTGAGGCCAAGGAATCACCAACTCCTAAAACAACCAATCCAATCGGATTGTTGTTAATTAAAATTGGGACTGAAATACCTATGATTAGGTATATATAAGAGATAATAACCGGACCCTTTTCATCTCTGAAGTCTGCAAAAGTTCTTAAATTCTCGTCCAAATATCTACCAAATGGCTCAAGTTTTAAATATCTGATTAACTCGACAATTAAGAATAATATGATCGAGCCGGATAAACTTAGCTTAACAAATTCAGGATCTAGATATAATGGGTAAAGAATCAATATTAAAACGAAAAAATGCCAGATTTTTCTTCTAAAATTGGATGATAATGCAATTCGGTAGTTGAAAATTGTTGGAACTAGTAAAAATAATGATAATAACCAAATTGAGATTATTTTTGTTCTTATGGTGGATGAATTAATATAATTGTATAGCCAGACTAATGCATTTTCACCGAGAATATCATCTAATTGATAAAAGGCTGAATAAATAAAAGTTAAAGACCATGATACTAAAATAAGTAAACTTCTTGCTAAAGAATTTTGTTTGAATAGTTGGACCAATGCAAAAACAACGACTAATCCGACTCCAAATGAAATGACTAGCTTTTGTAAAATCAAAACGTATAATTCATCACTTTTAATTAAAAATAAATCTGTTATTAAAATACTGAATAAATTAACTTCAACTCGATCTAAGGAATTTTTGGCAATCTTAACCAAAATATAATTTATAAAAGTGTGGCCAATCGTAACAACGACGTTCAATAAAACATCATTATGATCTTCATTTGAAGTTATTATTGATAATTGAATTAAAACTTTAGCAAAAACTGGTAATTCCAAAACTGATGATGTCAATGAGATGTTGTATAACAATAGGTCTTTATTCAATGTGAATGCTAATAAAGATGGTAAGAAAATTAAATATACTGTGTTCCATGGAGGTAATTCAACTACCAATTTCTGTGATTTTGATTGGACTCTATATGAAATGACTATAGCAGCAAGTAATGCCACCACAGCACACAGCGAACTTACTAAAAGATTGAAATCCCTTTCAGATGAATAGGCATCTTTGAATGCTACATAAGCTTGGTTGGTCGCAAAGGCTAGTAGTGATAATTGAATAATCCTGGTCGTAGAAAGATGTTCACTGTAAAATTGATACAGCCATTTTATGAACTGTTCTTGCGGTATTGGTGTATATTTTCGAGGCTCTAGCTCGACTGCCTCGGCTACTTCGACTTCCTCAGGCCCTTTTCTATACCTTTGTGAATTTACAGGTCCTCTCTTTCTAGGCATAGTTATAAGCTGTCAAGATCTTTTTCGCTAGATTTTTCAATCTCTCGGGAAAAGCTTAAAAATTTACAATATATATATATATATTTAAACAGATATATTCATTTATTATGTAAATTTTAGTTAGCGAGACTCAGAACTCTTACTTAAAAGACTTGTTCTCTCAGCGGGTTTGGCAATTTCTTCAGAGGAAATCTCAACTTCATTTGGTACAGTTTCGTAATCGTCATTAATATTAGGTTGATTATCAGGCACCGAGTATCCTAAGGCTAGAATTTCCTTGAGCATTATTTCTCTGACTTCACTTGTGAAGTTCGCTACTTGATCTGGCTCTAAACCTTCTGTAGATATTGGTTTCAATACATTTATGGTAATTTCCCCTGTTTCAAATGTCTTGGTCTTAAAGTTGACCAAACTCGACGTATTTGATACAACAATTGGAATGATTGGGATGTGAGCTTGCTGAGCTAAGTGGAAGGCCCCTTTCTTGAAAGGTAGTAAGGTTGGAGTCGTTGAGTACGATCTTGTCCCTTCAGGGAACAAATACAACCCTCTCTTCTTATCCTTCAACTCAGCCAACGCCTTGTTCAACGTTCTAACGGATTTTTCCCTATTTGAACGGTCCAAGAAGAAAGTCCCGCTTAACGTCATAAACCAGCCCAAAAACGGAATATACTTCAATGACTTCTTAGACGTAACGGTGCAACCCTTTGGGAAAATTCTTCCCAAAATCAAGATGTCCAATGCAGATTGGTGATTGCCAATTATTATCGCTGGTAGTTTCTCCAATAGTTCGCCGTTGACCAACTTAATTCTGATTCCCAGCAACCGACTGAAGGTAAAATAAAATACTCTAGCAGTCGACCATTGAGCTAGATGACGTTTACCAATCAGCGACAACGCTATTGAACAAAGAACACCATAAACAGCACACCCACCCAAGACCGATACGGCAAAGACGGCCTTGGAGTAGAATTTGATCGATTTGAAAACCTCCATTCAACACCAAAACAACTTATTAATAAAATAGCTTGTTGAAAAATTTAAAACACATATTCCAAACGTCCCAAAGAGGTAACTTTGAGTCACGTGGTATTTATGTGTCTCTTAGCAAAATGTACCGTTTTTGGAAATATTTCGATGGCAATTCAACTTTCTAAATTATTAATAAGTTGTTTTAGTGTGAGATTCGAGTTATTTTGTTAGGTTGAAGGTTGGTTGTTTTTGTTTATAAGTGAAAGGTATTGATTGCACAGCAGCTCCTTTTTTTTTTTCTTTAATTTCCAAAAAAAAACCATTGTAATTGTATCAATTACACCGAATATGACCCGCAATATACCAGCACCAGTCCCTTTAAGAAGTAAGATATACGGTAATCTAGATGCTTCAAGTAAGCCAGTTAGATCAAGCTCAAGCATTGATGTGAAAAAAGAGGCAGAAAGAGCCAAATTTCCACCACACTCTTCGAGAACTCCGGATCCAGTCAACTTCCAGGAGAGATTTGGGCTACAGCCTAATGTTGATGAAGCTGCCAATTTAATAAGTCAGAGATTGAAGAGGTATTCTATCGATTATCCTGAGGACTTCGATGAGTATTCAAAGAGCGCCATTGATGAAGAGTCCAAATGGTTTTCTAGATCAGCGGCAAGAAAATTGAATCTGATCAAACTATTGCCCTATAGCACGGAATCTCATACAGACCAGGCCAAATATTTGAGCCATGTTCTCGTTCATCTTTACATTGCCATCAAGTCGCTGGATTTGGAAGGGTTGGTCTCGATTTCTACTAAAGATTTGGCACAGGTCAAAAATGATATTGAGCTAGCTCTAGATACTGATTTCTTCAATGCAGATTTATCTTTTGATATTGAGGATAATGACGAAGATGGAGGCGATGAGGAAGACGATGAAGTAAAGTCTTCTGGCGTCATAGGAAAGGTAATGCCTAGATCTGCAACAGTTATAAGTGTCAATCACTGGACGAATGAATTGAAAACTTGCCTAAAGATGAAATATGACTTGCCATTGACGTTGAGAGGCTCGTTGGCTAAAGTCTATTATTACTTGGCGTTGTCCATTGGTCAAAATGTCCAGGACGGTTTATTCATTGATATGTTTGTTAGATTGACCTCTAGATACAGATCACTTCTTGTTAAAAAGAATGCATTGCTTTTGGATCATAATGCATTGCTAGATTTTCTAACTCAGTTCTATCCTGACCCTGATCCTTCGTATGATATATATAATGCACAATCAAGTGAGCGCGATAGAGAAAAACTAAATGCGTTCATGAAACTAGCATTAAACTCAAACTATTTCTTTGGTCCACCAGCAATGAAAGAGATATTTGAATGGTCATTATCAAGATTATCAATACCAACAGCTTATTTAAGCTTATCGATTATATCTCATACTTTACCAGTTTTTGTTGACGAAGAATCTGTTTTGGACTATATACCTGCTTTATTTCACTTATGGTCAAATAATTCATCAACAAAAATCTTAGATTCCAACATCATTGATTTATTGGGTAGAATTTCAAGTCAAGTTTATTTCCAAATTTCTCAAGGTAAAAAAATCGGTTTACTAAAATATGGCATTTTCACTGAAGAACAGATAAATTTTATCTTCAATAAAATCCAAGATAATTTAAGAAATGTTCAAAAAGTTAGTGGGTTCAATGGTATTGCACAAATTCTAGTTTATTCAATATTTCCCGAATCTTTCGATGAATTTAATAATAAGTTACAAACCCTATTAAACTCATTGATCACATTTTCACATCCCTCTAACACAGGCTCTTGGACTAATTTGATTGCAAAATTTTCTCACAAATTTGTTCAGAAATATCATAAAAGAACTAAAGATGAGGAAGATAAAGAATCAAAACTTCCTGATAATTTGAAATTGAATGAAGCTATAAACGAGCATATTCAAAACGGATTCAGGGAAAATGTCCTATTAGGATCCCAAGCAAAGAAAGATACAGCTTCAAATTATTATGTTGCAGCTATTTGTTTTTTAACAGATCTACCTTCGCCTTCAAGGAATATTCTCATTGATAGAATTTTGTTAGATTTATATGATTCACTAACTGATCAATTCATCAATTCGAATCATCGTATCACTGTCTCATTAAAGCAATTTACCGAGATCTCAAGATTTATGATCCAGGACAAAATTTATCGTATTCATATTACAAACATTTTATCTCTACTTATTCATAAGATTGGTAATAATGACTTGAATTTGACTAACAGCATTTTTAATGCATTGGTGACTGTTGTCTCTTCAATTCAATTGAAAGATCTTTCTAAAGAAGATGACTTCATTTCTTTCGAGTCAACAACTCTAAATTTTATTCAAGAACATTTATACCATTTGAAAGAACACCCACAAGAGACATTTGTCACCGAGGATGACGTTTTACACTCAGCTTTTATTGCCTCTACGAAAGTGTTTAAAGATATCATAAAAACTCTTGTTGATAGATTTGTTCTGTTGTTCGAAGCTGATTTGAATGAAAAGCTGTTATTCAAAATTACACAGTCAGTATTGATATTAACCCAATCATTATCAGATGATATTTTTCAATACTTCGAAAAGTTATTGGAGGAGAAGTTATTACTTGGTGACTTGGGTAGTATCAACGAGAATGAAGCATTGTTTGCTAACCTTATAGCATCAGTTATTAAAAGAGATCCGTCATTGGCAGATAAGTATTTCACAAAGTTGAATACTTTGATTAGGGTTGAAGTTGAACAAGGAGCTGGTACTGTTAGAAATAATACCAATAAAGTCCTTGGTGGCGATAAAAGGTTAGTATTGTATTTGACAGTATTAAGTGAAGTTTTAAGTGTCTCCAACAGTGAAGTATTAAAATTTAAGGATGATTACCTTGAATTAACTCGCTTTTTATACACATCGATAACAAACCCTTCATTACATGGATTAACATCTTACGTTATACATAAAACTTTGAAGAATTTAACAAATGTTAAATTAGCGGATAATAGGTTATTCAAAGTTGAACCTAGAGATGAAGACATAGATTCACGTTGGGGTGTTAGGCAATTTGATGAGTCTAGATTTGATGAGTCTAATTTAGATTTTGAGTGGTATATCCCTACGAACAACGAAGTAACATTCGCTGTTGAAATTTTTGAAAGAATTATTCTAGAAACATTATCAAAAATTGATGAGGCTACAAAAACAACTAACGGTTCAGATCTTTCCTTTTCTGATGAATTCACTAAAAATTTGTTGTATATTAGTAATTCACTATCAGGTATTAGTATTTTATTTGACCCCGATTTTAACAGTGATGTTCATGATAAGGAATTCAACAAAACCTCACTCGAGAAAAAACTATTAATCCTGAAGTCTTTGAGAGCTTCAAGGAGCGATGATAGTGAATTGAACATTGATATTGAAGAGATCACTAAGAAAGACGAAGATATAGAATATTCTTCGCAGAGACCATTAGATGATTCTGAGTTTGCTGAGGAACCAAAAAATCCAGACACTACTGGAATTGATGGTGTTGCCTTCACTGATGATGATGATATCTCAAGCTCGAGATTGTTGACGCCAAGTATACCACATGATAGTGATTTAACATCCGTGATGAACTCTGCTATTGCATTGAGAGAGCAAAAGATATATAACTGTAATTACTTTTTCGGTTCTAGCGCCAACGAGAAAAGAAAATATGTTAACTATTCTCATATTCATGATCTAAGGTCATTAGTCGGCCAGGGTTTGCATAAGGCATTTAAATACTTGATAAATAATCAGCAAGAGAATACGAAACTAGCTCAGACATTTCTCCATACTTTAAGAACGTATTTTTGCGATGTTGGTAAAGAATCAACTTTTGATATTGATGATCAACTGTTTATTGATTATACATTCTTAAAGAAAGTTCAATCCATTGGGAATTATTCGAAACCGTTTAGCAGAACTTGTCTTGGTGCAAGAATTGAAAAGTTTCATAGACAAAGGGTCATTTTACATTCTACAAACAGATTTCAAACAAAATTAGATAAAATTCTACTAAAGGATGTTGTTCAACTAGCTACTTCTGCCTATTCTTCTGTTTACCAACCTGCACAGATAGTGATGATTGATACGATGAAAAAGTTGATTGGCTCTTATAGCTTGATCATCAATTTAATATTAAATGATCTCCAAACATTCATAGTGCAAAAGGACTACAGACGTATTGAAGCTGGTTTAAGAATTTTCAGGCTGAAAAAAGTTCATAAAAAGATTCAGCATGATTACAATAACATTTTATTAATTACAAAAATATTTGGACAAAGTTTACAATTAGATGATGTTGATGTTAATACTTTAGCTCAGAAGGGATTCAATGATTTTGCAGATTCTTTAGAAATCCCATCAGCAGTTGCAATATTTCATGAGGAGGCAATTGACGAATCTTTGAGACCATTAGAAAAGTGGATTGATTTGGAGATCTCGACCGTTAAGACTGCAAAGAATATTAAAAGAGAGAAATATCTATCAAAGATTAATGACTTGCAAGATTTTTTGATCAATCAAGAACAAGAAAATGATCACTGGATGCTATCACTGCTGTATTTAAAATATCTTAGTTACCTTCAAAATTATTATGAGCTTCCAACCAAGATTAGTGCCCTCAAAACAATTATTACTAAATCAAAGACTAATCATCCGTCTCTTGTTAGATTATGTATCAAGTCTTTTTCTCAGATCATCGATAAGGTCATAAACTTTGCCACTTATGAATATAGCCTTGAAAAATCTTTCAGAGTTAACCTTCATAGAAAGGGATTGGTAAATATTGATACTTCCCATAAATTTTCAGAATCTTTTATTAAAGAGATGGACAATCTGAAAAATCCGAATTATTTTATTGATGGTAGAGCTTATCGTGGTTGGTTATTCTGGGGTCAAAAGATGTTCGTTCTTGACAGCGAACCTCCTGAAATAAAACTAAATGAAGAAGATCAAAAGTTACTGAGCGAATTTGGTGCTCTTGTTACTAAGGATTGGCTAAATCTAATCTTAAAGACTTTGGTACAAGTAAATGAAACGAGAGGCATTTTCCAGGCAATTGACGTTTCCTTGATTTCATCTATAATTTTATTGATTGAACTTGGTTATGCGAATATTACTTATCAGGACCTTCTACATTTAGTGACAGAAAACTATGACAAAGATGAGAAATCTTCGGTTATAGTTTGTGCAGAGATTATTTCTGGTTTAATTGTTGCGACTCGTTTTACATCAAAATCAAATCTTGAAGCCAGGGACAGCTTCTTAGATGGTTTTTTGAATATTCTGCTATCATCAGACTTATCACCTGATACATCATCAGTTTGGAATATAATTTTCTGGTGGTTGCCTGCAAAAGTTGACTTCAGAAGAATTCCACTACTAACAGAAAAAGTCTCAAATTTAGATCAGGTTATAGATACTACATCAGATCTTGCATTTATTCAATCTGCTCGTCTGGGTTTTACGAGAGCTTACATAGCCAGTGTCAATTGGAGGTTCAATGGCGCGGAAAAGATATTTGACTCTTTACCTTTTACTCATCCTTACCAGTTAGTTCGTGATCAAATTGGTTCTTTAATGTCTACCTTAGCTTTTAGCATATTCAAGGAATCATATGATAGTGGGACAGAATTTTTGAAAGCGCAAGAACAGTCTGATTTAGGTTCAGTTGCCTATAATTTCCCTGCTGGGTTCCAATCCAGAATCATAACATTGTTTGAAAAGACCGAGGTTCAAAGATTGAAGTCACAAGGACTTTCAGTGCAAAAAGTCTTGAAATCTGACTACTATTACTTATCATCAACCATTACCAAATGGATAAGTGAATTTCTCTCGAGTCCCTTCGTCTTAGCTATTGTTCCATTTATTAAAGATCATTTATCTCCATTTCTAATGAATTTGGAAAACAATAGAGAGCTATGTAAACTGGGTGGACTTTATCCTGATCATATTTATGAAAGATTAGCTGATATTGCATATAGACCTGAACATATATCTGATATTCTACAAATAATTTTGAATGGTCATTCATCCATTCATCAAATTTTGTTACAGTTATCGTTTATTGAGACCTTTTTTTCTCGTCAACTATTGCAGTTATCTGCTACAGAGAAACAAAAAATATTAGGTCGTGTCGATGAGCTTTTATTTCATAGCTCAATCGAAGTTAGAAACAAGGCTTCGGGGGTTTTATCTGGTATAATCCACAACTCTAACGACTCTGAAATTGAACGCTCCATTGAAAACTATGGCAAAATTCTTTTAAGAAAAAGATCTAAGAGAGCTCTAACAAATGAACAAATCGTAAAACTTCATGGGAGTACCATTGGTATCGGTGCATTAATATCTGCTTTCCCATATGTTTCACCACCACCAAAGTGGTTACCAAGTCAAATTGTCCTTTTAGCCAGAGTATCATCAATTCCTGGGGTTGTCGGGAAATCAGCAAAAGACGTTTTAAGTAACTTTAAGAAGTTGAGGGCTGATACTTGGCACATAGATAGGTGTTCCTTTACAGAAGAGCAACTTGAAGATCTAGAAGGTGTTTTATGGACGAGTTACTTTGCATGAATATTTTATTTTCAAAGGCCTTTTCTTTTTACAATTTTTTCCAAAAATTTTAAAAAATTTAAATATACAATTATGAAAAAACAAGTATCATATTTTTTATTTTTACTTATGTACGTGTAGTTCTTCTTCTTCTTTTATCCATACCATTTAAAGCACCAGAAATTGTACCTGGAGCACTTGATAGAGCACCAGTAACTGGAGCGAACTTAAGGTTAGAATTACGGTTGTGTTGACGGTTTTGGTTTTGATTATTGTTTCCAGGATTATAATTATTATTTGAATAACCTTGTTGTTGTTGACTACCAGCTAAACGTTCGTTTCTGTCTGATAATGATGAAGCTCTATCTGCTAAAGATAGAGCTAATTGTTGTAATTTTGATAGTTCAACACCTTTAGTGAAAATGATTGAGTTAGAAACTTGATCTATACCAGCAGCTAAATCTTCGTTAAAGATCATTTTTGATACAACTGCTGAGACTTTAGATTCTGGTAATTCAAAAAGTTGAGATAATTTTGCAATTGAAAGTTTTGAATAAAAAGATTTAAATTGGAACAAATAAGTTCTTAGACCTTCAACTTGTATTTTTTCTTTGATTAATTCTCTTAAATTTTCAGATTCTGGAAACAGGTTCCAAATCTTTATAGAGGTTAATAATTCAACCGATTTCTTCCAGTTACCAGCTTGCAAAGCTTTAGCAGCATGCATGATATAATCTCTTGTATTTTCTGGTGGGCCTTGAAATGTTTGTCTTTCGTGGAATTCTAGAGTACGACGGAACGATTTAGTTTGTAATCTCTTTTTAGCATCAATTGATGAACCTAATTGAGCATACTGAGGAATTTCAATTAATAAAGAACTAGTCAAGAAAACACTTTCCAATAATTCAAGGTTTATGTGAATATGGAACGGTAATAAACGCTGTTTATCGGCAATAGTGTTTTGATTGTAATATCTTTGAGCACCTTGGCCCAATAATTCTTTGTGACGTTGAGATGTGGCAATTTCTTGTAAAGCTTGATGAGCATCATTGATTAAGCCATTTCTAAAAGCACATAAACCCAATTGAACTAAAGCTCTATTAAATAAAATTTGTAATGCTGGTTCTGATGTATGAATGGTTGATTGTAAATGGGACATTAAAAACATATCTCTTGCTTTGTAATATTTGTTGTTGAATGCATAATAGTAAATATGGGAAAGCATTGCACGTTTACGATATACTGCATTTGACTGCTTATAAAGAACAGATGCCAATGAATCTAATAATCTATCAGCATAATCATCAGATTTATCAAACGGTAAAATGTATGATCTTTGTTTTATAGTTGATAATGTATCCCAAGCTGAAGCTTCACTTGCTATTATTAAACTTCTTTGTTTGAAATAAATATGATCAATTCTTCTTGTAACAATTCTAGCTATCTGATCACCTGCAATAGATGTAATTTGACTTTCTGGAATGACAAATTCAGAGTATAATTGGGCGCGGATGATGGTACTGTAAATGAATTGTTCATCTTTTAGACGATCAATATATTCGGTTGTATGTGGATCAATAACTTGTAACGAACGAGTAAATTCATCATCTAATCTTTCCACAAATGAAACAACTGAACCTAAAATTTGACGAATACCTTGAGCATCAGGCTTTGGTTCAATTTCTATATCATCTGAAGCTTCTGCAGTCTCTAAAACACGATATGATGAGCTATTTGATTCTAAAATCTTGAATAAATCATTAATGTTTTTTGCAGTTGAATGCCATTGATCTATTGGCATGTATGATAAGTTTGAAGAACCATCAAATCTTAAAGGAATCAACATCAAATAGATGATAATATATTCATATGCAGAACTAGCAGATTCGATTAAACCTTCAAGAATTTTAACTTGTTCACGAACATCAACATTTTTCTTACCTCTTGATTCAGCTACTGAACGTAAAGTTTTGAAGATCGAAGCACCTTCAAGAGTTTTACCAGCTTTTCCAACATGGGTGAAACCATCGTTTAAAGGAGTTACAGATTTAGAAACCTCAGGAGTTGGAGTTTCCCTTTCAAAATCTTCTGGATTAGCTCTAAAGGCTTCAACTAATTTACTTTGATCACGAACAGATTTTTTGACTCTCTGTCTAACAGTATTAAAAGCCTTTGAAACACTAGCATTCAATTTTTTCTTCTTCTCCTCGGAGGAAACTAGAGTAATCGTGTCATCTAACCCGACAAGTGATTTAATATAGACACCTAGTGTTGGGATATTTTGTTGTTCAGCACGCACCAATAAACGGTTCAATTTATCGAATTCTGACAAGACAACAAGCCAGTCATTTGAATCTTTTGAAAAATCAATGACATTTATCGAGTTTTTAATCTCATCTAATAATTTATCCTTAGCACTCTTGACCACTTTCTTACCGTCATCCTCGTCGCTTGATTCGTCCTCAGAATCTTTCACAAACGACTTCTTCAAGAAATACGAAGGGCCCCTAGCACCGCCTTCATCGTCTGATTCACTTTCGTCTTCGTCTTCATCAGCGAATTCTGAATCATCATCGAGCTCTTCCTCCTCCTCTTCTTCTTCACTAGAGTTGAGCTCCTCCTCTTCAGAAGATGAACTGAGTAATTCCTCCTCTTCACTAGAAGAGTACTCTGAGTCTGATACACCACCGGCAAAGAAACGAGACATTGTTAATTGATACTCGTTTTTTTTTTTAATGTTGTTGTTTTAGTTAAGCGCTGATGATTTTTCACCGCTTTTTTTCATTTTTAAAACAAACAAAAAAAAAAATTGGACAAAAAACGCGTAAATATGAGAACACATTTATTATGATAAAGCGTGTAAATGTGAGTACGTTATATAGGAATCTTTAAATAAACCATTGGAAATCGAGTTATTTTGAACAGAGAAAAAGGATTAGGGGTTCTTTGAGTAATGAAGAATAGTATATAGTAACTTTCACTTCATTTCAATATCGTTAAACTTGTTAAAATTGTACTTTTAACTAAACAAAAAGAGAATTTGTGTGCCTCGAACCAATGAGATAACCATAAATACGAAGAAAAAAAATTTAAAGACACATTTTATAGGATTTAAAAGCTATTTTTATTGGAAACAGTTGATGAGTGAGAAGATATTAGCTCGTCCAAAAGTATCGCAGCTGTGTGAGCTATGTCATTGTAGAAAGGCTATGATTAAAAGGCCAAAAAACTTGCAGAAAATCTGTAAATTGTGCTTTTATGATGTCTTTGAGACAGAAATACACAATACGATAGTTAATAATAAGTTGTTTTATCCTGGGGAAAGAGTTGCTGTTGGTGCTTCTGGGGGCAAGGACTCGACGGTGCTAGCGTATATTATGAAGCTGTTGAATGAACGTTATAACTACGGTATTGATATAGTGCTTTTGAGTATTGATGAAGGGATTGTTGGTTATAGAGATGACTCGTTGGCAACGGTCAAACGTAACCAGCAGCAATATAACTTGCCGTTGGAGATTGTGTCGTATCGGAGTTTGTACAATTGGACTATGGATGAGATTGTTAGCTGTGCAGGTATTAGAAATAGTTGTACGTACTGTGGAGTCTTTAGAAGACAAGCATTGGATAGGGGTGCTGCGAAACTAGAAATAAACCATGTTGTCACGGGACACAATGCCGATGATATGGCTGAGACTGTATTGATGAATCTATTAAGAGGTGATGTCGCAAGACTAGAAAAATCAACTGCGATAATGACTTCAAGTTCCGGCTCACCTATAAAGAGGTCAAAGCCTTTCAAATACTCGTATCAAAAGGAGATTGTTTTATATGCACATTATAAGAAGTTGGACTATTTCTCCACTGAGTGTACATACGCTCCAGAGGCATTTAGGGGCACTGCAAGAGAGCTGATGAAAAACCTAGAGGCCATCAGACCAAGCTGTATCATTGATATCATTCACTCTGGTGAGAATCTTGTTCTCAAGCAGAAGAAACCGAGAACACAGTTCAGAAAGAATAGACCTATAAATGAAGAGATTGAAGTCAGATCGGACGGCTCTGTTTCTCTCAACAGAGGCTTTGTTGATGGGAACAGATGTGAGAAGTGTGGTTATTTATCAAGCAACAAGATATGTAAGGCATGCATGCTTTTAGAAGGTTTAGAGCTGAATAGAGCGAAGATACTACTAGATAATGACACCTCGACACACGGAGCTGCGAGACTAACGAGAACTTTGGAGAAATTGACGTTTTAGGAGTCTGTATATATAATAGAAAGTTTGGTGTTTACGGCAATAAAATGTATATATATATATATATATAACTACATAAAATAAAAAAAAATTTCCTAATCGGGTATATATGGTTGTTTTGGGCCACTACTTTTACCTCAATTATCAAGCAGGTACTAAATAGATAAAAGTTGGAGTTTTAAGGATTGAAGAAAGCTATATAGTGAGTTTTTTTTGGTGATATTTCAATGCGTTCTTTTATAAAATCACATAGACGAGGATCGTCAGGGGGTTTGAACGATTCTTTTCCAGAAGAATTCGACGGGATAATAGTGGAGGTACAAAACCAGCCTTCTTCAACACAGTCATCACCATTGAGAGGTACTCCTACATCTCCAAGTTTCAATTCAGGCAATAAATTTCACCGGTTGTTCCATAGGAACAAGAACTCTATATATGTTGGAGTCTCGCCGGTTTCGCCCAAGAGATCATCACCACCACCTTCAATTAGAGGTACGAGGACTCATGAATGGGGATCTTCTAATGATATTCACAAGATTGGTAAACTATCGGAGTCGTTGGCTGCTGTTTACTCACAGCCAGATTCGAGCCCAGTGGGGAAGCTAGATGATAGCAATGACCTGATTCAACTGCCACTCAACACAGTCTTAGAGATTCCTGATAAATCTTGCAATGTATCTAGTGAGGCTGAAAAGAAAAATCTCCATAGAAGAGCTCAGATAGTCACGACTGATAGATTGCAAAGCCCTGCTGAGATTGTGCCGAGCGAATTTCAGGGCAGTTCCAGCTATGATGGACGATCTGATATTTCAGACTTCAAAATCCAATCTGATGAGGATTCGTCATCTCATGAAAGTGAGTTTTCATTTGAGCAAGATCGTAGAAGAGGTCGTAACACTTCAGTTAGGTATTATAAGTCTCCAGTGGATACAGAACAACCCAAAGAAGTGGTAAGAGATCAAGGTTTTTATATTAATGACTTGATTGATGATGACTTTGATGAAGAGATGAACTATTTTGATGAAGACATAGATGATTATGATGATGAGGAAATCTTTAATAAAAAATATTTCTCAGATGATGATGAACCAGTATCAAATTTTGGTCAAAGCACAAATAAACCTACTTTTAATTCAAGTTTTAAAGAATTAGGAGCGAATCACCAAAACGAGAAACTAGTTCCCAAAAGATCGCTGAAATTTCATCAATTACCTATAAATTTAGAACAAGAGTTTAATGATAAAAGATATTCTTGGATGAGTGACGATGAAAAAAGACCAGATGGCTCATATGAATCTCTATTAGATGAAATTAATAGAATTCCAGAAGATTTCGATTATGGACCGAAAGAAGTACAACAGTCATCTAGATCAAAGTCGATGAATAGCAGTAAACAGCTCTTGATTATCGAAGATACTCCACAAAATAGGAAATTTGAGACTAATGATAAAACTGTAACTTTGTTCAATACAACGAGACAAAATTCAATAAAATCAAGCATATCAATAGAGGATGATCAACAGTTTAATTATTTGACTCCCAACTCTTCATTCACTTCTCCTAATCCAGGGTTTGTTAGGGACCAAAACATAGAATTATCTCCAATATCTGAAGGTTCAATAGATGATTCGCCATAAAACTTATACGCATACAAAAAAAAATATTAAAATTGTACTATTTTGTCACATATATATATATATATATATACATCATATAACACTATTTTTCGAGTTCATAAAGGTTTGAAAATCATAGGGCTTATTATTAACAAAATCAAAATATTCTTCACTTCTGTTTGCTGGTAACGACAATCTTTTTTCTCTTTGATGTTTGGAGATATTCAACTTTTTCTTTAGTTTTTGAATTGATTCTAGTTTATTTTCTTCGATTTTCTTTTGTTGGAGTAACTTCTTTTGTTGGTTCATTAGTACAGTTTTTTGTCTTTTTAAATCCTCCATAACTTCTTTTGTGCTTCTCATTGTATCATCGCAAAGCTCAAGTACCGACTTATTATTAGATGTGTATAATCTTGATCTTGGATAAGTTGAGATTGAGTTCGAAGTTGGGCTGATATTCTTTGAATTCAGGGAATCTTTATAATGAAGCTGAACCTCTGAAGCTATAGTTTCAAATGAAAAATTTGAAAAATTTCTATTCGACTTCTCAAATTCTAAGTTTGCTAAGGCTGATTTAGATCTTTTATGTCGTATTGGTAATATAGGCTCATCATCTATTATTATGGTTTCACAAAATTCACCGTCATTTATTTTTTCCAAGACACTTTTAAATGAGTCAGCTTTGTTGTTCTTGATAACAACAGTAACATCATAGTTATCATTAGTTAAGTCAATATACTGTTCACTAATATTTGTTAAGTCAGTTACATGAGAATTTGTACTAAATGGTTCACTAATTTCTGATTGGTAACTTGAATGACTTAATATTGGTGAATTCTTATTCTCTTTTGATTTTAGATTTGAACGTGAAACTGATACAATATAATCACGTTCAAGAGTATCTATATCGTAAACTCTTTGAGGTCGTAAATGAGAGCCTAATGGTTCAGGCTGATTAGCTGGTATATTATTAGGTTCGACCGGTCTAAAGTTAGTTTCAAGTGACATACCATGAGGTTGCTGAAAAACTGCAGGCTCTGCAAACAATGTATATGATGATTCAATTCCTTTGTCTAAATGCTCAAGATCCTTTTCACTTAACGATAAACCCTTTGAAGATGATATGATTAGTTTGCCTAAATCTAATAGTTGAGTATCATCGTTATCATTATCCTCATATACTGAAGAAGAAGTTGAGTCTTTCTCACTAATATTTATTTCAAGACTATCTTGAATAGAATCTTGCAAGGAATCATCCATTTCTGGATTTTGTATGAATTTCTTAGCATGCTGTGGTGGTGCCGGTTCACGACTATGAATCTCCTCTTGATGCGTTGAAGGTACCCTATCAATATTTGGAGGCTGTATTGTTGCCTGATTATTGTATTGATCCTGTGAGTTTCTAAATATTTGTCTGATCTGATGTGGTTCAATTTGTAATGATTTACCCTGTGACTTATTCAGATTTGATGCTGGCTTTTTATTAAGTATTAAATTGTTATGTAATGGTACCAAATCAGTTTCATCAACAACTCCTGACTGTGATCTTCTATGTTTATGGAATTCAATAGAATTTTTTCTAGGCTGTTGTGCAAATCTTCCTAATATGTTTCCTGAAGAACATTTTGGCTCAACCACTTCATTCGAAAAGATTTTTAGTCCAGGAGATGTAGCTTGTGGAGCTGATGGTAAAATTTTATCATTTGGTTTATTAACTCTTGGAGGAAACGAGAATCTTTTGTTTAATTGATTATTCTGCTTTAATGCAGCTTTACTTGGATTTTCAATTTCATGTTCATTATCTAATGCATATCTTTGTGTTTTGTTTTGATTGATTGCTGATTTCAAGTCTGGTATATCTATCTGTTTATTAAATGATAATTTTCTATTTGGTGATGGTAACTGGTCATGATTTTGTTGCAAAAATTCCCTTTCAAATGACTCATAATCTACCCCATTAAACACTAAAGATCTTGGTCTCGGTCTATATTTATTCCTTTTAGATAAGGTTGGGGGTAACTTGAGCTCAACTGGAATTGGTATAGATTGCTTGTTTAAATCGGTATGTGGCCTAATAAATAACTTCCCTCTCTCTGGGCTTCTTGACAACAAATCCCTCATTGATTCGCTAACTGATTTAGAATTGCATCTGCCCCTTTGAGTTAAAAGCTCTTTTGATTCCAAATTATAAACTGATCTCTCTTCAAAACTATCATCCGTTAAATCATCTGCTGGTAATGAAAATCTTACTTGTGATATAGAACCTAATTGACGTTTTGTTGGCGATCCACCCTTAACCATTGATGATTGTAGAACCTTTCCATCAGCAGCAACATAGCTTTTATCCATAAATAACTGATCATTGGCAATCGATGTAGGTCTTCTTCTATGACTTTTGAATGACATTACTCACCTACTAACCAGAGAGAAAGAAGAAAAAAAAAAAAAAAAAAACTTGAAGGTTTTACTGACAGTCTATCGTGGTCTCAAGAGCTAAAAGAGGGACTTCGTCTCCCTTTATTTTGATTCACAATATCTTAAAATCTAACTTTTTTTTTATAAAAAGGCTAAATGTTAATACTTCGTTGTTTACCTTTTACCCTTTTCGTAACTTTCAAAAAAAAAAATGTTGTTATGGACACATTATATATATATTTTATATTTTTTTTTTAAATATCAAAACTACAAATTAGTTTTATAAAACTCTATTTTTATTTTAAAACCAAACGCCCTATAAAATAACATTTTTAGCCAATTTATTTTTGTATTCAGTAATCGAAGCATCCCATCTTGTACAGGTTTTGTTTTCAACAACATAAATATCTTTAGCAATTTTATCTAATAAACGGAAATCATGACTAACGACACAAACACCACCATTGAATGAGTTGATAGCATCAGCTAAAGAATCAATGGTTGGGATATCTAGACCGTTAGTAGGTTCATCCAATAATAAGATATTTGGAGCTTCTAAAGCTAATAATGCAAAAACAACTCTTGAACGTTGACCTTCTGATAATGTAGCCATTTGGGAAGTTTGACCTTCACCAGTCAAACCAAAACGACCTAATTGGCCTCTCCAGTATTGGAAATCTTGGGATACATGACTGAATTTGTCACGGACAAATTCTAAGGGAGTCTTGGTTAGATCTAATTGATCTGAAGAATGTTGAGAGTAAACACCAACTTTGATATGAGTATGTCTTGAAACACGACCTGATTGAGCTTGTAATTGACCAGTCATGATTTTCAATAAAGTGGATTTACCAACACCATTTGGTCCAACTAAAGCAACTCTTGAATCCATATCAATACCAAAATTTAAATGTTCGTATAAATTATTTTCTGGTTTACCATCATATGCGAATGAGATATCATCAAATGATAAGACTGGTGGTGGCAATTTTTCAACTTCAGGGAATCTGAAGGTGAAGACTCTGTCAGCAACGACTTTTTCAATTAAACCATCAGCTTCCATCTTATCTAAAATTTTTTGTCTTGATTTTGCTTGACGAACTAAATTGGCATAAGTACCTGCAGAGGCAATGAATTTTTTGATATGGGCGATTTCTTCTTGTTGTTTATTATACGATTTCATTTGATTAGTTTCTAATTCAGATCTTGTTTTAACATAAGAGTCATAATTACCACCATAACCAACGATTTTTTGAGCTCTCATATCAATCATATTGGTACAAACACCGTTCAAGAAATCTTGAGAATGGGAAACTAAGACTAAAGTACGATCAAATCTTTTCAAGTATTCTTCTAGCCAAACACAAGCTTCTAGATCCAAATGCGCAGTAGGATCATCCAACAACAATAAAGTTGGTTTGACGAATAAAGCCTTGGCCAAGGCGACTCTCATTTTCCAACCACCAGACATATCTTTAGTCTTTTTATTGATAGTTTGTGAGTTGAAACCTAAACCGATCAAGATAACAGCGGCTCTTGATTCAAAAGTTGCAGGATCCATAGAATCGATTCTTTCATATAAACCTTCCAAAATAGGAGATTCAGGCCCATCTTCAACAATAACCTCTTCCACTTGGTCTTCTAATCTTTTCAACTCAGCTTCAGCTTGACGCACAACATATTCTAGCGCGGAATATTCTGAAGGTTCAGCGGGTTCATTTAACAAATAGATATCGATACTTTCAGGTACAGGATACTCTCTAGCTGCAAGAGCTCTTAATAAAGTAGATTTACCACATCCATTTTCTCCCAATAACCCATAACGACGACCGTAATTTAACTCTAGCTCGGAATCTTGAACCAAAACTTTACCGTGGAACAACAACGACACCGACGACAACTTTATATCTCTTGAGGTCTTTAAAGAGTCTAAAACACCAGTTGTGACACGATCTGACAAACCATCTTTATCTTGTTGTAATTTCAACTGTTCAATTTCTTCAGCAGTTGCTTCAACTGCATCTTTTTTTTCCTTGCCTTTCTTACCAGAAGCAGCCTTCTTAGCCTCTCTCTTAGCCTTTGATGCTGATACTGCCATTATCTCGTATTAAATTATATTAGCCAAACAAATATAAATAAAATAGCAATGTGTACTTGATTAGCTTCCAAAATTTTTTTTTTCCTCTTCTTCTCAGAGCTCTTCTCAGACAGGAAAAAAAAAAGTTTCCCAAAAAATTTTCTTCCGGGTAAATCCCTTTTTTTTAGTTCACGTGATCTTGCTTTTTTTTCACAAAATAGTAATATAGCTATATTAAATCATCTAAGAAATTGTTCGTCTTTACGAAGGAGTCGAAGGAGTTTTGGACAAGGCTGGTGTCTCTCTTGGTGTCTTGGTGTCTCGGTGTCTTGCATAATCTTTGTCAACAATCTTCAGCTTCAACAGCTCATCAGTCGTCAGCTTCTTGTATCCTTCCACCACCTAACTCAATCACCCCGATATCGTAGTCCTCGTCCAATCCTCTTATTTCAACTTTTATACCTCCACTCGTTTGAATCGATCCTCCTCCTCAGCACCCTCTTTCGTACTTTCGTACCTTCTTATGGTCTTCACGTCTAACTTCCTCCTATTCTCAGCTTATACTCCATGTTATATATCCTCTCTTCTTGATTATATAATTCATATCTAGGAGAGAAGGAAAAATATTAAATCAAGTCCGGGTAGCCCCCCACAATTTAGGGCGTAAAATGAGTTTTTGTTGTAATTCTTACATACAAAACTAAAGCGAAGATGGTGCAGGATACAAAGTTCTTTAATCAGCACAAGTCGAGCTACACAAGATTGCCAGAACCTAGTTTGCCCAATGGGCAGAAGCCAGATTTTGGTAATGGTACAAAATCCAAGAAAACAAGTAAAAAGAGGAAACCAAAGACAAAGGATAATAGCCCTACAACTAGTCCTCAAATGCCAAATTATAAACTATCGACTCCTAAAAACATCCCAATGAAAAACTTACAGTCGAGCTATGCAGGTGCCTCTTTTACAAATTCGCCAGAAACTAAAGCGTTGCCAAAACCTTCATTCTTATAGTATATATAATGTGGATTCATGTCTTATGTGTGTGTTTTTTTTGCCGTGATGTTTAGGGGGGGAAACTGTGTTTTTATGTTGCATTCATTATGGTTGAAGCTAGGGGTTTTGGTTTTAGTGTTTTTTAATTTTGAAAATTCTCCCCTTTTTTTGATGATAGATTAATATAGAGTCATTTTCTGGATTGATTCTAGTATGTCAAGTTCTGTAGAGCTATATATCCCAACTGTAAGTGCGTTGGTGATAGCACCACTCTTTTTGTATCTTGGATTCTCAATGTAACCATATAACCGCAACTCTCGCGTTGGTTACATTATACCATCCACAGAGACCAGCCTATTAGTACCCAATTCTTTCCTTCTTAAGCCGTGTTTTTTTTGGTTATGGACACCACGCTCTTCACACAAAAGGTACAAATTCCCTTCTCTCAAGATCAATTAGTATATGCATCTTATGAACTGGCCTTTAATAAAGACGGAGAAATTTTATATCCTTTTTATGGTAGTCCACCACTTTTAATTCTCTCTATATAAACTTGTGTAAAAGAAGAATTCGATCAGCACTCCTCAAAATTGAGTCGTTATCGAGTTGTCTAAAGCTGAATACAAAAAACACCAGGTAAATTAGGTAATACTGGTATTGCAGTTGCCCTAGAGCTTATACACTTTCTTATAAGACAAACAAAACGGGGGGGAAATTGAAGCCTTCATTGTAGCTGCTCGTTCAGTCATACAGATGTCATCATCACTACAAAGTTGAATATTGCAGCTGCAGGTGAAAAAAAAAGAGTGTCAAGGATCCACGGCCCAGGTTATTATATAAAGTGAAATAAAGTGAAAAAAAAAAATAATATGCCAAAACAGATCTGAAATTGTACCACATATTTCCATACCCGACTCTCGTACGTATGCCATGTTATCTCTGTTTCATCTTGAGCCCTGATTTCATACTAGGTATTTGGTATTCTATTCCAATCAGTTACAATCAGTTTAAATCTGTTCCAATCAGTTCTACATACACTCTATACACTCTACACTCTACATACACTCTACACACTCTACACTCTACACTACACTCCAATCAGCCCTTCCCAACCACACTAAAGGCCTAGGCAGATAAATCCCCCAACAAACCCCCTAAAGAGGAAAAACTCCTAATCCGGTAAACAAATCAACCCAAAACATCTAATCAGATTCTCTTCTAAAAAAGTACTGCAGAAAGATACTCTCTCCTTAACACTACCAATAGCACCATAAGATATATACATTCATTGGCCAGTTTTCTATTGCCCTTTTTAGGTGTGCAACCTTTACCCTGCTGGTTCTTTTTCTTTTTGAAAATCTAGACTTAGCGTAAATATCAGTCTTCTTAAACACAAAACCTCTGCGTAATTCCAGGTCTTCCTGCCTAAAAAATGAAAAAAAAATTTTTCTTCCTTTCGCCGTACACACAGTTAAAAAAAATTTTTAAAAACTCATCGCTGTCAAATTGCTTTTTTTAAAAAAAAAAAAAATTTTTTTTTTTTTTCTTTGCCCCTAGATTTCTATATAACTTGGTTTATCGCCACTTATTCACTTCGCTTCTTTAGATATAATTATTAAGAAAAAAAAAACATAATGGGTAAAGAAAAAACTCACGTTAACGTTGTCGTTATTGGTCACGTCGATTCTGGTAAATCTACCACTACTGGTCATTTAATTTATAAATGTGGTGGTATTGATAAACGTACTATTGAAAAATTTGAAAAAGAAGCCGCTGAATTAGGTAAAGGTTCTTTTAAATACGCTTGGGTCTTGGATAAGTTAAAAGCTGAACGTGAAAGAGGTATCACTATTGATATCGCTTTATGGAAATTCGAAACTCCAAAATACAATGTTACCGTTATCGATGCTCCAGGTCACAGAGATTTCATCAAAAACATGATTACTGGTACTTCCCAAGCTGATTGTGCTATCTTAATCATTGCTGGTGGTATCGGTGAATTCGAAGCTGGTATCTCTAAAGATGGTCAAACCAGAGAACACGCTTTATTAGCCTTCACCTTAGGTGTTAAACAATTAATCGTTGCTGTCAACAAGATGGACTCTGTCAAATGGGATGAGAAACGTTTCGAAGAAATTATCAAGGAAACTGCTAACTTCATCAAGAAAGTTGGTTACAACCCAAAAACTGTTCCATTCGTTCCAATCTCTGGTTGGAATGGTGATAACATGATTGAGCCATCCACTAATGCTCCATGGTACAAAGGTTGGGAAAAGGAAACCAAAGCCGGTGTCGTTAAAGGTAAAACTTTATTAGAAGCCATTGATGCTATTGAACCACCATCAAGACCAACTGATAAACCATTACGTTTACCATTACAAGATGTTTACAAGATTGGTGGTATTGGAACTGTGCCAGTCGGTAGAGTTGAAACCGGTGTCATCAAACCAGGTCAAATTGTTACTTTTGCCCCAGGTGGTGTTACTACTGAAGTCAAATCCGTTGAAATGCATCATGAACAATTATCTGAAGGTTTACCAGGTGACAATGTTGGTTTCAACGTTAAAAATGTCTCTGTCAAAGAAATTAGAAGAGGTAACGTTGCTGGTGACTCTAAAAACGATCCACCAAAAGGTGCTGACTCATTCAACGCTCAAGTTATTGTCTTAAACCATCCAGGTCAAATCTCTGCTGGTTACTCTCCAGTCTTAGATTGTCACACTGCCCACATCGCTTGTAAATTCGACACCATCTTGGAAAAGATTGACAGACGTACTGGTAAGAAATTGGAAGAAAATCCAAAATTCATCAAATCCGGTGATGCTGCTATTGTCAAATTTGTCCCAAGTAAGCCATTGTCTGTTGAAGCCTTCACTGATTACCCACCATTAGGTCGTTTCGCTGTTAGAGATATGAGACAAACCGTTGCTGTTGGTGTTATCAAATCTGTTGAAAAATCCGACAAGGCTGGTAAAGTTACCAAAGCTGCTCAAAAAGCTGGTAAAAAATAAGTTTTAACTTTTATTGCCCATATGTTCTAATAAATTATTGCAGTTATATATATTAAAAAAAAATTTTGTAGTTTACAAAACGTTGGCCCAAAAAAAAAAAAAATAATACAAAATATTTGACTTATTATTATACAGTTAAGAAAAAAAAAATTTCTAATCATATCGATCTCAAATTAACTAATGCAAATGCTGCATCTTGTTCATCTTTTTGTAACATTCCTGATAATGATACTTCATTTGGTTCGTTTTTACGAAGTTTTAAAGCACCAATACTTTGCCAATCTTCTTCATCAGTATCAGAATCATCATTTTCATTACTTAAAGTTGACCTTATAGAACTATGTCTTCTATTAATAGTTGATTTCTCAATTTTAGAACAATATAATAACTCAGGTGAATTTGGAGTTTGAGAATTTGATCTTATTGGTTTGCTCAATTTCGGTTTTAAAATACCTCTAGAGTTACTCGATCTTCTTGTTGTTGGGGGTGATAATAATCTTGGATTCAACTTCAACGGTGGAATATGATCCTCCTCATCTAGTTTGAAGACACGTTCCTCTTCTTCATCATAAAAATCACTTGATGAACTTTCTTCTTCTTCAGATTCAATTGCAAAATCATTATCATTTGTTGATTGATTAGAATCTTTGTGCTTACCTAAAAAGGTTTCATGTTGATCAGTTTCATATTTATTTTTAGTTATCGACTCCCTTCTTGATTTATCCTCGTCATCTTTAACGTTTGCATTGATTATCCTAATTGCATTTCTTTCCTTAATAAAATCTTCAGCCCTAACTTTCTTTGCACTCCATTGACCCCAACCAATTTTTTCAAAAATAATCGACCCATCTTTGTAACCTTCGTTTAAACAACTCATAATCAATCTTCTTTGCTTCGATAACGATAATTTTTCAAACCCATTGATTTGCTTCGATAGATTCGAAGTTATATGTCTAATGGCCAAAGGACCAGTATTCAATAATAAAGTCGCTAATCTTTGAGGCGTGACTTGATTAGCAACTGCTACTCCAGCAGCACTCGATGTTGATAATTGTGTCACATGTTTTGTGGCTGGTTTCTTATACGTAGCTGAGGTGATATATTTTGGAGAATTAATAGCTGAGTTATTGGATATTGAGGAAGTGGAATAATTCGAAAAATTCGAAAATGGCGAAGTTGGGATAATCGAGCCTGGTGAAGTTGATTTAACTGACATATTTCTAATTGTTTTAAAATTAACCTTGGAGGTCGCGGTTGAAATGGGATTTCAATTCACGCTTGTTTTTTTTTTTTAATACCTTATCAATAAAGATCAAGTAAACAATATCTACCAAATTTTGTAATAATATTTCTGCTGTGACAATTTTTCCTAATGAAAAAAAACCCTATTTCGATTTCTGTCTCTTTGTATAGTCTTATGAGGGAAAACTTGTGATTGGTCTTTATATAAAACAAAATTTAGAAAAGAATTGAATTTCCACAAAGAAGTTATAAGAAAAGTAGCCGAGAGTCTCAAAAGAACCTCGTGTCACATAATGGGACTAGTCCATGACCGGGGGTCTAAAGAATTCATCGGGGACTAGGATTTTTTCGTATATTTATTTTGTGCTTCCCTTACCGAGAAGCTGAGTCTCAGGAATTCGGGACTACAATTATAACAATTAAGAATAAGAGATTTTTATAAATATTCTGTTAAGTCAGCTAGTGCTAGATGAGTATTGGGATTTTTAGTCTCATGATTGGATATTAAGTCTCCACTTTTAACAGAGATGACTATGTTTGTAATAATCTCGCAACATCTCAGTACTTTGGCACAGGCATTGAATGTTTTAAATATGTTCATTATGCGGGTCTGATATCCAATAATCTTGGTCAAATCGTCATCAGTATTGCCCATTACGGCATTGAAACTCTTATAATTGAGATATCTCAAAAATATTAATAGAAATTGATAAATCAGACATTCTAATTGACCGAAACGATCCTTAAGCTTGTTCAATTTTGGTCCTAAAGTTTCTAGGAGATCGAGGAAGTTGCCAACAAGCATCTTAATTCTGATCTCACTGTACTCTTCATACGACATGGACTCGTAGTATAGTCTTAAATGAACTGAAAGACTCATCAGGTTTAGTAATTGGATCCTTTCAATGTCATTTGAAGTGATATTAGGATCTTGCAGTTTACCATATAAAAATTCATCATACTGCTCAAATCTTAGCCCCGTCTTCAATATTTCACTGTACTCAATCTCACTTTTGTTGATATACGATGACACATAGAGTCTATTTTTATCCCTAACGATTTTAGCAAATTGTAGCTCTTTGAATGGGTCACTCTCTAAATCTTCTATAACTGGATCGAGCCCACATATAATGCTTGGTCTAGTGGCAGTTTGACATATTAGTGATTCTAAAAAGCACAATTTAACCCAAAATTTTCCTTGAGCAATATGTAATCCTAAACTAAACGAGTCTGAAACTAACTGGAATAAAGCTTTCCAGCATTTTTCAAATTCACATTGATGGTAATGGTAATTGACTAATAATAATTGTGTTTTCAAGTAATCTAATGTCTCCGTTGGTTGTAACCTGACAATGTAAGTGTAATAAGTTAAAACACTTTGGATTTTAAGTAGTTGATCTTTAATCATTGGTGGTCGGGTTCCATTGCAACAATCTTTCAAAACATCAATAACTATAGAACATATGACAATTAGATTTTCATCATAGTCATAGTTTCTATTTTCATAATAGTCGTCAAAGAAGCCTATAATCTTCTCTTTATCAAACAACTCGTTGAAATAGCAAAAATGCTTCTCATCAAAGAAATCCTCAACAATTCTTTTAATCAGCATGAAGTTCTCCTCGTTGTCTTCAACAAGATTTGGCAATAAGTTTATTCGCTTCGTTTTAAGTGTTTTCTTATCTTCAGATTCAACAACAGCTGCACCCGTTATAGTGGCATCTTCAAGAGAATGTATACTATTTTCGCCGTAATATTTTATACCCTTAGACTTCTCGCTATTTGAATTGAATATCGATATCAAATCTTCAGAAACGGCCAACCTCGTCTCTAACTCCTTGATTCTGTCTTCATAATGCTTGGAATCTGACTTATTGAGAGCCGGGTTGATTTTATTGATCTCTATTGATCTAAACTTGGTTGGGAAAGAGCAACTGAGTCCCTTTCTGGTGCAACTACGACATGGCTGCACCCTATCGCACCTTATCTTCCTGCGTCGACACTCATTGCACGATATTGGTAAACTCATCTTGAATAGTTAAAAAGGTATGCTTTTTATAATGTCCACGGAATTCCGCCTTGGTTTATTAAGCCGTATTGGGATCGCACAGTTATCAATATGAGCCTCTTGAAGGGGACCTGTGAGCTTTACAAATGAGAGAAAAGTCAAGAAACTAGCCCTTAAAGATATTGAATGACTCGTGTTTAGGATTATTAGCAAGATAACTTATAGCTATGGACCTCTTTCTTATGGAAACTTATTGAAAATAAACCATGTATACCAGCTTAATTTAGTCATTGTGTCAATAATACGGAGGTTTTTACTTACAAACAACACTCCTCAAACCTTGCACTGCTCGTATATGGAAAATCAAGAAAAACTAAGCGAGAATCAGATAGCTTCCACGTAAACGATGCCTTTCATTGCTGCTGAGTTGATCGGTAATATCAACAAGTATAAATCGAATATATCCACAACCTACGGTATGGCCAAAGTTTCGTCGGTCTGCAGTTATGATAATACTATTTGTTGAAAACTATGGGGAACTAAGAGTGCTGTTGACTAAAGGGAAGGGTTTGAAGATATTGGGTTACCGTATGACGAGGAATTAAGTGAACAAGAGTAGATCTTGGAGCAATTAGGTATTTTACCTTGTCATTTATTGAGGACCTATCTAAATGTACGTCCAGTTGTTTCGCTATTGAGGAGTGAAGATGGATATCTCGATAGAATTCTAAAGTTACAATTACTATTGAACCCTGGCGAAACTTCATCGATTTTTTCGATTCGCCTATTGGATCTTATTGATTTAAATGGGAAAAGGGAGTATCTTAAGAAGAGCGTGCATGCGTATATATGGGGCAACTTGAAATGGCCATTGAAGAATTACTATTATCCTACAAAGAACGACAGCGAGGTGCCATGGCTGGGTAACATCACGGATCTGAGCTCAGACGAGGATCTTGTCGATGATAAGAATGTAGAGCATCAAAAACAAAGAGTAAAAGGACGTCTAGGGACTCATTTGCACAAATGATTTTCGATCTTGCCAATATAAGTGCTGACAATGTGCAAAGCAACTACATTGGAAACGAAATTCTAATCTATGGATCCACTGAGTTTGGAGGAAAGATGTTCGAACGTAAAAGAAGCGTCTGGGTGTCTAGAATGATAGTTAACGTGAAGGGAAGAAATTATGAGGACGTGCTACCTCGACATGTCTTTACACGAATTGTTGATGAGTTCAAGCCGTGAAAACGGGGGGTGGAAAGCTCACTACAAGAACCACTAGGAACCAGTGAAGCTCCTAAGGCTCCCAAAGCCCCCTTTTAAGAAATCCCAAGACTCTAAAGCCCTCTTACAATGAACAATATTTAATAAGCCTTAGCTCGTAGTTCCTAATCGGGAAAACGGTTTACCCGCAATTCACCAAATAACCCTTTTCCAGAAATCAACATAACAAATCTATCAGCCTAAGTTTACAATCAAGATAGATTTTGGCTACTTTTCATTAGGTTTAGAATTGTTTTCATACAGCCATTCAATTGAAGAATCAGCTGGTACCGCACGAAGTTTTGAATTTTTTTGTTAAATAATTCAATTAGACATATCATCGTTTGTCAAATCAGTTATTCCTAATGAGCGATGAAACTTCTGATTCTCCAGAGGTGGATAGAAATGGGACGGTTGGTGGATTGGATGCTGGAAACGTGGATAATTCCGAAGGTCTGCGTGAGAATGGTTTAGGGGCTGATGAGGATAACGGTACAGCCGACGGAGCTGATGATGAAGCTCAAGAAACTCAGGAAGGTGGAGAATCTAAGGGAAATCACGAGGCCCAAGAATCTGGAGCCTCTTCAACTGAACCAGTCAATGGAAACTTACAAAGTGAAGCTGTTGAAGAACAGGAGGATGTTGCCGATGCTGAACAAGCTAGTGATATCCCGACACCACTACCGCATATTCAATCGAATTACGAAAATAGTGCGAGACACACAAGAGCTGTATCTAATGCTTCTGTTTCATCGCGCAACTCTACACATACCTCATTCATTAAAGCTGCAATCACGGCCATCTCTGAACATAAAGAAGCAAAGAAAAATACAGAATTGATAAACTCTTCTAAAAAAACACTGGACAAGTTGACAAGTGGTTTTGATTCTGCTGCAGTCTTTGAAACATTACGTTTAGCAATTGAAAGTGAAGGCACAGATCTTGTTGTGATATCATTAGATACAATTTCTAAAATTTTCACATTTCAGTTGTTTGATCCAATTCACGTTCCAGCACTAAAACCTAATAATGCAGTCAATGCAGATCTACCAGAGGGAACAACTATAAACCAACACTCAGAAGTAAACTTGGTTGATGCCGTTATTGAAACTATTGCAAGAACAGTCACTGGTGAAGCAACAGATGAAAGAATTGAACTTCAAGCTGTTAGAGCATTATTATCTGCTGTTTTGAACGAACAACTGCCAGTTCATGGCTCGTCTTTATTAAGAGCTGTCAGACAAATCTTCAATGTTTTTATTTATTCTTTATCACCAGCAAATCAAGGTGTTGCTCAAGCAAGTTTGACTCAGATTGTCAATGTTATCTTTGAAAAAGTTGAGAAAATACCGAATTCAAGGGCTGCAACTTCTACCAAAAATTCAAGTTCTTTGCTTATTAATGAACAGGATTCACAATCATTAGGAAGTGAAACACAACTTTCTGAAGCTAATGATAATACTGAACCATTAACATTGCAAAACTTGAAAGATCTGAATGTTGAAGAAGAACGTAAAGTTGATCAAGAATACACTACTGGTGATGAAAACGAATTGATTGTTAAAGACGCCTTCTTAATATTCAGAGCTATGTGTAAATTATCGGGTAAGAGTCTTGAGAATGAATCTTTAGATATGAGATCTCAAGCTATTCGTTCAAAGTTAATAACTTTACATATCATTCATTTGATAATCAAAGAACATATCGATGTATTCTTATCCAATAATATTGTTATTCATATTACTTCCACAAAAGAAGAAACACATTTAGTTGATGCAATTCGTCAATATTTATGTCTGACAATATCAAGAAATGCAGCATCCGCGATTTCTCCAGTTTTTGAGACCACTTTAGAAATATTTTGGTTGATTGTATCAAATTTAAGATCTCAATTCAAAAGAGAAATTCCAGTATTTTTAAATGAAATTTATTTACCAGTTGCTGATTTGAAAACTTCGACTTCTCATCAAAAGAGATATTTCTTGGTTATTATTCAAAGATTATCGAATGACCCAAGGGCATTAATTGAATTTTACTTAAATTATGATTGTGATACTCAACAACCAAATATTTGCGAAAAATTAATAGACTATTTAACTAAATTGGCATTAGCTAAAGTTGAAGTAACTCCAAATCAAAGAGCTGCATATAAAGAAAATTCAGTCAAATCAATTGCAACTTATAATTTGTCTCAGCTACCATTATTATCAATTTCTAAATTATCAACACAAAGTGCAATTTTAGATAATTCACTACCATACCCAGTTGAGTATGCACTGAAAATTACAGCTTTAGAATCAATTGTCGGAATATTAAGATCATTAAACTCATGGGCTCAAAAGGGTATTACACCGGAAGAGAGATCTTCTTCCGCCACTTTTACTAGAAATAGATCCAGTACTAATGGTTCAAATACTCCATATTTACCTGGAAATACTTCTGTTGATGAAATTGATGATCCTCAAGAGTTTGAAAATTTAAAACAACGTAAAACAGCTTTGCAAGATGGTATTAGACAATTCAATTTCAAACCGAAAAGAGGTATTGATTACTTGATTCAACAAGGATTTATTAATGATAAACAGCCTGTTACTATTGCCAAATTCTTATTAGAACAACCTGGTTTAGATAAATCTGTAATTGGTGAATATTTAGGTGAAGGCGATGACGAAAACATTGCTATTATGCATGCATTTGTTGATTTAATGGATTTTTCAAGTACGTCATTCGTTGATGCAATGAGATTATTCTTACAATCGTTTAGATTACCAGGTGAAGCACAAAAAATTGACCGTTTTATGTTGAAGTTTGCTGAGAGATATGTTGATGGCAATCCGAACGTTTTTGCTAATGCAGACACTGCTTATGTCTTGGCATATTCTGTCATTATGTTGAATACAGATCAACATTCCAAGAACGTCAAAAATAAAATGACAATTGAAGATTTTATCAAAAATAATAGTGGTATTGATAATGGTAATAGTTTACCTGATGAATTTTTAATCAATATATTCAATGAAATTGCTAAAAATGAAATTAAGTTACAATCTGAACAACATGCGGCTTTATTAGCTGGCGATATCCTACCAATTCAACCCCAATCTTTTACATTGTTCAGTGGGAGAGATATTAACCGTGAGGCATATTTTCAAGCTTCGAAAGAAATATCCAATAAAACTGAAAAATTGTTTAAAAACTTGGGAAGATCCAAGTCTGGGAAGAATGTTTTCTACTCAGCTTCTCATATTGAGCATGTCAGATCTATTTTTGATACTTTGTGGATGTCGTTCTTAGCTGCTTTAACCACCCCATTCAAAGATCTTGAAGAAGAAGAGACTATTAAGGTATGCTTAGAAGGTATTAAATTATCTGTAAGCATTGCTTCCATATTTGAATTGGATTATGCAAGAACATCATTTATTGGTGCCTTAGTTCAATTTGCAAACCTTCATAATATGAAAGAGATTCAAAATAAAAATGTTGAAGCTGTGATTGTCTTATTGAGAATTGCAGAAACATATGGCAATCAACTGAAAGATTCTTGGAAAGACATTTTAACGACAATTTCCCAAGTGGAAAGATTACAGCTGATTGCTAAAGGTGTTCAAGCTGATGTTGTTCCAGATATTGCTAGTGCAAAAGTCCACAGAACATCACTGGACAGCCAACGGACCCATGCATCTGGTGGTTTCTTCTTTAGCTTTGGTAAAAAAGTTTCTCTAGCTGAACAAGCACAAACAAATTTCCATAATCAACATCTGGATGCACAAATCGGTAATAGATTATTATCAAGCGAATTAGTTGTTGCTGCTGATAAAGTCTTCACGCAAAGTTCACAACTAAATGGTACTGCAATAATAGATTTCATTAGAGCTTTAACTGAGGTTGCGTCCGAAGAAATTGAATCGTCATTGGAAAGTACAACTCCAAGAATATTTTCGTTACAAAAAGTTGTTGATGTTTGTTATTATAATATGGGACGTATTAGATTAGAATGGTCACCGATTTGGGCTGTTATCGGTGGATGCTTCAACTCAATTGGCACTAAGAATAATTTATCCATCGTTTTCTTTGCTCTAGATTCGCTACGTCAATTATCTATGAGATTCTTAGATATTGAAGAGTTAGCAGGATTTAGATTCCAAGAAGAATTCTTGAAACCTTTTGATTTCATTTTGCAGCATGCAAGAGATGTTCAAGTTACGGAAATGGCTTTGAACTGTTTACAAAATCTGATTGTTTTGAAAGGATCTAAAATTAAGTCTGGTTGGAAAACAATCTTTTCAGCTTTAAATTTTACTGCAAAAGATACTACTGAATCAATTGTATGGAAAACTTATGAAATTACTACTTCCATTTATACTGATCACTCAGATGGCATATTTGCTCAAGAAGATGCCTTCTCGGAATTGATTATAGTTCTGAAAGAATTATCAAGTAATTCTAAATTTCAGAAAATCAGTTTACATGTATTAAAGGGTATCAAAAATATAGCTTTTCAAATTGCTGAATTAACATTAGAGTCGAAAGAAGACTCAAGTTTGAAACATCGTAAAGATATTTTCAAAGAAATTTGGTATCCTGTTCTATCAAGTTTTAATTCTGTCATTATGAATGGTGATGATTTAGAAGTCAGATCAAGAGCCCTAAACTACTTATTTGATGTTTTAGTTAAATTTGGTAGTAGATTCGATGCAAAATTTTGGGATCAAATTTGTGTCAACTTATTGTTCCCAATATTTGGGGTTCTAAGCAAACACTGGGAAATAAATCAATTCAACAGTCATGACGATTTATCTGTTTGGTTATCAACTACATTAATTCAAGCATTAAGAAATATGATTGCGTTGTTCACTCATTACTTTGATGCATTAAGCAGAATGCTTGATGGTTATTTAGGGTTGTTGATCTCATGTATTTGTCAAGAAAATGATACAATTGCTAGAATTGGTAGATCATGTTTCCAGCAATTGATCACTCAAAACATGGATAAGTTCCAGCAAGATCATTGGGACAAAATAAGTGATGCTTTTGAGAAGTTATTCGAATTAACAACTGCAAGAGAGTTATTTGATTATGATCCATTAAATGAATCTAATGATTTAAAGGAATCGCCATCGACTCAACAATTAAATGAAGAAAACGGTGTTGATTTTAGTGCCAATGGTGAAGTGTCATCATCACCTTCTAAGATCAGAAGAACTAAAAGTTCAGAAGATGTTCGTTCAAAGGCTAAATCTAAAAATGCAATTGTTGTTAAATGTATACTTCAATTATTAATGATTGAGACATTGAGTGAGCTTTTTGAAGATGAAACATTCTATGAATTGATTCCATATGACAACTTAACCAAATTAGCTGCACTATTGGAGAAATCGTTTAGATTTGCTAGAAGATTCAACGATGACTACAATCTAAGAGTAAGATTATGGAACTCTGGTGTCATTGAAAAACTGCCAAATCTACTTAAACAGGAATCTTCCTCATCTGCAGTTTTCATTAGCATATCCTTCAAACTTTATAGTGATTCCAAAAAGATAACCACAAAGCAAAAGGATACCATTAGTGGCAGTTTAATTCCAATGTGTGTTTCCATTGTCGAAAGATATGTCCAGTTAGACGACAGCACACAGCAGAGAAACATCACAACATGGAGACCTGTTGTTGTTGAGATCCTACAAGGTTACTGTGAACTAGAAGAAAATGATTTTGGTAAAAATTGTCCTCATGTCTACGATTTGGTGCTAAATATATTAGACAAAAGCGTCCCATCAGAGCTCAGAACTGCTATAAAGGCATTCTTTGCGCGTGTTGGTGATGTCTATGTAAATGATGAACGCTCACAGTAACCTCTATCCCCTATAAATGTATAAATTATCAATTTATTAGTTTAAAATAACTTTTGATTTACTTTATCCTCTATTGTTTCTATGGTTACAGGAACATTTCAAATGTACATTTGAGTGCTGACATTTACGCATAAGCCGTACTCAAATTTTCTTAAAACAATTTTTTTTTTTTTTTCATCGACGACGCTAGAAAAAAGCTTTGAAAGAGTTCCTACTCAAATTATCCAAGTCATCAACAAGACCCTTCCATTGAAAATATGAGTGTATGTTTATTCGTTTTATGATTCTCTATATGCTGTTTTGAACAATGCGCTTCTTTGTCTCAGATTATCGCAACAGTACAGCTATAGTGTAAGAGATTTTTCAGTAAGACTAACTAGAATCTTTCAGAACCCATTCGACCTTTTAGGTAACGACGTCGAAGATGCCAACGATGTTCCAGTCGTTCCAAGAGAAGTAGTTAAGAAGACTACTTCCTCAAAGAAAGCTGATACTGCTCCACCATCTGCAAACCCAGCTCGTGCTAACAAAAACCGTCCACAACCAACCGGTAACGATGCTGCTATTAAAGACCGTAACGCTGGTAGATCTGCTAACAAGGCTAAAGGTGTTGATGAATCTAAAACCGCCAAAAAAGCAACCAAGGGTAAATTTGACCGTCACTCAAGATCAGGTAAAGCTGACAGTGAAAAAAAAGTCAAACAAGCTGGTTGGGTTGCCGATGCTGAAGCTGAATTAGCCAGCGAGATTGAAGGTGCTGCTGACGCAGTTGACGAATTGTCTGAAGATTCTGAACCAAAACCTGCCAAAAAATCTTTAGAAGAGTATTTGAAAGAACAAGAACAAGTTGTTGTTGGTACTCCACGTGAAGTTAGAAAAGTTGAAGATGTTATCAGCACTGAAGATATCATCGTCAAAGAAGAAGAATCCTTCATCGTTCCAACTAAAACTAAAACTTTGAAATCAAAAGCTTTAAAAACTAAAACCATTTTAGAATTTGATGCTACTTTCTCTGATGACTTACCATCAACCCCATCAACCAGAGGCCCAAGAGCCCCAAGAGGTAGAGGTAACGCAAGAGGTGGTAGAGCCCCAAGAGGCGGTGCTAAACCAACTGGTTCCAGATCTGGTCCAAAACCAACCGGTTCAAAACCTAGAGGCCCAAAAGGTCCTGAAGTCACTGAAGAAAACTTCCCATCTTTCAAAGCTTAAGGCGTCGATAAAATACATTTATCTAAATGGGTAGAGTGGTGTATAACTTAATTAACATAGGAATCACAAATAACAATTCATACCATTTTTTGAAATATTTAATGGGAAAATAAAATGGGATAATATCATAAAAAGTTTTTTTTGAGGCTGAATCAGTTGTAGCTTTTACTGTTTTCTCTAGAATCATGACTTATACTTTGATATATAAAAACCTGGGGGAGACTCTCTTTCTTCAAATCCCATCTTTTGCACATCTTTTAGCCAATTTTTAGCCTTTCTTAGACATTTTTCTCGCACCAACCCTTATCTTGAAACGTGTTTCATCATAGCGTACCTTTCATCTACTTTCTCTTCTATATATTGCCTATATGATGAATAGTGTCTTTATATACTATAATATCATTATGTAATCAGCAATGTAATGATTATATAATAATATCTTATTACATAATCATCAAATTTTAGTATAGACTTTTTAACTATGGCCCTCATACTGAAATGTCTAATTATGGGCTTCTTAAATCCTGGGAAGCCTAGGAAGCGTAGGAGGTGTGAGAGTAGGGAGGTTAAGAGAGTTCTTAAAAGGAAAATAATTTGTGAAATCGTCAAAGTGGTGCCGAAATTATCAATATTAGAAAGATTCCCCATTGAAATATTACATAAAATATTTATATTTGCTAGTTTCAATAGTCTACCACTTGTTTCAAAATATCTGTATGACAGCTTGAGACCATCGCAGTCATTAAAATTGCAAGTGCTCAAAAATGCTGTCTATGACTTGAATAATGAAATATTGTTACCATATGTCAAGTATAATGCAAGATATGCATTAGATAGACAAGTACTAAATTTTAGATTTGTTACTGCTGATTTACTACGGCAGATGCAATATGATACGGTTTTGCCATTAGATTTGGTGAAGACTGAAACTAGAAATAGGTTAGTGCTATATCTTGATGAGTTGAATAAGGTATTATTACAACAAAAACATGATAACTCTGTTGTTCAAGAAGTGCAAAGGATACGAGAATTAGTATGTCATGAACCATGTAATTCTCTGACAGATGATTTGCAAGATTATTCAGAACGATTTTATAGGGGACCATTTAACGACCAGAAATTAGAACTAATTGAGGAATTACACAGTAAAAAAGTACGATTTGTTAACAATGATGAAGTGTTGTGTAATGCGATAAATGAAAGGCAACCTCCATTTATACTTCAGCGATTATTACCCTGTACGGTAACTGGTAAAGTGTGAACAGTTTTGCCTTTGATCCAAGCTTTTGAGCAAGATGATTTAAATATGGTGAACTGGTTAATTAAAAACTTGTCAAATGAAGAATTACTTAATGATGATCATTTATGGATTTATATTTCCAGCAAGAAAAATTCAAAATATTTACATTTTTTAGAACGCAAAGGTGGCATTCCAAGTCATGAAGTATTGGGATTATTAGCATCTCATCATAAATAAATGTACAATCTATCCGAACGATAAAAAGAAACAGAAAAACACATTGTAAGCAGCATTAAACAATTAAATACAAGTAGTCCTTCTATATATAGATTTATTGATAGTATTGTTGAGGAACTTGTTGATAAGTAATTGCTTGGATTGAGATTTGTTCTCGATCATTTATCAGGTCCAAAGAATTAAATTGAGTATTATATTCACTGAACCATGGATGTTGCAAAGCTTGAGCAGCGGATATTCTGTTTTCAGGTCTCATTTGAAGCAAACTACTCAATAGGTTTAGTGCTAAAGGATCAATATTTGGTATGATTGTTCTCAAATCTTGTGGTATAAACATTTGAAAATTTGGTCTATAGTTTGGTAGTTGAGATACACCAGGCCAAGTATTTTCATTTGGAGTACCCATTAATCTAAATATTTTCATCAATTGATCCTCATTTGAAGCTCCTGGGAATAAGGGTCTACCTAGAAACATTTCAGCTAATATACAACCTGCAGACCACATGTCAATTGATGTTGTATAATTTCTCGACCCCATCAACACATCCGGAGCCCTATACCATAGCGTCACCACCTCACTAGAAAAAGTATTAACTGGTATACCAAAGGCTCTCGCCAATCCAAAATCACCAATTTTGAATTCGCCTTTAGCATTAGTCAACAAGTTTTGTGGTTTTAAATCTCTATGGAGAACCCTATTCTGGTGGCAAAAATTGATACCCTTTAGTAACTGGAACATGAAAGACTTAACAACCGGTGCCTCCAACGCACCATTATGCCCATTAATATCCATATACTTCTTCAAATCTCGATCAAGATACTCAAAAACCAACGTTAGTTTGTTTTCCGTGTGAATCACATCGTATAGGTTGATGATATTGTCATGCTTCAAGTCCTTCATCAACGAGATTTCCCTGATGGCCGTTGATGGCGTACCTTCTTCAGAATCCAAATTAATCTCTTTAAGTGCAACTAATGTACCTGTAGCTCTATTCCGTCCCTTATACACGGTAGCGTACGTCCCTTCCCCTAGCTTTTCCAGCTGTTGGAATCTTCCTACTGTTAGTCACCGTTACCTCAAAAAGAGACAACATACTCACTGTGAAGACTGTGAAGCCATTAATCGTCCTCGTTCTAAGCCTATTCCTTATTCTTCTTAAAAAGATCAACTTATGTAAGCTTTCTCTTTAAATTTTTTTCTTTCTACGCAGAGAAGCTCATCTTAGTGAGAAAGTTAGAGGGAAAGCTCTAATGGAGAGAAGTATTTTGGGAGAATCAGTGCTGGGTAGTCAGTGGGTTGGTGTGTTTGAAACGGATGTGGTGTTTAAGAACGAGCATTTTGAGTCGGCTTTGCAGAACTTGATCAAACAGCCTAATATCAACTCTACGGTGATCTTGAGAGCAGATATCTTGGTGGAGAATAAGTACGAAGACGGTGTGTTGAGTGAGAGTTTCACGAGTGAATTTGCTGGTACAAAGCCTGATATACCTACGAGCTCGTCAGACGAGGTAATATTGGAGAAAAACCTCGATGATATTGCACTGAGGAGGGTGCCATTGGCACCTGTTTCGGAGCCCAAGGTGGAAATAGTTCGAAGAATTGTTCCTAGGAACCCGTTCAAGGATTGCATCATAAACCAAACGTGTCTCATCTTGTCTCTGAAGGTTGGAGATGACGACGCAACGCTAGTTGTTTATGAACCACATATCGACTCTATTGAGGACTGTCCCTTTTATCTTCCCTTAGTTCAGGCTGTTGGGATACTATTCCTGAAAGATAAGCTGTCACTTCATTATCTGCCTTTTAATTATCAATCACCGTCAACTATTGCCAGTTTTTTGAAATTGGACTCTACGAATCGTGATTTCAGAATAGCATTAAGATTATTACAAACTGCCAAAAAGCACTCAACTGGAGTTATGGACGGATATCAGAAAAGAGTTAAGCATGATTTGGTTGTATCAAAGGTTTTATTCCAAGACCGATATATAGCTTTGAAAAAAAAATACTCTAAAGCTTTTGTCGATAATTGGGTTGAATCAACGGATCCAAGAAAACATGTTTTTGAAGACATTGCCATTGCTGCATTTTTAATTGAGTTATGGTCAAAAATATACAAAGGTAAAAACGAATTTGAATTCAGGGATCTTGGTTGTGGAAATGGATTATTGGTTAATATTCTTGTTTTAGAAGGTTATAAAGGTATTGGTATTGATGCTCGTGCCAGAAAATCTTGGAAAACTTATCCTGAAGAAGTTCAATCAAGATTAAAGGAACAAGTTATTATACCTTCTGTCTTATTAAGACCTCATCCTGCTGTTAAGGCCTTGGCTCCTCATTTAACTGATAATGGTAGAGTTTTTCAAGTCCCATTGAAAAATCCAAATGGAATCGATGTACCAGTAATTGCTTATTACTCATCACAATCATTATTACAATCAAACAATGTTAATACTGCTCAATTCCCTAAAAATACATTCATCATAGGAAATCATTCAGATGAGTTAACTTGTTGGATTCCGCTATTAGGTTACCCATTTTTAGTTATTCCATGTTGTTCTCACTCACTCTCAGGTTCGAGAGTAAGGTATCCTGCAAAGAGAAAATCCAACTCTTCGACAGTTGTTAGTTCTACTTATGCAGCCTTGGTTGATCATGTTGAAGAGTTAGCTGAACAAGTTGGTTGGAAAGTTGAAAGAGAAATGCTAAGAATTCCAAGTACAAGAAATGCTGCAATCATAGGTTATCAGCAAGACAAATTAAACGCTAAAATAAAATCAATTTATGATGTTTTAGTACTAGAAGGAGGTGCAGAAGGTTGGGTTGAAAATACGATGGCGTTAACTAAGAAATCTCCACGCAATCATTAAATGAGGGACGAATTATATAGAGATGTGTTTAAAGGGGTTCTAAAAAAACGGAGTATAATAATAAATTAAAATAAAATGTACATGCACTATCTATTTTCTCTTTTGTTGTTTTCTTTTACGTTTGAAACCAATTAATTGTTTGACATCATCATTTAGACCTGATTTAGTTTGAACTTCTTTGTCTTTTTTGCCAACTTGTGGTCCTTTGTTCATGTTACCTTTCTTTTGTGGTTTTTTGAACTTTTGATCTCTCTTTGGTTTTTTAACTTCTTCATTTGATTCTTCAACTTCATCGCCATCTCTTTTACGCTTAGTTTCACCAGCAGAAGTTCTAGCTAATTCAACTTTCTCTCTTCTTCTCTTGACCACATTGGCATTTTCAATTGCAAACTCAACAATTAAATTTCTCTTAGAAACACCTTCTAATTTGGCAATTTTTTGTTCATCTTCAGTTAAACCTTCTAAAATTTCTTGAGGCGTAACTTCATGAGCATTTAACCATCTTAATCCCATTAACGCAGACTTATGATCTCTAAATTCTAAGAAACCATAACCTCTACTACGTCCTGCATCACCAGAACCTTTAACTTCCATAATAATTTTTGCTTGTCTAACAACACCTTGCTTTTTTGATCTTTTTGATTCTTCTTCACCAACTTGCCATTTTAATTTCTCCCATTGAGATCTTTTGATTTCTTCCTGGGTTAATGGTTGTCTTCTTTTCTGTCTAACGTCAGTAGCGAATTGAACAACAGCTTTACGTCCCAACGCTTTTAAAGCTTTGGCATTCATTGCTCTTGGCAAGTTTCTTATAGCTAATCTCGTTAATGACAAGTGTAAAGAAGGATTCTTATTCAAATGTTGGACTCTGAGTTTATGAGACTTTTCTCTAATTTCTAAGTCTGATTTAGTTAAAAGTGATGCTAATTTAGAGTTTTGTGTGATTCTACCTTCATTCAAAAGATATAAGTTACGTCTATCTTTTTCACCTGGTGCCTTACCTAAGTTTTCACTTCTCTTTTGTGCGTTTCTTTCGGTTAATTTGGCGGCTGAATCTCTATCAACTGTTCCTGTAATTGATAGAATCCGTCCCTCAAAAACATATTCTGGTGCGACATCATCTGAGATTAAAATCGAAGTTGTGGAACTATCTGGTGCATTCTTCAAGCAATTGTCGTAAGATTCTTGGTTATAGAAGGCAACAAATGCTGTACCTTTTGCCAAACCTGTCTGCTTATCAATAACTGGAAGTGCATATTTAACTGGACCGAAATGTTCAAAGTGTTCTTTCAAAGAGTCTTCATCTGTATCATATGGGATATTCCGAACAAATATACTAAAATTTTCTTGTTTGTTTTGCTTCACTTTTGGCTCTTCTTCAATGACTTCGTCTTCACTTTCAATATCACTATCATCATCTTCTTCATTGGCAACATCAGCTTCATCACTATCTTGATCAACTTCCTCTTCTTCAACATCACTATTTTCAGGAGTTTCATTTGCCTCTTCCTCTTCCTCTTCTTCCTCCTCTGGACTATCTGCTTTATGTTGTAGCCATTTAGATTTTTCGATAGCAAAATCAACGGCAACCTCTCTGCCATCAATCTTCAATCCAGTTGAACCCTTTATAGCTTGTTCAGCATTTGCATTATGTTTCATCGTAACAAACCCAAACCCACTCATTCTACCACCACGTTTTCTTGGAATAAAAGCATCTGTTACAGTACCATATTTAGAGAAAAGTTTCTTTAGCTGATCACCTTCACGCACAGACCAAGGCAAGTTGCGAATAATTAATCTTGGTTTTCTCTTTTCAACAGCTTCAGTCTCTGGCTTAACATATCCAACTTCTTTTTCTTTACGATCTCTTCTTTTAGCAATATCAACTCTTATCAAACGACCATTGAGTTTAATTTTTCTCGCCTGTTCCAGCGCAGTAATAGCATCTTCATCCAACGAGAAACTAACAAACCCAAACCCTCTTGATTTATTATCTGCACTTGTAACTACAACAGCATGTTTAACAGGACAGAATTGGGAGAAAAAATCGGATAATTGCTCCGAAGTGACATCCAGCGGAACCTGGCGAACAAAAAGTGTCTTCTTATCCAAGATATCCTCTTTAGAATCAACTTGACTCCTATCTTCGTCACCCATTCTCCTACTATAATGTCTGTAATTAACTTGGTATTAAATTTTTTTTTTTTTGGCTATACCCGATGAGGTTACCCTGGTTTAGTTACGGGACACTTCTCTATAAACGAGAGTACAAATCAAGCCTAATAAACCAGTCTCAATAAAGAGAACTGAAGAGATGAGTGATGATGATTTGAGACCAAAAGTGCCTAAGAGACCACAGCATAGGCCCTCTTTAAGTCAGATAGCTGTTGGACAGGCTCAAAAGCTTCGATTGTCGGAGTTGCAAGCACAACCGACAACTGAGATATCATTTCAAAATATAAATTCGCCCATAGAGAATGTTTACGATAATGTTGATGATTCAGATGCGTATACGATAAGGAGTAATCCAACTTTGACTGTCTATAGTGATGATGACGATTTCAGTAGACTAGAAGAGATTATAAGTCAGCCAAGTTCCGAGTTGAAATTGGTGTTTGATGAAGAAGATGAAATTAAAAATGCCAAACAATTCTTTATCTTATCCTCAGCAGGGAAGCCTATCTATTCGAATAGTGATGATCATGATGATGAGAGATTTATAGGGTATGTTGGGATAATACAAACAGTTGTCAGTTCATTTTTAATTGATGGATCCAATCTAAAATCCTTTGTTGCAGGATCAACAAGATTTACTGTGTTGAATCAATCACCAATAATCCTAGTTGCAGTTTCCAAGATTAATGAGTCTGAAAATGATTTGTTAAACCAATTAGACCTACTTCATAGTTTTTTATTATCGACGTTAAGTAAGCCCCATATTGTTAGGTCGTTTCAAAATAAAGAAGGTTTTGACCTACGCAAGCATTTAGGAAGAGCTGATTTATCAGGTTTAGATAATCTTTGTAAAGAGATTATTCGATTCAATGCAGGGATAATGGTTGGAGCTTTACAAAGCTTGAAATTGAAAAAATCAACAAGAGATAAGATATCTTCAATATTACTAAGAAACAGGCATAAAGATTTACTATACGGACTATTAGTTGCCCCCGGTGGGAGATTAATTAACATTTTAAGACCAAGAAATCATACTTTACATACAACAGATTTACAAATTTTATTTTCAATAGTTTTCAATCAATCAAAAGATACAACTGGGGAAGAGTTATGGCTACCAATATGCTTACCAAAATTTAACTCGAATGGATTTTTATACTCGTTTGTTAAATTCATTGGACCTGTTGCGTTAATTCTTATAAGTGCTGATAAAAATGCATTTTTTGAAATGAGAGACACTTCCTCCAAGACTGTTGAAGATCTAAGCAAACATAAAATATTTGAGCAGGTGTATGAATCGATCGATCATGGATTATCCACTGTTGATATTCCAGCTCCGTTAATCTATCATTTTATCTACAAATCAAAGAAATATCTCCAATATGTCATGCCAACCTCGACAAATCCTAAGAACCTTCAAAAGTACTACTTTAAGCTCTATTCTACAATCACTAAGACGAATAGAATTAGTGTTTCATATATAAAATGGGAAAAAAAGAATTTCAGCTCTATAGCTGGTTTAGCATGGGTTACTCCGAACTATGAGATCTACTTAATAACTGGAAGCACTACAAAGAAGGAAGTACTAGTCAACAGTGCAAGAGCCATAGTCAATTGGTGTAGAAAGAACGAGGAACGACTATTTGTTTGTGAAGGTGCGATTTTTTAATTGTGTTTAAGTGTAACAATCAAAATTCCCAAAGAAATCTTTAAATTCTCACTTTCCGTAAGCTACAAATCCAAATGACTGAGCCCCATTTATCGAGGAAGAGAAGTACTTCTACTCTGGTAAACACGATAAATTTCACTCACTCACGGGGTAACAACGAAGAAGACAAATCGTCGTCAAAAGTGAATCCTTTTGGTTATTTACAGAAGAATGGGTCATCATCAACAGTGCACTCAATAACTCAAACGTTATCCAATGTTGGGTTCACGTCAGTTGCACCCTCGATTCATAGTGCAGAGCCTACGAGTCCTACGATAAAGAAAGAGAATCCTTTGACACGGGCCAAGTTATTTGCCAAAATTAAGACGAAAGAGTTGAAGAGAACAAAGACTGAAGGTCAACATCACTTTTTAAAGAAAAACACACATCATGGCCTTTCGTCGTCGTCATCGAATTCTAAGGTGTTGAATTCTGGTAGTACGTTATACTCGTTTGATCCTTCGACGATTTTGGACAATGATGGTATAATGAAACATGTTGTGAATGATTCAAATTTGAAAAATCTTTCGTTTGAGGAAAAGGACTCGATGGCTGATAATTTATGGGCAACTATTACGAATAGGATTATTTCTCTGTTCAAGATAGACAGTGGTTTGAAATTTAAGACACCAATAGAAGATATAAATAAAATGCTTGAGTCATATCTCAAGCTAAGAATTGAGAATAACACGCCAGCCACTTCAATAATAAGTGAGATATTGGAATTTTTTAAGAATGGGTTGAACATATTAGAGAATGAATTGAGTTTTAATGAAAATATCAACCGTGGAACGTTTTTCAGAATTTCAATAACCTGGGATTATTTCTTTAACAACATTTATCATTATTTACTTGCTATTTTCTTACCCTTACAGATAGAATTTGAAAAGCTAAACTCCAATTGGGACGATTTATCAGAGATTAAACTATCAACTAAGAAACTAATATTGACTTCTTTCAGAGATTTTGTTGTTCTCCCATACCTGGAAGGAGAACTGTCAATACCTGAGTTGGCACCTTCTGAAAGAATATCTTTAGTCCAGTGTTTTGGCTTTTTGAAATCGATCCAATCAAGTAATTATAACCAAAAGCTAATCGACCATATTTCCTCAAATCTACAGAAAAATCTAGTTTTTCTAACAAAATGAAAACAAAAACAACTACGACATACGACAACACAATATAAGGACACTTCTATTCCCTATCTGACGATTAATGAACAATAAAAGAAACTTCCCTATAAAATGCTGTAAAATTCCCTGTTATGCGCACTCGTTCACCAACTGAAAAAAAAAAATTATCTCGACAAGCTCCTAAAAGCCTGAAGGATTTTTTTACGATAGATGTTTTCCCTGTTTGGTCGCTCAAAGGCCATAGTGAAACCGTTTACGCGTTCATTATCGTTATTATCGAATCTACATCCTTCTTTGAACTCGACAAAGTCGCATAAAAGAGTCGGTAGAGGTCCATCAAGTGGATATGGTAAAACTTCAGGTAGAGGGCAAAAGGGTCAAAGGGCCAGAGGGACAGTGAAGCCATGGTTTGAAGGTGGTCAAACTCCTATAACAAGACTGTTTCCAAAGGTTGGTTTCAAAAGAGTCAATGCCTTAGACTTAAAAGTGTTGAATTTATCAAGAATAGTAGAATTTCATAAAAAGGGTAGATTAAACTTGGGAGAAGGTGAAGTGCTAACGCTACGCAAAATGAAACAGGTTGGCTTGGTAACTGGTTCTTTAAAGGATGGCGTCAAGATTCTTGCTGATGGTAAGGAAGAATTTGATTTCCCAATAAAAATCGAGGCTACAAGAGCCTCAACGGAAGCCATCCGAGCAATTGAAAGGGCAGGAGGTGAGTTCACAGCGCGTTATTTCAGCAAGTTGTCGCTCAGAGCCCATCTACATCCGGAGTTTTTCCTATTACAAAGAGGACATATTCCATTACCTGCCAGACCAACTAAGAAGAGAGATGTTCATTACTACAGTAGAGTTGACAAGAGAGGCTATCTAATCAAAGAGAATAACTCTCTTCTACAGGCAATTAATGAAGCTAAGAACTTCAAGCCAGTTGAAAGAACCCAAAAATCTGACTCGTTGGAGAATATTGGCTCAAAGACAAATCCAAGTTCTGAAGGATTTAATAAGTCTGGTATTTTCAAATTATCTGACTTGAACCTATAATGTTAACCTGTATATATTTATCAAATCATATGATCTAGTAATTCATTTCTATATATTAGACCATTTAGGTGTCATACCTGTAAAAGTGGGATATGGCTTAAGATTGACTAAAGCAGGCGTCCCAGGTCCCAGCAGGGCTAGGCTTCATCATCCTGTCTAGCTCTCCCGCCAATAACATTCCCTCGTAGTTAATTCCCCTCTAGAACCGGGAGATTATCGCCTGTGTCTGGGACAAATCTTGATTGGGAATTGTAAACAAACAAACATTCTAACCAAAACAAAAAAAAACATAACAAGAAACAAACTTCTCTTCCTTCAACTTCAGTCTCAAGGCCATTCATTCCTTTCTTTCCTTCAAAAAATTAAACCCACTGTGGTCTGTCTCGGTTTATCGCACTTGGTCAGACTTTGGAAAAGAGTTCAAACACTACGGATTAGCTTCAAGTACGGTATGTTTACAGAATTCATATGAGTCTAGTTTTTGTTTCTATATGACTTCTGGCGAATAATTTTGGGGGTGTGAGAGATCCCTTTTCGATCTATCAGAATACTAACATGAAAGCTCTTGTTTAAGAATTGTCGCTGTTGTTTTGTTTCTTGAAAGGTGATCGTTTGTCTCTCTAGTACAAGAATAAGTTATTATTCCGCTACATTCATAGGTCATCGCTGCGTGCTCAATTGAAGGTCCGAGAATTAGAATAATACCCACCCAATACTAGTCAGTCACTTCCTAGGGACCACCATTCGTCCCATAATACTTATCCAAGATTTTGATAAGCATAAAGGATCTACATCTAAATATAAACCACTTTTAGTCCTCGTGTCACAAATTTCTAACTATGGGCGACTCTTCAGTCAAAACACGCCGGCAGAGCTTCCAGGCAAAGTCTTCTAAACCTCATAAAGAGATTAGATTCGGGTCATATATATTAGGATCTACTCTAGGTGAGGGAGAATTCGGTAAAGTTAAGCTAGGCTGGAGAAAAGATGGTATTCAACCTTCTCAAGTTGCAATCAAATTTATTCGTCGTGAGTCAATACCAAGAGGTAGTGAACGGGAAAGTAAAGTTCATAGAGAAATCAATGCATTGAAGAGATTATCTCATCCAAATATTATTAAATTAGAAGAAGTCTTACAGAATGATAAATATATTGGAATTGTTTTAGAATATGCATCAGGGGGTGAATTATTCGATTATATTCTTCAGCATCGTTACTTGAAAGATTCCCTAGCTTCTAGATTGTTTGCTCAATTGGTTAGTGGGGTTCATTATATGCATTCAAAGGGTATTGTTCATAGAGATTTAAAACTAGAAAACTTGTTACTTGATAAACATAAGAACATCGTAATAACTGATTTCGGGTTTGTTAATAGTTTTAGCACAAATAATGAATTAATGAAAACTTCATGTGGTTCACCATGTTATGCTGCACCAGAATTGGTCATTTCAAATGAACCTTACGAAGCTAGAAAAGTTGATATTTGGTCATGCGGTGTTATTTTATATGCTATGCTAGCAGGCTATTTACCCTTTGACGATGATCCACAGAATCCAGATGGTGATAATATTGCAAGATTATATCAATATATTACAACTACTAATTTAACTTTTCCTGAATATATTGAACCAATGCCTAGGGATTTATTAAGAAGAGTTCTTGTTGCGAATCCTAATAAAAGAATAGGATTGAAAGAAATAAGAAGTCATCAATGGTTAGCTCCTCATGCTCCATTTTTGTCAGTCACCCCTTCAGAATGGGATAAAAGTCATAAAAACAATAACTTGCCATCTTTACCACAGCGTAATGTTCAAAGTGATATGAGAAGATATTCTTTAATTGACACAACATCAACAAAAAGTAAGACATATTATTCAAATCCTCTACCTCCTCAGACTTCTTCAAATCATGCTATTGCATTACCGTCATCAACTTCATCAACTTCAATTAATGAACAATTAAAGTATAATCCTAGAGGTCATCAAAGATCAGATTCAGTCCAATCTTATAGTTCTGCCTCAGTTGCCTTACAGGCAGTTGTTGATGCGGATGAAGTTAGACACCAAGCAATTCCAAGTTCTTCTTCATCACATAATATCGAACGTCGTAACTCTGATAGTAAAGGAAGTGCTTTAAGTCAACAAGGAATACCAAGATCTACTACTCATACAGGTATCACCACATTATACAAAGGTCCACTTATCAGCTCAACAATTGAAGAATCTCCAATCAAAAATGCTCCATTTGTTATTCCAAAGATTCCAATCAATTCCAACAATTATTCCTCACATTTGAATCAAAAACTACCTGGACCAGGTCCAAGAAAGCAAAGACCAACTTCCTATCATCCTGCATTATATTCAGCGCATAAATCTTCCTGGGATTCAGAATTTAAACCATTTAATAGATCGGAATCAACTGCTTCGATCTCATCACTAAATAACAGTAAAATCAGTCAACCATCAGTTGATCTAACTCTAGCTGAAGGGGATATCATAACACCAAAATCTCCTATATTGTTAACAGCTAAAGCTTTCAATTCACCTGAAAAAATTGAGGAAACTCCTTTAGTTGAAGAAAAAGAAGATCAAGAGAAGCAATCATCTTCATTATCTAAAAGTGCTAACAGATATAGTGCTGTTATTGCCGCTGAATTGGTCTTTGATAAAATTTTTGGTTCATCCGAGACAAAGCAGGAACCTAATGATTTAGCAAGATTGAACTCTCAAGGTTCAAGTGTTCATTCAAATAATTCCAAACCATCAGATATATCATCGAATACTAAAAACACATCTTTCAATGAAAACTCACAAATCCAACAAAGAGTTCCTTCAAGCTCATCAAGGCAAACATCATCAACTAATAAAACAAAAAGATTCAGTTTTCTGGGCTTTTATAACTCTAATGAAGTTACAGATACAACGTCAAAAACAAAGAAGAAGATTCTTGAACCTTCAAATGACGTTAATATTCAAAGAAAAAAACCTCATGATCCAACAAAGAGAAAATCTACGATTGGATATGTTAGTTTCCAACAGAAGAAAGAACCATCAACTGCGAAAAAAGTTATGGATTTCTTTAAAAGAAGAAGTATGCGTGTTGGCTGAAGATAGCCATATTTTTTACTTTATTTTGTCATTTATCTCTTATTTTATCAATACATTTCTTAATGTTAACGAATTGGACTTATTTCCTCATCAATATTTTATGTATAACTTTTTGTTATTATTTTTTTCGTATTTTAATTTTTGATCGGTGGTTTCTGTTTTATGATATATTCAAAATCTTATCAGATTTTATATTACACATAGTGTGAATGTTTATTTTTTTAATAGGCACAATTGAGAAATGTATTATTTTGAAACTTACGTTGAGTGAATAGTTTTACGTCTCGATTATAAATAAATAAATAAATAAATAAATAAATAATGGAATGTCAACACAACAAATCTTCAGTTAATCCACCAGCTTTCCTTTTCTAGTTTCCAAATACCGTTGGTCTTGAAGATTTCAGGTGCACTATCTTGACCTGATTGAGCTCTAAACTTTCCGGTTAATCTTAAATCTCTCTCAATCAACTGTCTATCGAATTGATCTAAATTGTATCTAACTCTTTTATAATCATTCTGATAGTATCTTGATAATGCTAATGATGTACCACCAAGGGTTAAGCACTACTTAAATTAGATTTCTCACCTCTTCCAAAAACTATATACTACATACTGCAAGCATAACACCAAATGGTATTAAACCCTCAAATGGAATCATGATGTATTGTTGTTTGTATGGGCTCTTTAGTTTTATGTAAGGGGGGTCGTCTTCACAATAATAATTTGAGGTTCTGAAGCTTACTTATGTATCACGTGCTAATCATGTGACTTGGAAAAAAAAAGGTAAAATAGATCTTATTTTAATTGATTAAAAAGGCATATATGTATCTAATACAAGGTTATTTTACCTACTACATCCAAAATTAGTATACATAAAGATTTATCCCATGTTATTAAAATATATTATTTATAAGATGGATTTCTTGGATGATGTGAGATTGAATAGGTTGGATGTGAATTGATGGAATAGGAAAACATTTTCATATGTAACAGATTTCGTAAGATTTTATTTAATTTGACCCCCAAAAAATGACCCTCTCAAGTTTAAATGTTTGATGGGTATAAAAAGATACGGACTGAAGCACCAAAAGTTTTAGCTGGTAAGTTAGATTTGAAGTTAGCTCTAACAAGACCAGAGTTACCATGAGTTCTGGTGATTTTACCCCAGATGACTCTGATTTTAGAACCTCTGATTTCTTTGGAGGCTCTGTAGACGTATGCGACACGTTTACCTAAGTAGAATTTAGCATCTTCTGGAGCAGCAACACCTTCAATTTTAACTAAAGAAATGTTTGGGTTGGTGATACTTTTACTTCTTTGGTAGGAAATGTGTTTACCTTTAACGTACACTATTTAGGTTAGTAATCTGATTCGTTTTAAAGAGAGATGGCAAAACTTGAAAGAGTATTTGGGAGATAAACTTGATTCCATCATTCCAACATCTTCTGGTCACCTTCCATTTTAAAACTCTTTTCCATTCAACTCTCTTCTTATCATTCGACACATACATCTGTGGGATTCAGCCATTATTATTTCTTGTTTGTTGTGTTGTATTTAGTATTCTATCTTACTTTTTTTAAGTGTTAGTTGAAATGAAGAAAAAATAATCCTCCGCTTGATAGTGGTGTTGAGATGTTTCTTACTTCCTCTCACCAAAAATTTTGTTCTCTCGTTCTTTTTTTTTTTTTTGGGGTTTGGTCCTCCTGTTACGTGCAACATCACTCACAAATTTTTTCCACAATTAAATAAAAAATGACAGTCACACACTAAACACCAAGACACACATTCCCAATTCCAAGCCCTAATTATAATTCCAATATGAATCACGTGTTAATAAAAAAGCCCTGATTACTTACCCTCCCCCATAAACTTTTGCCCTAATTATCTTTTTTGTAAGCGGGTAACCAGGAACGGGGGGAGAAAAGAATTTGTAACTATAAAAGGAGATGAAAATAACCCATTTTTGACCTTTTTTTCTTTTTTTCTTTTCTGTCGACGTACTTCAGTAAGTTTCCACCTAATAGGTTAATGATTGAAGAATAAAGATTCACTAACACATTCCAAAGTAGGATCATTTCTATAGTTTACGTCCCTCTTTGACTCTTCAAAAGAGCCACTGAATCCAACTTGGTTGATGAGATATATACCTTTGTGCCCTAGAGTGAGGTTTTGTTTAGCTTGTCTATAACCCTCAGCGGTTTAGTCATCTATATAATTTTTGCCTTTTTTTATGAGTTATTTTAAAATTATAGGTATAGCTCTTTTTTTTGGAGATTTTACTTTTATTCTTTTTTAATCAACTCTTTAAAGGAGCGATGATCTCTACCCTGTTTGTGAACTTTCTCGAAAGGGACAAGCTTGGGTGGGCGCAAATGGCAATCTGACAAGTTTTTTACCAACCAAAAAAAAATCTCCCCCCTTTTTAGGATTAGTGATAAAGGCTTATCGCTATTTTTAAAAAATTGGAGTTTTGTAGCCAGTACGAATATCTTGTCGGCTACGTTTATTGTCAATTGTATATAAATTTACTCATAAAATCAAAAACAAATTGTAACTTGATATAAAAAAAAAAAAAAAAATTACGTTATATAAGCATCCCCATTGATATCAAACTTTGACTTCTTGTTCTTCATTCCATTTGGATCTGGCAAATCTCCAATGAGAATATGAAGCTGAAGACTTGTCTTCTTTGTCATCCTTTGTTGTACCACTAACAACGTTCCTTCTTGATATATTTGCTAGATTTGCTAAGCCAATGAATGGATCGCTATCTTCACCAGCTTCAGGTAAATTTTCTAAATCTCTTTCTTCAAACCATCTTCTTTTCCATGTGATACCTAATTCTGCTTCTTTCTTTCTTAATTCTCTTTGACGGACTTCAATTGCTGATTTTTCTTTATGAATTAAATCATAATTACCGACTTTAACGGCCTCGGCTACTGGTTTCCAAGCCCTACGACTCTCTAATTCGTGTTGTTCTTCAATAGGTTTGACAATCAAATGTTCTGCTTCCTTTTCCTTTGCATCATAGAATAGTGTAGAATCCTTTGATGAAGTTGATGAGCCTCTATAAATTAATGATTTACCTGTCCATTGGCCACTGACGGTGTATAAAGCATTTGCCTTGTTAGCTGAACTTGCCCTATCTTTGAAGATTCTAGCTTTAAAAGAATTCTTTTTACCAGAAAAATAACCTCGACCAGAGTAATCAATAATTGAAATATAGCCAGATGAGGATTGGATGATAGATTTACCTTCCAATTCGACAAATGGTGATGCAACTAATAGCCCTTCAATGTGTAAAGGAGGTAGAGTAATTAAAAAATCCTCATCTAAATCTTTAAATTTCAAAATGGCATGTCCATATTGTTTAACATTCATTGATGTTGTAGAAAATGATGATCTTATACCGTTATATCCTTGTAATTCAATGTTGTTTTTATCATTTAAGATGGTGTATGCAGTAACTGGTGGATGATGAGAAACTTGTTCGGATAATAAAATGGTTTCTCCCAATTCACCAGTTTTCGTAGTATCAGGCCATTTACCTAGAAATAACTCGCCCAGAAATGGGTTCAATGGCTTTTTTTCTGATCCCAAACTTTCATTTCTTGAAGAATATTGCGATCTTAAAGTCGAAATAAACCATTTGGTGACTGCAATAATTCTCTCTGCAAAAATGTCGTCTGCATCTGCAGACGATGCTGAGTTCTTGTCACCAATAAGATTTGGAGCAACTAACAAGTCTGGATGTTCCCCCCAGTATTGAGAATATTCCACTTGCGACACTGGTGATAAAATAAAAGGAGGTGCTGTCAATGAGGACAAATCACCATTATAGGACGCGATTGATTTCAAAAAACTAGTCCAGGATGAAGATGCAGCTTCATTCGTGGTCATTGTGGAAGACGAATCAGCACTTTGTTCTGAATCTTGGTGTTTTTTATGTAAGAGTTTCAACGTGGCAACTGAATTTCTGAGCTCTTCTTCCCTTTACTTGGAAGCTGTTTGGCCAAAAAAAAAACAAAAACAAAATTTCGGAACCTTTCACTTATTTTGTAAATAAGTTAATTGCGAAATTGAGCCTTGACTAAACTGTCTCTTCTATAATCACTTCTATTAACCAAAAATTATTTTCAGCTAATAAAAAGTCGTGTAAATTTGTTTTTTTTAACTCGTTGAAAGCTCTTTCTCTCCCTTTTTCGAAGGAGGAAAAAAAAAAAAAAAAAAGTACCGGAATATTTTACGTGAGAGATATTTTATGAAAAATGGGCCATTTTGGCACGGTTTTGCTGGTGATAAAACCAGTCTTAGTGTTACAATTATAGAAATCTCCAAAGTTAGACGTGTACTAGAAGAGACCTTTTTTTAAAGCTTGCAATTTGGGGGCCCTTCTCTAAAAAAAACAAAATATTATTTTTATCCCCCGATTAGGAAATTTTGCCGTTTTTGTTCACTGTTATGGGACACATCAGTATAAATGAAAGGCACCTCTAAATTTCTATTTAATTCTATTTAATTCTCTTATAAAGAGTGTATTCGTAGTGGAAGTCACCTTCAGTTATACTGAGGTCAGTCTGCTCAAACCCAATGTGTTTTTGGAGTTCTTTGCTCGAAGATTTGGCGAAATTAGCACGAATATAGCCACTTGTGAGGAACGTATCTAGTTCAATTGAGTTTGAGGATTCAATCTCTGTTATAAGCAGAGAGTCGACTAGGCCGTTCTCAATAGCATCTGCATATATCTGTGCACCCCCAATGATGAATATTTTCTCGATATTGGGCAACGACTCGAGTCTAGTTAGGGCTTCTTCAAGCGAGTTGCAATACAGCGTAGAGTCTGTATTGGAGTAGTTTTCCAAGCTCTGTTTCGTCAATATCACGTTATATCTTTGTGGCAACGGTCTGAACTTGGGTGGTATCGACTCCCACGTCTTCCTGCCCATAATAACTGCATTCGACTTACTGCTATCACTCACCGTAGACGTGACTTTTTTGAAATATTTGAGCTCATTAGACAATCTCCAAGGCAGAGAATTCTTGTAACCAATACCAAACGATGGGAGCAACGCAGCTACGACAACAGAGACTTGTTTTGTCATTTTAAGTGGAAAGTTTCTGTCATAACAAAGTGGAAATTTTACCAAAAGAATTCTGGTCTTCCCAAGAAATCTTCGCAGTGTCTCTGAATAATTGCCAAAAGGAACCCTTGAGAGAGTTCTCCTAATGTCCACACTAAGCTTCTCAGAGAAAGTGGTAACCACTTTCAACGATGAGTTATATGTCCAGTTAACCCTACCACGGTTTCTACAGGACTCAAAGAATAAAATACCCTTATCCCTCTTCATTAGTGACCAGCCTCTCAATGTTGCCTTTGGGTGCTACATATACTCAATACCAAGGGTAAGTTGTTTCCAGCCTTTGATTAGCTCTATTACTGACATAGTAAGGATAACCAAGTATTCCAAACAATTCTGAATAATGCCAACGAAAACCTGCTAGACCTGACAAAAAGAATATCCTCGTTGATATCCAAGAAGTACCAGATACCAACATACGTGAATATCAGTGGTGATTACGATCCTTTCAACCAATTGGCAACTACAAAGAGTATATTAGAATTTATTGAAGACAAAGTAAATTCGTCAAAATTTGACGAAAACGCATGAAAAAATTTTCCCCCAGTCTGCACCCAGAATTCATGTCACTATATAGTGTATATATCCATACTTATTAGCCACTCTCCTTCCTCCCCTTTTAGAACTTTTTATAAGGCTCATAATTTAAAGACTCTATATACGTTTTCTTGAAGTAGAAAGGTTATGTGGCGTTTGTTTCTCTCCTATCAAAAATTTTTTTTTTTTTTTATTGCGATGAGCTTTAAATAAGTTTAGCATTTTCCACCATAACTCTATTAGATTTGTTGTAAAGAGTTTATTGGGGAGATTTATAGAATATGGAAGTTAATAGACCAGCACAGAAGAAACAAGCTTCAAGAAAGGGTAAAAAACAGTGGAGAAAAAATATTGATATAGATGATGTTGAGATCGGTTTAGAAGAACAAAGAGAACAATTACGTACTTTGGGTACGACTGTTGATCAGATAGATTCAACAGAGTTATTTGCTGTAGATACTAAAGGTGATGAGCAGCTGAAGAAAAAAAACAAGCACAAAGTGTTGAAATCTACCGAAATTTTGGCACAAAGATCAAAGGCTCCAGGATTTGTTAATCCTCATAAGAAGAGTGATGGTAAGATCCAAGGTGTTAAGAGAAAAGAAGTCCACAGGTTAATGAAGATAGCTGGTAGGGTTCAAGGAGAAACTTCTGCCAAGGCTTTAGTGGAGAAGGATGGTCTAATAAATACGGCAGCTTATGATGTTTGGGATGAAGTTAAGGAAGATGATAAGCCTGAAATTCTAAAGAAATTCAGTTCAGTTGGTTGGACAGAGGCTAAAAATGCACCAAAGACTATCAAGGAATCACCATTAATTGTTAAAGATATTGAGAAATTTCCCAAAGCTGGTAAATCTTATAATCCATCTTTAGAATCATGGAAATCTTTAGTTAATGAGGAATTTTTAAATGAAAAGGCTAAAGAGGATAAAAAGCTCCAACTTGAAGCAGAACGTGCTAAAGTTCAAAAATTGATTGAAACTATAGATGCAACGGAGGAAGAGGAGGAACATGATGAAGAGGAGGAAGATGATGAAAAGGAAGAAGAAGCTGGTGATTTTTCATTATCGATTAATAAACCGGTTATTTTAAAGAAAAAAACCATTACTCAAAGAAATAAGCAAAAAAGACATCAAGAAAGAGTAAGATTGGAGGAAGAATTGAAATCGTTAAAGAAACAGATTGGTGAGTTACAGAAAGTACCAGAGTATGAGCAACAGATTTCAAAGCAAACGACTAAAAAAAATCTAACTTCCAAAGAACTAGTTAAAAAAAGGGCAAAATTAGGATCTAAATATCATGTTAGAGAAACTCAATTAGAATTAAAACTATCTGATGAATTAACTGATTCATTAAGAAAAGTCACTACTGAAGGTAATCTCTTATATGATCAATTGACATCGCTACAAAGTAAGGGTAAAATTGAAACAAGAGTTCCGGTTAGAAGAAGAAGAAGATATAATCCAAAAATCACTGAAAAATGGACTTACAAAGATTTTAAATGAAAACCCTTTTTTTGTCTGTATATTAAATGTATATTAGAAGAGTGAGATTTTTTTTGTAGTGGGCTGAACCCTATTGAACAAACCTATACCAAATGAGTTCTGATTTAATTATTCTTCCAGGCCATGGGATTTGGAAAAGAAGTTGTGATGGTTTGTCCTCGAGTGAATGGTATTTAGAATCGTTCCAGTTTTGAAGGGCACGATCATTTATTGTTTATTGAGTATATCAAATCTGGTGTCGAAATTCTACGTGATGATCCCAATGCAATTCTTATATTCACTGGTGGTCAAACAATATTCACTGGTGGTCAAACAAAATTCAAGGCAGGTCCAGTTTCAGAATCACAGAGCTATTATAAAATAGCTAAGTTTCTAGGTTTATTAACGGGGATCGAGGAAAGAGTGTATACTGAAGAGTTTGCAAGAGATTCATTTGAAAACGTTATATTCTCCATATCAAAATTTCATGAGAGTTCAAATATACCCAGAATCAATAAGTATAATTGGGTTTGAGTTTAAAAGATCGAGATTCTTAAATCAACATAACCCAACTTTAAGATTAGCAGCTGATGAAGTCAATTTGATAGGAATTGATCTTAAACCTTACTATGAAATTGATTCAGCTGAATATGGAAGATATTTTTGTGATCTAACAAATGCAGAGAGTATAAGCACGCTTTGATTCCATTTGAGAATGACCCCTTAGGTAATGCTCCAATCTTTGGTACCAAGAGGCAAACTAGGAACCTGTTCAAGAGATATCATGGATTTAAGCAAAGTAATCCATTACTTAAACCATTTTTAGTACAATTAATGATACTTTTGAAGCACCTTGGGAATAATTCTGATAACTCCATAAGCATATATATATATTTATAAAAATTCTGGATCTCTCAAACCTCTATAAGTTTATTTGCAATTTTAGGTGGTTTTTCATCTATCTCGTCACCATCTAGTAAAGATTCCAATTGTCCTTTTCTTTCTTCTAACTTCGAAATATTTTTCAATTTATCTTCAATACTTTTAATTTCTTTATCAATTGATAATATAGCAGAATCACTGCCCGATGTTTCAAAAATCCAATCTCCATTTTGCTGGATTTCTAATAAATAATCATGATATTTAATCAATAACGGACGGTGAGACAATGTTATGAACCCAAAACCTTTTTTTTTTAATAAATCAAATAAATAAGCTTCAATATCACTACTAATTGCATTTGTTGATTCATCTAAAACAACAAATTTTGGATTCTTGAATAAAATTCTAGCAAACTGAACTCTTTGCTTCTCACCTCCACTTAAAACATCTTTCCATTCATGAACAGAGTTTAAATAATTAAGTCCATGTTCACGTTCTAATAAATATTCTAATTTAACTTCTTTCAAGATCTTTACCAGATCTAAATCCGTAGATCCCTGGCTAATCATTTCACCATAAGATAAAGGATAAATTAATTGATCTCTTAAAGTACCATTACTAAAATAAGGTCTTTGTGGTAAATAAATAACATCATCATCATTTGGTTTAGACAGTAAGCCATAATACAATGGCCATAATCCAGCAATAATTCTTTCAATTGAGGTTTTACCACAACCATTCATACCTAAAATTAAAATACTTTCATGTTGTCTTAATGTGAAATTCAATTCATTAATAAGCTTAACTCCTTCACTACCGTTTATTGAAGGAATAATAACGTTTATTTTCTCAAATCTCAAACCGTTATAATGATATTGAATTGTTCCTTTAATATCAGATTCACTATTCTCATCTCCATAATTGAACTCAGTAGCATGAACTTGGTGTAAAACAGTCAATAATGTGAAAACTCTGTCAGTATAACCAGTTAATTTGGATATATCTTTGATAGAATACATTAGTCTACTTCCAGCATCGGCAAGAGACAACATCAATCTTTTGTTAACAATGAATTGGCGCATGTTTCTTTCTTCTGTACTTTTCTTCAAATTTCCTTGGATTGTTCCAACAAATATAGGAATTGAAGCATATAGATAACCCAAGGCGGACCAAGTATATTTCAAGACATAATCTTCTAAAACATTATATTGGACCTTAACTCTATTAATTTTAAAAACATGATTCATCATTTTATCATAAATAGAATTAATTTTAATCTTTTCAAGTTCTGTGCCATTATAAAATGCAATTTCTTCACTGTTACTGATTAAATTTAAATGATCATTATAATATTCACCTTCAAGAGCAGATTTTTCCTTTGTTAATTTACCAAAAGGTGGGGTAAACCGTTTCAATAGGTAAGCAGTGAAGAAATAATTAACAAATATTCCAGAGATTCCTGCAGTCCCTAAATTATCTCGAAGATAAACAGCAAAGAACACCAAGTCTATCATTGGCTTACCAATATTTGAAAACAACGAGCAAATAGAATTGCAAAATCTTGTAACATCAGTAGATATATAATTATCAATATCTTTGATTGCTTGGTTGTTAAAAATAACCTTATAGTAAACCATTCTAGAATCTAGGTACATATCATGGATATATCTCATCAAATTGGTTCTGAAGTTTATTGATAATTTCTTAACCAAGTATTTAATGGCACTATTTGTATATGAGGCTGGAACAGCCATTAAAAACCAATACACCAAATCTCTTAAAAATTTCTTGAATTTACCACCAATTATATCTTTCACTATTTGACCATCAAGTTTCGCAATCAACAAACTTAACCAAGTTCTTAAAATCAAAAAGAAAAATTGTGTGATTAAAAGCAATGAATTCCGATCCTTAAACTTTGGTATCAAAATTTGCCAAATAATGATCAACTGGTTCAAAAACTTCGAACTGAACAATTTCTCTGAATCTCTTTCATTCTTAATGTTCTTAACAAAATTCTTATACTTGAACTTATCTCTATCGTAAATCTCGGCGTCTGTTGGTTGGATCACAACTCTCTTCTGCCGGCTTTTATAAGGAATGAACAACTCTCTAGCACCATTCTTCAAAATAGTAGAAGAAGATCTTCTATATAAAGATCTTGAATCACGTTTATCTCTATAATCACTAATCACCTTATTCAAAAAATACCCAGCGCCTACCGCACCTGAAGTCAGCAATGACACCAAAAAGATCACCACATGTTTCGAAGGCTTGCTTCTATTCTCCCGGTAAAGCTGTAATAGATTAGATAACACTAACCTCAACTCTTGAGGTCTTTCTATAAAATTCATTAGCGCCGTTAATATTTGTTAGTTGTTTGTTATTGCTGGCGAGTTTATTCTTCTTATAATTTTATTTGTGGGGTACGGATGAAATGGCCTCGGGCCAACATTTGACATAATCTACAAAATTATCAAAATCGTCAAGACGGTGAAATTGTATTCAGAAGCGTAGTATAGGCACTCACGGTACTTCATAAAACTGATGTAGTATTTTGTTTTAAAACATCATTTGCTTTTTACATGTCTTAAGACAAAAATGAACATACACTTTTCTTCAATTCAAATACTAAAACACAATATAAATCTATCAGATATTTAACCAATAACATTTGAGTCGTCCCTGAACCTTTGGATCTCCGAAAGGAAAGGTAATCCCCCTCCAACAGCAGGTGGTGTAGCAGATGCTGGTGCTGGTGCGGAAGCTTGTGGTAAAGGAGGTGGTGCTGGTGCTGAAACTTCTGGTAAAGGAGGTGGTGCTGGTGCTGAAACTTCTGGTAAAGGAGGTGGTGCTGGTGCGGAAGCTTCTGGTAAAGGAGGTGGTGCTAGTGCGGAAGCTTCTGGTAAAGGAGGTGGTGCTGGTGCGGAAGCTTCTGGCAAAGGAGGTGGTGCTGGTGCTGAAACTTCTGGCAAAGGAGGTGGTGCTGGTGCGGAAACTTCTGGTAAAGATGGAACTGCAGCTGGAGTTGAAGATGGAAAGGAAACTTCGCCTGGGTTTACTGGTGAAGGGGCATTTGGTGTAGAAAAAGAATCAATCTCTGAAGGATCTCCCGTATCAATTTCATTAGGAACCGTTCCAGGTAATGGTGGTGCCTGTGGTAATGGAGGTACTTCAACTGTAGGTGCCTCTGCAGGTAATGCACTAAATGAAGCTTGTGGGATAGCTGGTTCTTCATATGAGACCTCTCTTGATACTTCGAATGGCTGTTGTGCTACCTCTGTAAATGGGGGCTGAGAAGTAACAGAAGTCTGTGGAATTGGTGGTGCAACAAAAGTAGGTTCTTGATATGCTTCAATAGGAGCCTCTAGACTCCGGGCTTCTTGTTGTGGAACAGTTGGTAATGATCCAACCGATGAAGCTTCAGTAATTGGGGACGGCGGTGGAATAGAAGAATCAGCATTATTTACGTCTTTTTGAAGTGAGGGAACTAGATTTGAGGCTGGTGCAATAGATGAAGAAACACTTGGAATAGGTGCTGCGATAGGAACAGGTGTTGACTTTGGTTGCTCCAAAACAGGCTTTATCTCTTCCTTTTGTGAAGATAATTGTGTGTTTGAGTTTACTCTTTCTGGTCCCATACCAGAGAATAGTAGCCCAGCTAAATGAGCTGCTCCCTGGCGGTTAGGAATTTCATCTTCTTCCTCATCATCCTTTTCCTTATCGTCATCAGTTCCCCAATCATCGTCGTCGTCATCGTCCAATCCACGTTGTGCTTTTCTTTGGGCTTCAATCTTACTTTGATCAATCGCAGATTCAGTAGCATCAGGTTCAGTTTTGGAGAAGAACTGAGCTTTGGTAAAGGGATTGTTAGATGATGCATTATTACCAGCATCAGCATTTTTAGCAAACGGATTAGTTGCATGATGTTGTAGTCCATTAGGTACACTATCTGTAGAGTTTTCTGCCTTTTCAACAACTGGTTGCTTAGCGGGTATTTCACGTGCAAATGGAGCTGGAGTTGGCTTCACTTGTGGGGCAACTGTTTGCACAGTCTGCTTCGGAGTATCTTCCTCTTGATCCTTTTCAGCTTCTTCTAGTTCTTTACGTAAATGTGCCAACCTAGCTTCTTTATCGGCTTTCTTCTTTTTCTTCAGATCTTCCAGCTGTTTACGCAATCTCTCCTCTTCCTCGTCAATTTCATCGTCAGACTCCTGTTTATTAGTAAACGAAGGCTTCGATGAACGTGAAACTGGAGGTTTTGGTGTTACTTTTACCGGTTTCTGATCGACAGGTTGAGTAGCAGGCGGACTTGAGACGACAGAAGGTGTAGAAAGCTCAGGTTCTTTTGGGAAAGACTTTTCAACAACTGGTTGAGCAACGGGTTCTGGAGAAAAGCTTTCATCCTTTTTTTTGTTTCTGTGCATTCCAAACTTAGCTAGTCTTTCATTCATTTTCTTCTTAGCTTGTTCTTTGATGTAAGCTGCTCTCTCTTCTGAGCTTTTGAAACTTGAATAAGAATCCGATGTTGAGGTTTTTGCTACTACAGCAGAATTATTCTGTGAAGTTTGAGAAGTTTGAGCACTGGCTAAAGGTTTAGTAGTGATATTTGCTGCTGGTTTTGACGAAATTCTCAGATCTTTAATTAATTGAGAAACTTCAGGTTGAACATCAAGACCTAATTCAAATTTTCTATAACCGTCAGCATCATTACTTGAATTTAATGAATTTTGAGCACCTAGTGACAACTCTTTTATAGTTTTTTCAATATCATAAATTATTTCCTGATTCTCCTTATTATGGGCTTTAGCATTTGCAACTTCTTCATCTAATTTTCTTTGTTGTTCATCAAAATCAGCAGTTGGATCTGGCGATGCTTTTCCAGTCAAAGCAGCCATTCTTTGAGCTAACAAAGCTTTGCTTCTTGATTTCCTCTTATCAGCTTCAGTTACTTCACCATTAGGACCAGTACCAATAATTGAAGAGGGATTTTTGATCTTATACAGATCAATACGAGAATTAGTGATCTCATTATCAATTCTTGAAATTTCATGAATTAGTTCAGGAACTCTTGATGTTAAGTTATTCAATTTCTCTTTCAATTGTAATCTGTCATTTGTGATCTCAGGTTTTGGTAATGATCTAATTTCATTTTTTAAATTTTCAATTACTCTTAAATCTTCAGAGTTATTTACTGAAACCTTTGGAGCCTCAATTTGCTTGTTTAATGATTCTAATAGAGATTTCTTTTTTTCGACTTCAAGTTTTAGAGAATCAATATCAATGCTGGGGCCAGTGTCCTTTGCTCTTCTGCGATTCTTCGAAGTGTTCAATGAATCATCATCATTAGAGAACGATGATGGGGCTGTTTTCCCAAATGTTGGAGTATTTTTCAAAATCTCTTTAACACCATTAAGAATTTTAGTACTCTCAGGTAATAAATAATCAGGTAAACGATTTGGTAATTCATGGCCATTTAATTTTTTATAAATTAGCCACATGCCAAGAGAGAATAGCTCTTTATTTAACCCTGTAGTACTTTCAGTAGTAATTAAATTCCAAACTTTTTCTAGCTCGGAACGATTAAGGCCAGATTTTCTGAATATTTCCGCAGATGTACTTGGATCTAATTGACCAGTTCTCTTGGTATCATATGTCTCAAAAATTCTATTGAATAGAGCCTTTTCATCAGGTTTAATATAATCTTGATTGTTATAGTTTTGATATTTTGATAAATTTTGAAAACCGGTACGTTGTGGCTGTAATAAACTAGATTGAAAAAAACTATTATTCCCCACACCTGTCTTTTGAGCTTGTAAAAGGCCTGGATTAAATGACTGAAATCCAGTTGATTGTGGTTGTAATTGCTGGAACCCAGTAGATTGGGGTTGAAGGTTTTGGAATCCAGTAGATTGGGGTTGTAGGTGTTGGAATCCAGTAGCTTGCGGTTGCACACCCTGGAATCCAGTAGCTTGCGGTTGGAATCCAGTAGTTTGAGCTGCTAATTGTTGATACCCTGTTACTTGTGGTTGCAAAAATTGATACCCAGTGGCCTGAGGCTTTAGTTGTTGAAACCCTGTAGTTTGAGATTGTAATGGCTGCAATCCCGTTCTTTGAGGCTGTAAAGGTTGATAGCCTGTAGCCTGAGGTAATAATGGTTGATATCCTGTAGCCTGAGGTTGTAGCTGTTGAGAACCATTTGCTTGGTTAGATTGAAACTGCAATCCCCCTAATTGATTCAAGGAAGGTTGTTGGTAAGGTAAATTATCAAATGGAGTTTTAGTATGGGACTCAGCAGAATCCGGAACAGTGAAGTTAATGGCATCAACAAATCCTTCAACCTCACTCTTGATTTTGGAGTCAAGCTGGAAAGGAATTGACTGGCCTCTCAACTCAATATTAACTAAATGCAATGCCAAAGCAAATTCAGGGAATAACAATTGGCCCGATTTATTCAAATCTGACAATTCCCAGATCTTTGCTAGTTTATGAGGTTGAAGTCCTGACCTTAATAGAATATCTCTTGCAGCGTCTGCCGAGATCGCATTAGACCCTTCTCCAATAGCGCTACGAAATAATTGTTCAAATTTCTGTTGATCTTGAGCGGTTAGAAATGATAATCTAATGTTTGGAATTTTCAACTTTTCATTTTTATCAACTTTTTGAGCTGCTGAATTGAAACCTGTTGGTTGAGGCGCTAAAGCCTGAGGCTGGAATTGAGATTGTTGTACACCAAATTGTCCGACGAACCCTGTTTGTTGAGGCTGGACATAGCCTGTCTGTTGAGAAAACAAGGGCTGTTGATTATAGCCCTGATTGAACTGGAAGCTTGTTGCAGGTTGTTGGTATTGATAGTTTGGCTGGTACCCCGTCTGCTGAGGCGCAACTGCCGCAAACCCACTTGCCTGATAGTTCACAGGCTGCTGTCCGGTTCGCTGAGGTACAAGACCGCCATTGAATTGGTTGCCCTGATTGAATGCACCGTTGTTAAACATCTGTTCGTTTTTATTAGTGTTTGCCTTAGTTTTGATCGAAGTTCAAATTAAGGATGTGTTGATTTGACCATCGGCTTCATAACCACTACACATAGAGAGATAATACTAATAAATGATTATAATGAAATTAGTATATACAGAGTCTAATCATGGGGTGTGAGCACAGAGTGTGCTCACTCTATGGCTACTCTTTGCGTGCTTTGAGAGTGCTCTACGAGCACGATAATCACACTCCTTCAACCCTCAACCTCAACTCGTCTCCAACCCTAACACCCCTACCGTCCAGAGCCCTGACTAGCTCTTCGTTCTCTCTATAGAGCTGCGCCAAATACTCTGCAGACTTTGTCAGAATCAGTATCTCTGATCGAGCATCGCTGGGTTTCAGCTCTGGCACCACTTGGGCGAGTCTACTAAACGCATCTCTAATAGCTTGTCGTCTCTTGTGTTCTGACTCTATATGATTTTTCTTCTTCTCCTCGTCCGTAAGAAACCTGGATTTCCTTACTCTCTTCGCTTTGCCTGATCCATTACTCTCCTCTGTAATGAAACTGTCCGAAATACGACTCTCGCTTGAACTAGACATCTTTCGTTTCGACAAACGTTGGCATGTGATTCTTGGGAAGAATGAGTTTGGAGTCCAAAGTACACTTTCGCGACTACAACCTACCCATAAAAGATGTCCTCGAATTGGAGGAAAGACTGAAAAGAGGCTTATACAGCTTAAGTTCGTAGTTTAGATTGGTACAGTATTATGGTGTAGCAGTATATCGTAGTAGTATAGCCCTCTTGCTGGTGTTTAGATAATTCTATGTAAAACTAAGAGCCTTTTGACTCAAAAGTGTCTCATTTAATCATCCACACACCCCTGGCAAATTTTGGTTAACCGTGTACACAACACGATTGAAAATTTTAGGTAGAAGTTAAGTCAATATTGGTCTATTAGTATTCTCAACTTCATACTTCGTCTAGTCAAAGATGTCAAGTATCAATTCTAAGTTTTCTTTATCCAAGTTGAATGTCCCTCCAGTGACCAAGTTTCTACTGATAGGACTAACGACTATCTCACTACTAGTGCAATTTCTCAAACATAGAACTTATAACGTCTTGGTGTCGCAAGGTGAAAAAGATGCCGATATTAACTTGATACTTGTTCCATTTCTCCAATTGATTCCAAACCACACGTTATTGCATCCCTGGACAGTCATTACGTCAATTTTCGTTGATACAAAACCATGGAGATACGTTTTATCATTTTTGGTTACTTTTTTCTCTGGTAAATTTGTCGAGAGATCATGGTCAGGTAGAGAGCTACTCAAGTTTGTTATCCTCGTTGGAGGTGTCGCTAATTTGTTAAGTGCTGAGATTTTAATTTTTTCCAATATTCTGTTTGGTACAGTTTATTATGATGTGCCAATTGATGGGAACTTGGTAGTATTAATTGGATTTGTCGTCGTTTTTAAACAGTTGATCCCTGAACACTCAATAAATTTGTTTAAAGGGGCAATTCATGCAAGAGTTAAACACGTTCCCTTTTTCATTCTATTGGTTTTATCCATATTATCGATTATAACTTTTTCAGCAACTCCTATTGTGCAAACATGGGTGGGTTTTTTCGTTTCATGGAGTTATTTAAGGTTTTCTCAATCAAATGTTGTCGATCCTATTCTACCACAACCAAATGATGTTGTTGGTGTTAGAAGATTGAAAGGTGATGCATCCGAGACTTTTAGTTTAGTTCATTTTTTCCCAGGTGTACTAACACCAATATTATCGCCAGTTTTTGATCAATTTTATGAATTATTCGTTCAGCTAGGCTTAATAAACAGATTCAACGAATCAGATATTGAGCAAAGTAATTTAATTGCTAAAAGAAGAACAACAGGTCAACAGTCTCAGCCTGTTGATACGAGAAATGCTGCAGAAAGAAGAAGACAAGTCGCATTGAAAGTCCTTGAAGAAAGAATTGGTGAAGACACCACACAAAAATCAAAAGAGCCAACTGAAGAGACTTCATGATATATCTATAGCATATTAAAAAAGTTAAATCAGTGCAAAAAAAACTGTATTTAGAGATAAAAAATCTTATGCATCTAAAAAAACAATTCCTTGGCCCTCCCTCGTAAATTGTATTACTCTTTGTCAAGATTACATGACTAAAAAAAAAAAGGAACAGTTTGTCTTTGAACATGCCTAACTTAAATATTTCTTTGAATGATTTAAAAAAACGACCTCGGACAGGATCGAACTGTCGATCTTGTGATTAACAGTCACACGCCTTAACCAGCTTGGCCACGAAGTCTGCTATCTAATTTCTGTTATCATATGTTATTAAAATAACATTTTGTTAACATGATGAAAAGCTATTAGATATTAATGAAATGAACGAAAAGCGAAATGGCTATAGTGGACAATTGGCTGTGGGATGTGATACTTGAGTATCCTTGAGAAAGAGAGGGGGGCTCAACTATAAAGGAGCATTGAGATCCACAGTATATAGGAGGAATTCAAAATGTTAGTATAATTAACAGAGAAAGCTTCACTAGTTTGTTGTTGATAGTTTTGAAATTTGTACTTAGTCGGAGAAACAATGTCTCAGGTATTTCATATTTCAGCTTCCGAAGCTTGTTATCTGATCTAGCAATGTCTGTTTAAAAATACGCCTCTAGAAAGGTACATTAAAAGGACATTATACTCTTATGATGATATCCTATGTTGACTGTCGTTCATGATGTTCATGCGAGGAAAATCTTATTTTCAAGCTATCCAAACTTTTAATATCCCTAAAGATATCTATGCTCCCCGTTAATATACGACATTCTTTAGCTTGTAGGAGATTTATCCCACTTACAAAAAATAAATGATTTCAATATATTAAACAATCCACCTTATCCACCATTATGATACTTCAAAAACATAAATACCCACCGAATTCATCAAATAAAAAAAAAAAAGAAGAATTTCTCATCTGAGACACCATCTTCAATTCAATAAATCTCAGCCTCGTCTCCTTTGATTCTAATTACCCCAGGTATCTCGCCAAAAGTATTTTCACTTGAATATAAAACATACAAGAATCCATCTTCATCTTTATGCTCAGCATATATCGAGCTAACAGAGGCTGCAGTAGGTGGTAAAATGTCATTGACAAAGATAAAAATAGCCTTCTCCGCAGGTAGCTGGATTCTTTTTCTTATAACATAAACAAATTGACCTATAGTCAAGTCATATGGCACTAAATATTTATTTTTATCAATCGAAGGCAAATTCGATTTCTCTGCTCGTTCACAGATAATTGGGATACGATTAGTAAATCTAGTAAGTATCTTTTCTGCCTCTGCTTTTCTCTTTTCTGAAAACCGATTAGTATAAGCTCTCCACAAAACCTAAACTCTACTCACCAAAAGGATGTTCGTCTTTGAATTGGAATCTCATGATTACACTGTTGATACTAAAGTGTTAGTTTCAAGCCTCTTGACATAATGACACAAACAACCCCAACCGCTCCTCAAAACGCGATCGAAAACCCGTCACTTTTCCTCACATCAACTTACAATTATAATTGGAATTAATAACCCTTCTCAAATACGTAGCACTAAACCTCTTTTAACCTCCCACTCGCTATTATAATTGGTGGCGTAAAAAGTTGTTTTTAGCTAGAAAGTGTCATTTTGATAAGAAATTGTGAAGGGGCAATTTAAAGGCACAGAGGTATTGGAACGGGTAACTCTTCTCTCATAATTTTTATTTTAATGGGCTTTCCTCATGTAACCGATATTGTACCAAATATATGAAACAATGTCTTCAAAAAGCTAATGTATTAGACCTGGCAAAAGACTTATAGAGACTTCAGGTTGTTGTTCTCAATCGATTAGTGGTGTATTTTGTTGGGGATTCGGGCTCTAACGTTGAAACTCTTCTATATATGGTACTCGAGAATTATCAAGATGTTAAGAAAAGGATGTACGAAGTCCAATTCCAAGCGTTCAAACAGTGTGTCGAGAGAAAACTTACGGAAGAAAGTCTAAATATATAATTGCATCTATTTAAGCTCTGTACAAAAATATCTAACATTATAATCTTAAGATTCTCAGATTGAAGATTGTATCATTAATTGCTTGTTCTTCGTCTGCAACGACTTCCTTCGCAGAGTCCGAATATGGCTCCAATTCGCCTCTCAACGTTTTCGATAATATGTCTTTATGGGTATTAATGACACTTTCAAAACCAATAGTATCTTTAATCAATTGGTATTGGACTAAAACATCATCGGTTGCCTCTAATCCACCTTTCTTTCTTAATCTTTGGATACGGTTGACTAATTCACGTGCTAAACCTTCCGTTTTCAATTCTGGATATATGTTGATGTCCAAAATGACTAAAACATCCTGATCTGTTCTAACTTCTTGACCATCACTTGTCTTGGAATCTGGCAACCCTCTTTGAACAGTTAAGTCACCTTCAACTAATTCAATACCAGCAACAGTAATTTTACCGTTTGAGACGTATGATTGAACTTCTTCAGAGGTCAATAAAGGTAATGCATCTTTAACCTTTTTAACATCTTTCTTCAATTTCTTACCTAATACTGGCCAATCTGCTACTGCTTTATATTCAACGCCATATTTGCTTTCATCTGACGTAATGACTAAATCACGAATGTTTAATTCTTCAACAATGTATGATTTTAAAGCTTCAACATCTTTCAAGTATTGTTCATCACCATGTAAGATAACCAATTCTTTTAATGGAGTTTTCAATGAAATCGTTTTCTTTTCACGGATGTTACGACCTAAATCAATAACTTTCTGCATACGTGAAACAGCAGTCTCAATACGTTCATCAAATAAATCTTTACGTAAAGTTGGATATGATAAGAAATGAACAGAGTTGAAATCCTCACCATATTGTTTCAAAGTTTCATCTGATAGATAGTTTCTTAATCTTTGATAAATAGTTTCTGCTAAGAATGGGGTAAATGGTGCAATTGCACGGTCTAATCCGAATAACGCTTCGGTTAAGGTGTTCAATGATTTCTTAGTATCATCTAACGAAACTTCACCTTTGAGACGACGTCTGTTAAATCTAATATACCAGTTTGTTAACTCGTCTATGAAATTTAATAGTCTTGGAACAACAGTATATAATCTATATTCTTCCATTTCTTCATTGATGTATTTGATTAACGATTGTAAGGAAGCTAAAACCCATCTATCCATGACGTTATCAGACTTGACTGAAGAGTTATATTTGAAATCAATGTTCTCATTTTTCTTCAATAAAGCAATAGAACCCTCTAAAAATTTAACAGAATTCCACCATGGTAAAAGAACCTTTGAAACAACTTCTTTTACACCTTCTTCTTTGAATTTTAAAGTTTCTGCGCGCAAGACTGGTGAATTGATTAAGTATAGTCTTAAAGCATCAGCACCATATTTTTCCAAGACAAGAGATGGATCTGGATAGTTTTTTAAACGTTTAGACATTTTTTTACCATCTGCCGCTAAAATAATACCGTTAACAATAACATTTTGATATGGTGCAGTGTTGAATAAATGAGTACCTAAAACTGTTAAAGTGTAAAACCAACCTCTAGTTTGGTCTAAACCCTCGGCAATAAAGTTAGCAGGAAATCTATTTTTAAATTTAGCTTCATTTTCAAATGGGTAGTGTTGTGAAGCATAAGGCATTGAACCAGATTCAAACCAACAATCAAAAACCTCTTCGACTCTTCTTAGTACACCGTTACCTTTCTGTGATGGGATAGTAATATCGTCAATCTTATCACGATGTAAATCAGTAATATCATCTCTACCAGATAATTTTTTCAATTCTTCAATAGAACCAACACAAACGATTTCTTCAAAATCTTCGCTTACCCATAGTGGGATTGGAGTACCCCAATAACGATTTCTTGAAACATTCCAATCACGAGCATTTGCAATCCAATTAGAAAATCTTTTCTCCTTGATAACATTTGGAACCCATCTAGTTTTTTCAACGTTATTTAGCATATCAGGAATGATTTCTTTAATACGAACAAACCAAGATGGAACAGTTCTGTATAGTAATGGGGTATCAGATCTCCAACAGAATGGATAACTATGTCTAATTTGTGAGTGTAATAATAAATTACCCTTTTCAGTAAGATATTTGATAATTTTAGAGTCAGCATCTTTGACGTAGACACCTTCCCATAATGTAACTTCTTTTGTAAAACAACCATTATCATCAACAGGATTTGGTGGTAATAAATCTTCGGTAATAACACCATTGGCAAGAGCAGCATTATAATCTTCTTCACCAAAAGCTGGAGCCTGATGAACAATACCAGTACCACTATCATTAGAAACATAATCTGCACCAATAACTCTAAATCCACTTTCTTCGAATTTGTCATAGAAATAATCAAATAATGGGACATATTTGGTACCGACTAAGTCTTTTCCTATTATTTTTTCGACTACTTTGAATTTCTCATTTTGAGGTTTTTTGTATAAAGTTTTGATTAACGATTCCAATAAGATGAAATATTTATCACGAGTTTCATCATAAATTTTAACATATTCGAATTTTGGATTGACAGCCAATGCGATATTGGATGGTAAAGTCCATGGAGTAGTAGTCCAAGCAACTAAATAAGTGTTTGGTTGACCTTTAACTTGAAAACCGATAGTGACTGCAGGATCAACGACATCTTTATAATTTTGTTGAGCTTCAAAATTTGCCAATGGAGTAGTTAGCCCAGTGGAGTAAGGCATAACTCTTACACCTCTATAAACTGCACCTTTATCATGCAATTGTTTGAAAACCCACCAAACGGATTCCATAAATGTAGGATATAAAGTTTTATAATCATTATCGAAATCAATCCAACGACCAACACGACCAATGATTTGTCTCCATTCACTAGCATAGCGCATAACAATTGCTCTACACTCTTCGTTATATTTCTCAATACCTAAAGCCATAACATCTGCCTTACCAGTAATTCCTAATTTCTTATCAATCTCATGTTCAACTGGGACACCATGAGTATCCCAACCAAATCTTCTTTCAACATGATAGCCATTCATAGAAGCATATCTTGGAACAATATCTTTAATAGTTGAAGCTAAAATATGTCCATAATGAGGAGTACCTGTTGCAAATGGTGGACCATCATAAAATGCAAATTCTGGTTTACCTTCGCTTAATTCCAGCTGTCTTTGAAATGCGTTGATTTTTTCCCAGTGTTCAAGAATGACTTCTTCTTCTCTTGGGAAGGAGAATGATCCTTTGTTTTCCTCAGACATAATTCAGATCAGAATTCAAGATGAATAATAGGACTTTTCTCTCATCAGCATTTTTTTTTTTCTTGTTTGACTCATGTGACTTACGGTTGTTTTATCACGTGTTTTATATTCCGACTATAGATATATAGTACTTGTTGAAGAAATTGACTAAATTCGTAGTAAATTCCCAGATAATCAAATGAGTAGGCCTCCTAGGACCACTGTTATCTTTAGTAATTTTCCCAGTGATTGGATAGTTGGTAGTTATCTGCAATTTTTCAACACAAATCATTTGTTGAAGGGAATAAAACTGATACATGATGGTATACATATAATTCATTTTGCTGAAGATCAATCGAGTATACGAACTTTTTTTTAAATTGAAGCTAAGGATAGTCGTGTTGTGATAATATATTGGGATGCTGAGAATGAGAAGCTGCTTATCGATGAGGAAATTGGTGAACTTAATGTAACTAATGAGTATTCAAAGCTACCGGAATATTACCCATATATGATAAATAACCCTCCGAACTCTCAATGGGAAGGGTTAGCAAAGTATATCAGGGTCCAACAGGTTGAGTATATCTTAACTAAAGGTAGAAGGATAGACAATGTCTTAACTTCAAGTGATGAGAATAATTTATTACTAGAAGCATTACAAAAAAGGGCGAATAAAAGAAATCTGGCCAAGGACCCAATAGTTAGCTCGATTATAGATCAAAGTGATGAAGAAGTTAAGTACACGTTGATTGATTTCAATAAAACAACTCGACCAAATAGTTCAATTGAAGAGAAAACACATGATTCATTGGATAAGTCATGGGCTTTAGAAAGATTATTAGTTTCAGGTTATAATTCAAATGAAGACTTGATGTTAAGTGAATTTCAGCAAGCGTTTTTAAATATGATTATATTTGTAAATTACAGTAGTTCAATTCAATGGTTAAAAGATTTAAAGATTTTTTTGACTTCAAAAGATATACTTTCTACTAAAACTTCATTTTTTATCAAGTTTTTATCGTTATTGAATTTACAGTTTCAAAAATTTTCAGATGACTATGTTGATCAATTCATCGATGAAGATTTTTTAAAGCCATCTACTGCAGAGTTTGAATATAATGTTAAGGATATACAAATTCATAAACTAGTTAAGTTAATTATATCTTTGAAGCTCGTACTGAACGAGAGATTTGGAATCAATATACAAGGCATTGAAGATAATTATGAGCCAGTCATAGTCGATATTTAGAAACTGAATATATTTTCCTTTAATTTCCATTGGCAACCTTTAACATGATCAACTACCGGTAAAGCAATAAGTTTTTTCAACGATCTATCGATGAGAGCAGGCGTATTTCTATGTTGGGAATATTTGAAGCCTCTTGGTAACTTTTGAAATTTTGATCTATCAATTCTCTCCAATAATTTTAAAGTGTAACGTAGCTTTTTCGGTTTGGTGTTTTTAAATTTGAACCAGAATACATTATCAAATAAAAACCAATCTGTTTCAGAATATTGTGGAACAACAAACTGAATACTTACATCTTCTTTTGTATTTTGTCTGTATAACTGAATGTAAATTTTACCATTGTTTAATTTTGTAACATCCCAAGTTAATTGCAGCAAGTTATGTCGCCCTATGATACTAATATTAGGAATAAATTCCAATAAGTTATGGTAGCTATAACAATAATTTGGTGATGGAGACATTGGATAAAGCAGTTTAAATAATAACCTTGCAATGACATGATCTGAGTTTTCCTTAAAGAATGAGTGATCAAACGTTAAATGATATTTAACATTATCATAAATAAAATCTTTAATGATAAAGTCCTTATATAACTTTCTAACTCGATCATCAATATATTTCACTAATTTTTGAATTTCTTCAAAATTTTTTAAAAGATTCTGTCTTATATCTGGATGCTTCTTTATATAATTTCTAACAATATTGCGTTTATTAAGGTCTTCAAAGTTTGTGAATTCCTGTACCCAATCGATCTTATTTTTAATGCAATATTCATATATTTGAGCCTTGTCAACGTTTAACAATGGCCTTATTAAATTAAGTCTATCTGGTGACATATATGGCGATTTTGATATCGGTTTCATTGCAACAAGTCCAAAAATTCCACTATTTTGCATTAATCTTAGCGTAAAAGTTTCAAGTTGATCATCGAGATGATGAGCTAAGAATATATGTTGGATATCTCGAGATTTACATACTCTATCTATAGTTTCGTACCTTTTAGCTCTTGCAGACTCTTCGTAAGAGTTTGTATCTGGTATGCTTATTGATTGAGTCAAATGATTGGAACTCAGTCCTATTTTAGCTAATTCTCTTTTAATTATAGGTAACTCCAATGAGCTTGTGGGTCTTAGTCCATGGTTTATGGTTATTGGGTATAACTTTGTATCTATATTTTCCTTCTGAATATATTTATATAGTAGATGAGTAAGACATATTGAGTCAATACCACCAGATAATGCAATACCTAATCTTTTTGGCAGTCCATCTTGAAACAGCTTCTTCAAAGTTTGATTGAATACCAACTCAATGCCCATTGTAAACTATCTCTTCAAGTATTTATCCAAATACAATGTATTATGTGATTTCTCGTTGTTTATATATATATATAATTTGTAACGTATTATGTAATTAAAATATTTTTTTCAATTTTTTTACAGATTTTTATGTCACTTTTAGTTTTATAAATTCAGTAAACGTTGTATATGAATTTTTGAATTATAGCAAAAAATACTACAATTTGAGATCTACATCATTTTTTTTTTTGGTGAACTTCTTTAAAATTAAAACATATACTATAAACTCTTAAACCTTAGACTTGATATCTAGCTGTGTGGACTTTCTATCCAAGTTCTCAACATGTTCATTTTCAAGTTTCTCATCTTGTTTATCTAATCGAGCCACTTTTGTTTCGTAGTTATGGAACTTTCTCAGAGGTACACGTGAAGCATACAATTCATCAATTTCATCATAAGTTCTACCAGCTGTTTCGGTTTGATAGAAGAATAAATAAACCCAAAATAGAACAGAAATCCCAGCAAATATGAACATTGTTTTACCACCTAAATTAGCACGATCTGGATTGAAAATGTATGGCAAAACAAAGGACCAAATCATACCCCACGTGTTGGTTGCAGCTAAACCTAAGGCAACTGTCTTTTGTCTTAATGATGAAGTTGGATTTTCTGTACAAATTGCATAAGCTAGTGAACCAATTAAACAGTTATAGATACCACCATACAACATCATAAATGCGACTGTTGTTTCAACAGCTTTTGGATTCTGAGTAGCAGTACCTGCTCCACCAATAATAAAATCAACAACAATGACAGCACCTAATCCATATAACATACCATTTCTTCTACCAAGTGCATCAACTAAATATAAAGCAGCTAGACAACCACCCAAAGAAATTGCTTGAGCACCACACGTAAATTTAAATGACTTTGCTGCGTCATAGTTTGATAATTGGAAAAAATAAGTTGTATAACTTGCAGTGAAACTGACACCAGAATTAGGGCAAATCATGAATGGGATAATTGAGACTACTGTTCTTTTGAAATTTAACCCTTTGAATAAATCCAAGAAGCTGGTATTCTCAGAAATTGCCCTTGCTTCATTAATTGTTGTTGAAACGACATTAACTTGTTCTTCCACGGCAACATCATCGTTCAACAGTTTTTTATAGGCCAGTCTCGCTTTATCAAGATCACCACGGATGATATGGAAAGTTGGACTTTCTGGTACCCAGATTAGTAATATCAAAGAAACAGTTGCAAACCCCCACTGGGAGGCGAAAATTGCTCTATAAGCCCAAACATCATCTTCACCTTTATCACTTAAGCCATAATTGATGATAAAGCAAATCAATGGACCAAACGAGAAAGACAAGTTACAAAAAGTGGTTGAAGCCCCTCTTAAGACCAAAGGAGAAATATCAGAAACATAGGAGACACAACCGGGTTGAATGATACCAAGAACAAACCCGTTTAACGTCTTACCAGCTAAGAAAACATTAATGTGTGTTGCAGAGAATTCCATTCCAACAAAGGCATAAGAGATCAAAACAGAAACGATGATGACCCACTTCTTACCATAACGATCGTAAAGAAAAGAACCGGCCCATTGACCAATAATCTGTGCAGCTAATGGAACACCTGAGAATGCAGATTGCCATTTAGCTGAGATGACATAAGAACCATCTGGCAATAAATCACCGAAATGCTTTCTAAATTGCACGATGGAGATAACAATACCACCAGCTTGACTTTCAAAAGACGTCAAGATCAACGTCCAAACCATAATGGACACACAAAACACTGCGAATGGATACTTCTTAGCAGCCTGCCATTTGGTAAGGTGTGAATCATTCAACTCTGCAACCCTTGCAGCTAATACATTATTTGGATTGGCTTCCTTTTCATGATCGTCTGATAAATTCGTATTTGTAGTCAGTAGTTCAGACATCCTCCACAATAGTCCTAAAAATCCTGGGGAAACTTTACCTTTTATATAAATGTAAAGACTTACATCTGCTACAACTAGTAATTGTTCCCGCAGGCTTTTCAATCATCGGCAAAATATGCATGCCAAGTGCACCCCATATTCTGAATTGGATATCTATAGCCGCACTAAGATTTAGAGGAAAAGCTCTGCTCTCAGCATTTAACTAGAATATAGGCCATATTTATAGATAAGTAGTGCTGATAAGTTTGGCATAAACTACTAGCAAAGACTCCAACAGAGAAATGGTGACCAATAAACTTCATAAAGTGTCCGAGATCCTTATAAAACGATACGCGCTTATAGCTAGTGCTGCCAACGAAAAATAGACTAATTTTTTGTTATTTAGCCTGGAATTATTAACATTTTCCACCAGACCTTTTTAGGAAAACACTGATATGCGTCAAGATTGAGAGAGCCGGTACAATGACTCAATATTTATGGGGTAGTAGTTGCGGGAGTATGGGGTGTTCTTAGAACGTATTAGATGTTGGCTGAAACTAGAGATTGGTTCAGAAACACAGTAATTTAAGGTTTTATTTTAGCTAATAGAGATTTACACGTACTTATATTGCATTCAATAGTTGCTTGGCTCGGTCTAGTGTGGGAGAGACTCAGTCGTTTCTATTGACATATATGGAGAAAGCGTAAAATGAGTCCTAAATCTATGCTACGGTCGGTTGCTTCTTCAAGGTTAGACGTAGAGAGTCGTGTGAGTTTTGAAAGAGTTGACGGGAAAATTTTCCGCACATTGGGTGGGCGAGTCTGGGGGGGCAGGCTTGCGATACAATGGCGAGTGCATCTGGGTGGAACAAATGGCACAGAGTGGAGTCATGGTGGAATCCATGTAAGTCAGCTAAAGTGCAGCAAAAAGATACTTACGGTGCCGTATGTGGGTGGCTTCCAGTTTGTGGCAAGTAATATTGACATGTCTCTCCAGACCCGAAAGCAGCCAATGCTAGTCCTTGAATAGGAGATCTTCACTCCTTTGTTCTAAATCTCGGGATGACTTTAACTTTGATCTAAAAGAGAGATTACGATACCCTGTACTTTGATATAAATACTTGTGAGAATGTTCGAAAAGAGGAATTCAATTCAAACAAATGGCTCCTTTTAATCCTTCGGTCCAAGTTACAGTGGATCATAGAATCGAAATCAAAGATAACCCAATCCCAACTCTGGATCCAGGTCAGGTTTTGATCCATCCAAGAGCTACTGGTATATGTGGTTCTGACATTCATTTCTTGAAACATGGTAAAATTGGGCCCTTAGAGCTACACGGTAATTGTGTACTGGGCCATGAAAGTGCTGGGGATATCTTGGCCGTTGGCCAAGGTGTCACTAATGTCAAGGTTGGTGACAGAGTTGCTATTGAACCCCAAATTCCATGTGGTAAATGCTTTTTATGCTGGCAAGGTGATTACAATTTATGTGAAGATGTCCAATTCATTGGTATATATCCGAACAATGGTGCAATGCAAAGATATCTTATTCATGACGCTAGATTTGTCTATAAATTACCGGATAATCTATCTTATGCTCAAGGTGCATTGGTTGAACCAGTTTCTGTTGCTTATCATGGTGTAACCAGGGCTGATCTACAGTTAGGTAAAGGTGTTTTAATCTCCGGTGCCGGTCCAATTGGTTTGACAGCTTTGTTATTAGCAAAGGCTTCTGGATGTACCCCAATAGTTATAACAGATTTAACCGATACGAGATTGGCATTGGCCAAAGAATTAGTTGCTGATGTTATAACTTATAAGATTGATCCTTTAAAGACCAATAAGGAAAATGGGTTTGCAATCAAGAGTTTATTTGGGTCGACTGAATACGAAGCACCACCAAGAGCCTTAGAATGCACTGGTGTTGAGAACTCAATCAATACTAGTGCCTACGTTGTTAGAAGATCTGGTCTACTCTTAATCATTGGTGTTGGCCGAGATTATTTAAACAATTTCCCCTTCATGCACGTGTCATTAGCAGAAATTGATGTTAAATTCATCAACAGATATCATGATACCTGGCCAACAGTTATTAAATTAATCAGTAACGGTGTTATAAACGTTGATAAACTAGTTACACACCGTTTTGCATTAGAAGATGGCGGTAGGGCTCTTAACCTAGCAAGTGATCCAAACAATGGTAGTGTCAAAGTATTGATTGAAGATAATAAAGCTTTAAATAAAATCTAGATAATATATATATATATATACTTATAAGAGACTTATTTCAAAGTAGTTCATGTACTTTGTAACGCAAAAGGACCACCCATCCCATAAACAGAGGGCACCATAACCCATTGTTATTTGCCCCTTTCCCCAATTTCCCGGAAAAAAAGTTCTATAAAATTCGATCAGCGCGCTATGCGTCAGTTGACACAAAGCGAAAATTGGCTATTCCATTTTAACCATTTTAAATCGAACGATTCCAATTGGATTCAAAGTAGGAAATGGAAGGTTACAGGCCTGAAAATCATATGGCCAAAAAGAAGACAATAATAATTTTAAACGGAAAAAAAGAAAGGAAGAGAACATTTTTTTATTCTGTAGTTTGACGTCTAATTTGACACAATTGCTTGTAAGGGATCTGTGACAGCACTAACAACATCAATGTGTCAGTTATTCGATTAGTCTCGCTGGTTTCTATTTTTTTCTAGAATATTCTCGATACTTTTTATCTATTTCTCTAGAGCAATTTTTTCTTTTTTGGTTCTCGTAGCTTCCAGTGTTGCCAATAGAAATTTCTGGAGAAAGGTGGCCCAATATCAGAAAAGTATATAAGGACAAGAATTGTCCAACTTTATTAAGCGCTTCAAACAAAACAATAAAAAAATAAAAAGCATAAATTATAAATATGTCAAAGGCAATAGGTATTGATTTAGGTACAACTTACTCTTGTGTAGCTCATTACACAAATGATAGAGTGGAAATTATAGCAAATGACCAAGGTAATAGAACTACTCCAAGTTATGTTGCCTTCACAGACACTGAAAGATTGATAGGAGATGCAGCTAAGAATCAGGCGGCAATCAACCCTGCAAACACAGTATTTGATGCTAAGCGTTTGATTGGAAGAAAATTTGATGATCCTGAAGTTGTTGCAGATGCAAAGCATTTCCCATTCAAGGTTATCAAGAAAGAGGGTAAACCACATATTCAAGTTGAGTTTAAAGGTGAAACGAAGACTTTCACTCCAGAGGAGATCTCGTCAATGGTTCTAACCAAGATGAAAGAGACTGCCGAGGGATATTTAGGTGATAAAGTGACAGATGCTGTTATTACCGTTCCTGCATATTTCAACGATTCTCAAAGACAAGCTACTAAAGATGCGGGTTTAATTGCAGGATTAAACGTTTTAAGAATAATAAATGAACCAACTGCAGCTGCTATTGCATATGGTTTAGATAAAAAGGGTACAGAAGAACACAACGTTTTGATTTTCGATTTAGGTGGTGGTACTTTTGATGTCTCATTGTTATCAATAGATGATGGTGTTTTCGAAGTTAAGGCAACTGCTGGTGATACCCATTTAGGTGGTGAAGATTTTGATAATAAATTGGTTGATCACTTGGCCAATGAGTTCAAAAGAAAAAATAAAAAGGATATAACTGGTAACCAAAGATCGCTTAGAAGATTAAGAACCGCAGCTGAAAGAGCTAAGCGTACTTTATCTTCTTCAGCTCAAGCATCTATAGAAGTTGATTCGTTATTTGAAGGTATTGACTTCTATACTTCCATAACAAGAGCAAGATTTGAAGAATTATGTGCTGATTTATTTAGAGCTACCATTCAACCAGTTGAAAAAGTATTGCAAGATGCTAAATTGGATAAATCAAGGGTTGATGAGATTGTCTTGGTTGGTGGTTCTACACGTATTCCAAAGATTCAGAAATTAGTGTCTGAATTTTTCAATGGTAAAGAACCAAATAGATCAATCAATCCAGATGAAGCTGTTGCATATGGTGCTGCTGTCCAAGCTGCCATCATTACAGGTGATACATCAAACACAAAGACTCAAGATTTACTATTATTAGATGTTGCGCCATTATCACTAGGTATTGAAACTGCTGGTGGTATTATGACGAAATTAATTCCAAGAAATACAACAATTCCAACGAAGAAATCTGAAACTTTCTCAACTTATGCAGATAACCAACCAGGTGTTTTGATTCAAGTTTTTGAAGGTGAAAGAACTAGAACTAAAGATAATAACTTGTTAGGTAAATTCGAGTTATCAGGTATTCCACCTGCACCAAGAGGTGTTCCACAGATTGAAGTTACATTTGATATAGATGCTAATGGTATTTTGAATGTGTCTGCAGTTGAGAAAGGTACTGGTAAATCTAACAAGATTACAATTACCAATGATAAAGGTAGATTATCAAAAGATGATATTGAACGTATGGTGTCTGAAGCTGAGAAATTCAAAGCTGAAGACGAAAAAGAAGCAGAACGTGTTCAAGCAAAGAATGGTTTAGAAGCTTATGCATATTCCTTGAAGAACACAATCAGTGAAGGCCAATTCAAAGAAAAAGTTGGTGATGAAGATTATGAAAAGTTATCTAAAGAAATTGAATCAACGATTTCATGGGTTGATGAATCTCAACAAGCTGCCACTGATGAATATAAAGATAGACAGAAGGACTTGGAAAGTGTTGCTAATCCAATTGTTTCCAAATTTTATCAAGCTACTGGTGGTGCTCCAGGTGGTGCCCCAGGAGGATTCCCAGGTGGTGCTCCAGGAGGATTCCCAGGTGGCGCAGCTCCAGGTGGTGATAGTGGTCCAACTGTTGAAGAAGTTGATTAATGAATTAATTTATATATATAATGTTTTTGTTGATTTTTTCTAGTTTTTAATAATAAAAAAGGTATATTATGCTAAATCTAATAAAGAAAGTTTGTAGATTAGTTCATCGTCTCTTTAACTATACATATTATAGTTCAAAATCTTTCTCTAAATGCTTCCTGTAGTTAAAATTTAAGCCAAATAAATTTAGCATTTTACTAACAATGGCATTATCAGGCAAAAATGTAGATAACCAATAAATCGTACTTGCCTTTGTACCTTCATAAATTCTGAAAGTTTTCAAATTTGCCTTCTCAATTTGATTCAAAACTCTTTCTGCAAAAACTTCAGGTGTCATTGCATCTTCTATAGTTTTTTGAAATATCTGTAGTCTTTTTTGATATTTCAATTTATATTCATCGAAATCATAAATTGAACCAGGTTTAACACTTGTTGTACCACTATCAAATATTGCGGTTCTGATATAACCTGCCAAAACACTTATAACTTTAACCCCGTATTGTCTTAGTTCTGTGTGTAAGACATACGCATATTGGTCTAAGGCAGCTTTTGAAGAAGTATATAAAGCATTTGAGTGCAATGGGAAATATCTTGTTATTGAGCCAGAAAAGATGATAGTTCCCTTCGCATTCACAACGAGCTTGGTAAATGCCTTAACTATTCTAATATTGGCGAACAAATTGACTTGGTATAGTTGAAGCATTTCTTCATCTGTAATGTCAACAGCATGAGCTACTTTAATTATACCAGCATTACCATACAGATAATCTAACTTCTTGTTATTTTCGAGTGCAATTCTATCTCTAATACTTTCAACGTCTTCAATCTTTGTCACGTCAACAGTCTCTGTCAAAATACCCCTTGATTCAAAAAGATCCAAGGTTTCTTTCGAAAACAAAATATCCGTAGCGTATACTTTAACATTTCTCTTATTAAATTCAAGTGCTAATGCCCTACCAATTCCTGAATTGGTGCCAGTGATAAATGCGACCTTTTGTGACATAATTTCCTCAGATAAACAATAAAAGATAAAAAAAAAAAGGAAGTGTACAGATCTTTGAGTTTATGAAAGAACCCTAATCTTCACCTACAAAGATACTACTGTAGGCTCAAAAAGAGGAAAAACGGACAAAGAAACCGTTTTGAGGCTTAAAATTAACAACGTTTTATGCAATATTTAAACGAATTGCGCGAAGTTGCAAAATAGGGGCAATTTTTTCGTTATAATTGACTCAGATATGATGAGAAGTGTCAGAAATTATGCACGTATTTATTGTTTGGTCTTACTGGTGAGCCAAGAAGGTCTATTGTCCAGTGATTAACGGAGAGGGTTCCAAATGTAAAATTTTAGAAGGCAGGTGGATCAGCAAGATCTTAACAACAACTACTAGTCTAGGATCTATGATAGGATCCAATATCTATTTATAAAACTTTGTTTTCAAGATTCCCTTTCAAATTTTAAAAACCAAGGCTGATAATGCAGCCCAGCTAATCCTGGAATTCCCTACAGTTTTGACTTTAGATGGGCTCTGTAATCGAAATTTAGATCGAATCTGGTCAACATCTGTTTAGCAATAATAGATTGTGGTAGAATCGAAGCTAGGTAATAGTTTCTTTTTGCTTGTCCCCCTTCAAATATATGGAATTCAGTTGTTCCGTTTAAAAGCTTATTAACTACCCGTTTAGCGAATAGTTCAGGTTCAATTCCAAATAACTTAACAGCTTTCTTAAATTTTCTTTCTCTATTTGAATATTTCTCCTTATATTCTTTAAAACTATAAATTGAATCTTGAGGTATCTCTGAGACATTCTTACCATAGATGTCAGTTTTTATATAACCACCAAGGACATTTATAACCTTAACACCATAATTTTGCAATTCCACCCGTAAGACTGAAGCGTACTGATCTAATGCAGCTTTAGAAGAAACATACAGTGAACCAGAATGCAATGGGATAGCCTGAGAAATTGATCCTGAAAATATGATTGTTCCTTGAGCATTAATCAGTAGTTTTATGAATTCCCGAACAACATTAATATGACCAAATAGATTAACGTTATAGACTTTACTCAATTGATCAAGAGTTACATCAGTTGCATGTGAAACTCCTGCAACACCAGCATTATTATATAAATAATCTAGTTTCCCATCATTTTCACTATAAATCCTGTCTCTAACCCTTTGGATATCCGTCGTGTTAGTAATATCAACTATCTCAGTGACAATACCCCTATCATCAAATTCCTGTTTTATTTCTCTAGAGAATTCTCTATCAGAAGCATATACTTTGATATTTCTATTATTGAACTCTAAGGCTAAAGCACGACCAATACCACCATTTGTACCCGTTATAAATGCGACTTTACTCATTGTTAAGAAAGTAAGGGAGTTATCTCCACATTTCGGAATTTGATTTAAAACAAGACAATAGGTAGTAATTGTATGGGGTTATTCTATCTGTACATGTAATAAGGGTCTACAAAAGATATTACCAACCTGGATTAACCATATCATTGAAACACTCTTATAGGTTTCCGTATAAACTCTTCAATAACAAGTGCACGTGATTTTTTTCTTTGTCTTAAATGGGTGTGTCCAAGGTCACATGACTAATATTTACTCTTTTAAAGGTGAATTTCCTATTTTGTGTAATAATTAAGCTCTTTGAGAGAACCAAACTGTTTCAAAACTAATAAAGAGTATGTTCCAATCATTGGTATCAATTTCCTTATAACAAACTTGCATTTCTGGTCGTTTATGCTTATGGTTTAGATTCTTCATCAATCTGGCTTATGCCCAGTCGTCATATTCCACCCATTCATTATTGTCAATTTTTAATTGTGTCCAAGCTGTTGTTGCAGCTGCAGGACAGATCGCATTTGCAAGAGTTGGGCTCCGGTAAACATTACTGATAGCCTGTGAGGTATTCTATGCAGTTGGTACAATTATTGAATCACAAGCTACGGAGGCTCAGAGATATGCAGCGGGTTCTGGGGGTTTTCATCAATTACGTTTGACTATAGCTTCATGGGTTATTAGACATTACTGCGTCCGATCTTTCTGAACTGGAGGGTCTTAGCGAGTTTCATCACCTTTTATTATTAATGCATAGGTTTCTGGTAATGTTCAAACTGCAGTTGGAGGCTTGAATTGGAAATTCGGTATTGGTATGTGAGCATTTATTTTTATGTTTACTTCATATGAAATGGTTAGCCAATAAAAAAAAGGCGATTTAGATGATATTGAAAAGGGAACAATCATGACTTTCTTCTGCTAGGTATATTAGGAGCACTTTTCAAATTATTCACTTTAGGGTTGATTTTAGAAATTAAGCTAACTTAGTACTGTTGCTGTTGAAATGATTGAAGAGATCGAAGAAGGAAAGGATTCAACTCTAGCCTCAAAAATATACCACACAAGTCTACAGAGTTGAAATATAATATAGTTTACACACAAGACTCGTAGCCTTAACTCAACAAATGTGGTTCTGCAAGCTTTATATGTATAACTATTACATAAGCGATGAGATACGGGTAACCCTGGGGTTTTTCCTCTTTTCATTTTTATTTTTTTTTTCCAGTTAAAGACTATCTAAAAAGAAGTAATGCTCTATATTGTAATTATGGGAGTGCATAGTCCTGTTATGTGTTCCCATTTGTGTCTTGTAGATCTTCATCTATTTCTACGTATTTTTGTGTGTGTTTCTATACATTTTTTTTTGTGGTTCTCTTCAAAATGGAATTTTCTAGATTGATTTTTTTTTTCAACATCGGCCAACATGGCGAAAATATTTAAACGCTGGGAAAATGCCCTTCTTTCTTCAACGTTATAAATCAATTTTAACACAATGTCAAAATCTGAATCATATGAATTTCAAGCTGAGATCACTCAGTTAATGAGTTTGATCATCAACACTGTTTATTCTAACAAAGAAATTTTTTTAAGAGAATTGATCTCTAACGCCTCTGATGCTTTAGATAAAATTAGATATGAAGCGCTAAGTGATAAATCTAAATTGGAAACTGAACCTGATTTATTTATCAGAATCACACCAAAACCAGAAGAGAAGGTTTTGGAGATTAGAGATTCTGGTATTGGTATGACAAAAGCCGATTTAGTTAACAATTTAGGTACTATTGCTAAATCTGGTACTAAATCATTTATGGAAGCTTTATCTGCTGGTGCAGATGTTTCTATGATTGGTCAATTCGGTGTTGGTTTCTATTCATTATTCTTAGTTGCTGATAAAGTGCAGGTTATCTCCAAACATAATGACGATGAACAATATGTTTGGGAATCTAATGCCGGTGGTAAATTTACCGTCACTTTGGATGAAACAAACGAAAGAATTAAACGTGGTACCATTTTGAGATTATTCTTGAAAGAAGATCAATTAGAATATTTGGAAGAAAAGAGAATCAAAGAAGTTATCAAACGTCATTCTGAATTTGTTTCTTATCCAATTCAATTAGTTGTTACTAAAGAAGTGGAAAAGGAAGTCCCAGAAGTTGAGGATGAAAAAGTTGAGGAAAAAGAAGAAGATAAAAAGGCCAAATTAGAGGAAGTTGATGAAGATGAAGAAAAAAAAGAGGAAAAAAAGGTTAAAACCATTAAAGAGACTGTTACTGAATTAGAAGAATTAAACAAAACTAAACCTTTATGGACTAGAAACCCATCTGAAGTCACCCAAGAGGAATATAATGCCTTCTACAAATCCATTTCCAACGATTGGGAAGATCCATTAGCTGTTAAACATTTCTCTGTTGAAGGTCAATTAGAATTCAAAGCTATTTTATTCATTCCAAAAAGAGCTCCATTCGATTTGTTCGAATCTAAAAAGAAGAAAAACAACATCAAATTATACGTTCGTCGTGTTTTCATTACTGATGAAGCTGAAGAATTAATCCCAGAATGGTTATCCTTCGTTAAGGGTGTTGTTGATTCTGAAGATTTGCCATTAAACTTATCAAGAGAAACTTTACAACAAAACAAAATCTTGAAAGTTATCAGAAAAAATATTGTTAAAAAATTAATTGAAACCTTCAATGAAATTTCTGAAGATGCTGAACAATTTGATAAATTCTATTCAGCTTTCGGTAAAAACATTAAATTAGGTGTCCATGAAGATTCTCAAAACAGAACAGCTTTAGCTAAATTATTACGTTATAACTCAACCAAATCTGGTGAAGAATTAACTTCATTATCAGATTATGTTACTAGAATGCAAGAACATCAAAAAAACATCTACTACATTACTGGTGAATCATTAAAAGCTGTTGAAAAATCCCCATTCTTAGATATCTTAAAGGCTAAAAACTTTGAAGTTTTATTCTTGGTTGATCCAATTGATGAATACGCTTTCACTCAATTAAAAGATTTCGAAGATAAAAAATTAGTTGATATCACAAAAGATTTTGAATTAGAAGAGACCGAAGAAGAAAAAGCTGAAAGAGAAAAGGAAGAAGCTGAATATGAAAACTTGGCTAAAGCTTTGAAAGAAATATTAGGTGAACAAGTTGAAAAAGTTGTTGTTTCCCATAAACTAGTTGATGCTCCAGCTGCCATTAGAACTGCTCAATTCGGTTGGTCAGCAAATATGGAAAGAATCATGAAAGCACAAGCTCTAAGAGATACCTCGATGTCCTCATACATGGCTTCAAAGAAAATCTTTGAAATTTCACCAAAATCTCCAATTATTAAAGAATTAAAAAAGAAAGTTGAAGCTGATGGTGCTCAAGATCGTACCGTTAAAGATTTAACTACTTTATTATACGAAACTGCTTTATTAACCTCAGGTTTCACCTTAGATGAACCAACTTCATTCGCTTCAAGAATTAATAGATTAATTTCATTAGGTTTAAACATTGATGAAGATGAAGAAGAAACTTCTGCCCCAGAAACTTCTACTGCTGCTCCAGCTGAAGAAGAAGTTGCTGAAACTGAGATGGAAGAAGTTGATTAATTGTAAATAATTTCTAGGCCTGAAATGCTTTTTTATATTTAAGAAATTTTATGTTTGTTCCAAGTTGTAGTGCTTTTGTAAATAAAGAAAAAAAGAATAATACTTGATTATCCACGAACTGACATATTCAGGACAAAAATTCACTAATGAGTAAAATAGAGCTTAATTAGTATCATGAGAAGTTTATGAGACAGTTCAAAGGTATATTTGATAACTTTGTGATAATGCAACTGACTAATAATCAGAAAACAGAGAGAAGATAGATCCAGATCCCCAAGGCCTCAAGATACAGCTAATAAGAATTTAGAAAGAGATTGAGGCTATAGCCCATTTGCTTCTGTCATATCAGCAGCTCTCGTATTCTAAACAAATCCAGTCACTATCAGATCTGATTGAATCTAAGAGTAAACCAAAGGCCCTTTAGTTCTCCATTAGAGAAAGAAGAGAAAAGAAAGTAGTGAAGAAGGGAAACATTTGATGGGGAATTAAGTCTACATTATCTAATATTTCCAATTCAGTTATAGAAATTGATGAAAAACGATCGTATATTTCGAATATTAAAGACTCAATTCTTCTAACCTCAGAGCTTGAGTCAATAACTTTTAAGAGAATAAAAAATTCTATATTGATTATACGATGTAATGGACCTATTTTCATATTTGAGGCTTTGAATAAGATCTTTTTCGTGAAAAGTTATCAGTTAAGAATTTATGATAGCTTTAGTACAAGCTTCGTTACTGATGCTGAACCTAAAAATGCAATAATTGAACATTCGAAAGATCTATTCTTCCCAAATAATATATAACTTAGTGATTTTGATTACCCATATGGTAATAGCCCCAATTTTGACTCAATAGAGATAAACGATTTGCTAAAGCTCAAAGAGGAAATTGTAAAGGACCCCAAGGAGAAACTATTGGAGACTAAAAGTTATATAGAGACTACAAATTAAAAATTATTAGCAATTTATTAGTAGCAATTAGTAGCAATTTTTAGCAATTTGTTATTAGCAAATTTGCCATTCTTTCTTAGCAATTCATTATAATTTTCATTCATAATAACCTCTATATGCGCCTCCCCTAGGATGACTATATCTAGGTACTGGTCGTGAATAGTACGGTGCACTATTGTAACGATCATATCCATTCCTATAAAGGGTCTCATTTCTATAACCATTAGTTTGGTAATGAAGTGAATCAGTCGTGACTTCCTGAATATCTTCAACTTCCTCAACCTGTTCAGCTTTTGGAAAAGTACTTGAACCCTGCTGTGCAAGTTTCTTTCTTAAATCTGCATTCTCAGTTTCTAATTCATTAAGCTTACTATAACATTTTGAGATGGCTAATCTAAAACTTGTCAGCTTGATGTTTTTATATAGTTCTGGATAGCTTTTCTCAAATTCCTGAAAAGTTAAAGGTTGTTGTGGTTTTGATTGTGATTCGTTTATTTTGGTCAACTGATCTTTCAAATTTTCAATTTCCAAGTCTTTGATTCTTAATTGTTGTTGCTGTAGACTTATCTGCTGCTGTGCAGATCTCAATTTCTCCTTTGATTCTTCCTCTGATTTATGACGCTTTCTTTTAATCTCCTCAGGTATCTTAATTTTTAAATCTGATATTGCATCTTCAAAATACTTTTTGGTATCTTCCAATAACTGAGCATTATTTATTGATAAATAAGATTTCGAAATATCCCATAAATCAAATTCATTAATTTCTTTCAGTACTTTATTTGTTAATGTCTTTGATAGTTTGAATAATAATGACTTGAAATCATTTAATGGGGTATATTTTTGAATTTTTTCTCTAAATTCTTTGACTGTTGTCGTATCTGCTAGTGCCTTATCAATTATAAAAGCCTGTGATCTTAACGCTTGATTAAAATCATGACATCTTGGTATTCTATCATATGATTGAAATATAGTCTTTACATCTTGCTTAACATCATCTAGCTCTAAATGATCTGCAGAATTATCATACGCTAGTAATACGAATGTTAGAAAGACAGAATCATGTGGATACTCTTCAAACAATGCATATGATTGAGTCGGAGTATTATCTTCGGTCAACGTGAATAATGTTTTATACTTGTAGAAGAGATTTGATATGACTATAGTAAGATCTGTCACATAATCTTCTTTGAACGATCTAATGAATATCAAGAGTTGAACAAGATTAACCAAGACTCTAGTTGCCTTTTCCTTAGATGATTCTTTACGAGTTGTGGGTATTAACTCATATTCATGGACAAAATATTGCGAGGGCTTCAAATAGCTTAGAAAGGAATAAAACATTAGATAATTAATATCAAACTCCGACTCTACCTCAACTGGTAAGTCATCTAGTTCTAAAGTATAATTCTCATCATTAAATTCTAACGAAGTCGAACTTGGTGGTAATTCCTCATCATAATCTCTCAATTCTTCATCCTTATCAACACGAGCTTTATACTTTGGAGGCGTGCTTATCAAGAAGTTGGCCAACCAATATGATATTCTTAATAAGTCATCTAACTTATTACCAATTTTTGTATAGTATTCATCACTTTGAAAATATTCTAAATATTTATCCGAAGTATTGTATTCAAAATTAACTTTTTTTATTCGATGCTCCAGAGACTTTATATAAGATTCCATCTCTGAACCCAAAGACTCAAACCAATAGTGAGACAAACCTTTTCCAATTGAATCTCTCAAACTAGTTTGATGTAACATTCGAAAAACCCATGGTTTGGGAAACATTAATCACAGAATAATTACCCCTTTAGGAAAAGTACCGTTTTAAGAAACATTAGACATCGTTTCTGTGGAAACCAAATCCGGTTGTATCGGACCTCGTTATTTATGACCGGAATTCCTGTTTTGGGTAGAAAATATATTGGGTTTGTTTACCAAACAAAGAGGAACCATCTTCTTTTTTTAGTTGATATTCTATTTTAACTAATTGATCTGTCTAAAGGGGAAAAAAAAATGGAAGGTCAGAAGAAAAATGTCGCGTCTCGTTATCTCGATAACCTGAAAGGACCTCTTCAGCCCTCGCTCAAGGTTAATACGAAGACACCGTCACCGATAAAGAATCGATTTGAATCAGGTACACCAACTAAAAGTGAAAGAAAGAATTTGGAAAATTCATTTGCTGGGTTAAAATTGGACAGCGTGTCTCCATTGAAGAGAACAAAGGATCCAGTGCATCAGCAGCAGCAGGCCCCGCCTCAATGGACAATTTCTAATAGGAAGTCTCAGAAGGGCTATGAATATCTTTGCAGAATTGGTGAAGCTAAAGAATGGATTGAGAAGGTTATTGATGAGGAGATCCCATCCGCGGCGGAGTTGGCTAATAACGCTTTGAGGGATGGTGTTATTCTGGTCAAATTGACTAGATCGTTCAAGCCTGAGTTTGTTAAAAAGATTGTTCCATCTGGTTCAAAATTACAATTCAAGCATACGGAAAATATTAATGTTTTTTTCCAGTTCCTAGACTATTTGAGAATGCCAGATTTATTTAGATTTGAATTGACAGACTTGTATGATAAGAAAAATATACCAAAGGTTATATTTTGTCTCCATGCCTTGAGTTTTATCCTTTCTTCAGATAATTCAGCTCCAACAATTGAACAATTAAGTGGTAAATTGGATTTTACAGAGGAGGATATTAAGAAATCTGAAGGTAGCTTGATTGGAGTCACTTTACCTAATTTTGATTCTATGAATAAACAATTTGGTCGTGAAATTCCAAAAAGTCCTCAAAAACTATCGATTCCTAATTTAAAAATAACTGAAAAAAGGATTGACTCACCAAGTCCTAAAAAAATGGCCTTGAAATCTCCCTTTATAGATGATGATTATGCAAAACCAAAGCCACAAGTTATCAGAACGAAAACACCTGAACCACAAGAAGAACCTATAACAATAATTGAACGTAATAGTTTCGAAGATAATATTATTAATGGTTATAATTCGTCTCCAACGAAGAAGAAGAAATTGACTGAGTCTGAATATTTGAGAAATATCATTAGATTTCAATCAATTGCAAGAGGTTCAATTTTTCGTTATAGCATGTTTGTTGATAGAATCATGCTAAAATCTATGGCTGAAAGCGTTATTCAGCTACAATCTATTATCAGAAAATATCTAGTTGTCAACAAATATAACCTTAATGGTTCTGATATTCATGAAATTGGTCCAGGCTTAATTCAATTCCAAGCCATTGCAAGAGCGAAACTTCAAAGAATTCAAATTGCTTCTTATAGCCAAGCCCAACCAAGTGATCAAAATATTGAGCTTCAAAGTATTTGTCGTGGTCATCTTGTAAGAAAATCTGCAAAGGAAATTAATAGACAGCTTATTAGATATGATCATAAAATTGTGAAATTACAAAGTCAGATCAGACGTAACAAGATATATGAAAGATCACAACAAAGCATCGATGCCAAAGAACCAATTATTAAAATCCAAGCCCAAGGACGTAGAGTTTTGTTTAAGAGGAAATTAAATAGGTCTGTCCGTGATGCTCACTCATCAGAAGATGCTATTAAAATTATTCAGTCTGTTATTCGTGGTAATAAGATTAAAAATAAAATTGAACACCAAAGGAAGGTATTGTTTGAAAATGAATCGGTTCTTATTGAATTACAAAGTATTGGCCGTGGTGGATTATCACGTAATAGATTGAATATTATCTTAGATGTATTAGACTATGAAGAGCTTAAACTTCAAAGATTATGCGCCATTGGAAAAGGTAGAATAGTCAGAATGAGAATATCGGCTTTGAAGCACCAATTAAAAAGATCAACTACGCCAATAATTAACGTTCAATCTTCAGTTCGTGGAGTCTTATCGAGATTTGGTTATGATTTATTTTTAGATACCCTTGAATTTTACACCGAAGAAACAACTGCTTTGCAAGCTTCAATTCGTGGATTTTTATACAGACATGCTAAAAATGAAATTATGAACTATTATAAACAACACTTACCTGCTGTTATTAAAATTCAAAGTTTTATAAGAGGAAAATATTTGGGAACTGCATATAAATCATTAATCTCAATGGATAATCCACCATTAACTGTTATTAAAAAATTTGCCTATTTATTAAATGATAGTGATGCTGATTTTGAGGAAGAAGTTAATTTAACCAGAATTAAAGAATCAATAAATGAAAAGACGAGCTCAAATGAGCAACTAGAGAAACATATAAGTCAATTAGATTTAAAAATAGCTCTGTTGCAAAAAAATAAGATTACGTTAGATGAATTAATAGTTCAGAAAAATAAAACTATTCAACCCAATTCAAATGGTTCAACCATTGATGTTAGTTCGTTGAATAGAAAAGCTAAGACTAGAATGGAACAATATGAGAAATTCTTTTACTTACTACAAACTCAACCATCTTACTTGACCAGATTAATCCAACAAGATCATCGTGGTGTAGACATTGCACTAAAAATTTTCAATAATTTACAGTCGAAAGAATTACCAACAAGGGAGGAATACTTATTTATCCGTTTGATTCAAAGTACTTTGAAGGATTTCATTTCGAAATCTCTATCTGTTGATGACTTACAAAAACATACTTCTTTAGGTTGGCAAAGATTACTGAGATCATTCAATGAAGCCCAGCAAATATTATTGAGCCAGTTATTTGGAAATTTAGTTGAAACGATAGTAAGCGATACTGAATTAGATATCGAAAGTGATCCTGTGCTGATTTACAAGAAAGTTCATAATACCCCTAAATCATTACCGGCTGATCAAGCAATTGAAGACCCTGATACAAAAGAAACATTTGTTTCAAATCTGCAAAAATTGAGAGAATTTGGTTCGTTAGTTTTTGGAATATTAAACGATAATATTTCGAAATTGCCAATTTATATCAAAATATTAGCTAATACAGCCTATAAAGCTTCTGCTAGAAAATTCCCAACCAATCTAGAACAAGATCATTTAGCAAATGCGGGATTTGTATTAATCAATGGATTTATTAATTTAATCCTAGAATCACCAGATTTCTTTGGCATTACACCGATAAATAAATCGTTCAATTCAAAGAAAAACCTAAAACAGGTTTCAAGTTTATTGGTTCAATTATTTATTATGAAGCCATTTGGTAATGAACATATTTATTTACAACCTTTAAATAAGTTCATCAATTCATCAGTAGATGGAGTCAGATCATTACTGAAAAGCATAATTGATATTGGTGAGATTGATACAGTATATAATATGTCTGTTTATGATGATATGACAGCACATAATAGACCCAAATTAACTTTAAGAATTTCAGATATGGTTTCCATAAATGAGCTAATTGAAAAGAACATTGGATTAGTTGCACCATTAAAAGATGATACTTTGAGAGAAATTATATTGGAGATTAAGTCAAATGCAGCTTCTGATGTCTCAAGATTAAGTGGATATTATACTTTGAGTCTGAATCCATCAAGTTATAAATCATCTCCAGAGGACAATAGAATCAAAGGACTATTTATGCAAGCTAAAAGATGCGTTTTGTACTTAATTCAAGTTCAAGATGATCAGAATGATTTATTTGAATTATTAAAGTCAAGAATTGACCCAATTCATGAGATTAGATTCAAACAAATAATCAATGCAGAAAAGAAAAACATTCAAATGAATCATGTTAATGAATATATCAATGATGGTCAAGGGTTCCTAGGTGATTTGACTTCAATTTCGTATCATAAATTAAAACAAATTGCCTTGGAAAGAATTTTAGAATTAGAGGCAATGCAAAAAGTTACAAGAACTGATTCATTTCAAATTTTATTGAACGAAATCGCTTATGATATTAGAACGAAACATGATCAAAGAATTTCACGTAAGAAGCAACTATCAATTGCAGAAAATACATTAATAAGATTAGATGAAAAGCAACATTTTTTGAAAGATCAACTTAGAGCTTATAATTTACACATTGATAAATCAATGGAAGAATTACAATCTAAACCATCGAAACAGAAAAGAATTTTACCATTTACAAAGCAATTCTTTTATGAACGTGAATTAAAAAGAAGTGGCAAATTGCCAAAATTTGGAGCCTATAAATATTCATCCAAAAGATTATATGAGAAGGGTATATTAGTTGAATTGAGAGGATTAAATCAAGATCTCGGCTCAAGTGGTTCATCGTTTTTTGGGGGATTTAATTTCCCAAGAATCGATTTCATGTTCAATTGTGATAGGGCAGGAGTTTTCACAATTTCAAGTAAAAGTGGAACATTAGCAGTTAATGGATCCTTGGCCACTTTAACCATTGATCAACTATTGGAGTATCAATTTGAAAACAAACCACATATTTCGTTATTTGATGGTATGGTTAAATTTGATACGAACTGTTTGATCAATTTTATTTTTAAGAAATTTTATCATTTTAGTGACAATTTGAAATAAACAATAGATTTAGTTAGTTAATTGTGGATCTAAAACTTCTTTTCTTGTATTTACAACTGCTTCTGCAACAGCCGCTAATTCCTCTTGATTATAATAAATTTTTTCTTTATTCTCGTCACTTTCACTATCGCTTGGAGAACCCTCATTATTATCAATTAATGCCTGAGCTTCTTTTAAAATTAATTCATCTCTATTACTCAGATCAAACAAAGAAGTATTTGACAGCGCATCTTCTGCAGATCTTCGTAGTTCTCTAATCCAAATCTCTTGTTTATTTGAATCAGGTAAGGTAAGCCAATTTTCTGAGGCTATATGGACTTTTTGCATCAACTCATCATATATTCTAATATCTTTTTCCAAAAATTTTGAATTTAAAAATTTACATAAAGATCTATAGGTCTCTAAAGTTGGTGGATCATGTGGCCATTGATTTGGTGATAAAAAATATAACACTAGTCTTGGAAATGTTGGATGAGGTTGTAATTGTGGTCTACCTAATTTATTTACAAATGACGATAAGGCAAGCTTTTTGGCTCTTGATAATTTATCTCTAATACGTCTTTGAGCCCTTGTACGTTCCTTAACATCTTCTCTTGAATTATATTTTCTAGCTCTAAGTCGTCTTCTTTCCTTGACTTTTTCAGCATCACCTCGTCTTTTAACATCTGCTCTTAATTTATCAATTAAATCTGCTGGATGCAGCTTGGAACCTTTCTTCAAATCTAAATGACGTCCCATCGAGCCTGGGTGTGAAAAAGTCCTCTGACAAAATGGACACATCTTTTTAGGATCTGCTCCCTGAGGTAATGCTGGGATTCCTGGTATATAATACTCATCTTTTTCTTCACCTTCTCGTCTTCTATAACCAGCAATAGAAGGATCAATATATGAATGATTCTCTAAGGAAAGATTGACAGCTAGTACATTTGCAACATCAAGATTTTGAATATAGTTATTTATTTGAGAGTCTTCAGTTTCCTTCATACTATTAAACTGCCTAGAAGTTTATGCTAACTTGATCTAATGCTCTATTTCTTATGTGTATTGTGTATAATAATTACATAATATATTGCGATATGCTTAGTCATCAAGATATAAAACAATATAAAAATATTCATATACAAAACATGTCTTTACAGGTGGTTCTGGTGCTTTAGAGAGGTTTGGGGGTGGTGGTTTACAATGTGATGTATCTGTGATGAGAATATTTTTCCCAAAACAGCAAAAAGCTCTACGACAATAAAGACTATTGTCTTTTTAAATTCCTCTCAATATTTGATAATGCATTAGATCAAGCAATTTCTCGAGATTTGTTCCAAGTAATGGTTACAGAGTCATAGGTAGGAGCATTGTCATGGATAGTTTCCAGTTTTAGTTTCCAAGTACCAATGACTACACTAATAAAGCGTTTGATGGTATCTGGAACAAGATATGAGATGGATAATATACCTCAAACAACTCAGGTAATCGTTAAGGAAAAGACTAATTGTCCTATTCTTCAATCAGACAAAGATGTCTGTCATTATAGATGACTCGATGAAGCAATTGAGACGAAGTTGCTTTCAGAGAAATCACTCACATTTGGTTGTCTTTAACAAAATCTTTTTCAAGTCATTTAGAGCTTACAGAAACCACTTACAGAATCTTTACATAAACCTGGCAAGATCGTCGATGGTATACTCAACATTGATCTCAAGATTGTGTCAGAAAATGAGGTTGAAGATAAGGAAATTAAAAAGTGGCTTAAAATATCATACCAAACCCTACAGAAACAGTTGTATTGGAACCTTTAATGTATTTTATAAAACGGTCTAGTCGTTTTGAAGATATTCGAGTTTTTATAAGGCCAGAAATTGACCTTGATACTAGTTGGTTGCTTAAAGAGAAAACTCGTCACAAAACAAGAATTAAAAAGGCTACAAGGAGGTATCAGGCCAGACATAATTTTAATGATGAACTCGAATAGTGACAGCAATTTCGTTGAGAGCCGTATACAAACAGAGCTTAAAACTAATATCAAAGAAGACTGTAAGAATATTTAAATAGATGCATTAAGGCAAATGTCATTCATTTCATTTACTCTAACCACCGGTGTTGGAATTCTAACAGATTCCAATACGTCATTAATGTGTCAGATCGAAAGCATGGAGCATAGTTAAAACTAACTTCACAATCAAATTAAATTATAAATTAGTGGAAGTTCACATTTGATAGTTACTGAATCTATTATGTTAGTTTTTCCATGAGAAATCCACAAAGCAGGATACAATTTAAGGGTTGATGGATTTCGAATGAAACATTGCAAAGAAAAATTGAAAACTATGAAACTTTCAAAAGAGGAGTAAGCAACAAGAATGGATTTAATTTATCGAGAATTTCTATGAAATTACAAAGAAAACTGTTCAGAGTCTAAATTCAAAATGATGGTGTATTATATTATGGCAAAAAAAATATGAAAAGACCAAAACTGGTACAATGAAAACATTTCCATTCAATTTTATATATTAGATCAAAATCAATTGGTGGATTCCAAAACATACCGGATCGAAGATGGAAGAGAAATTTTAATGCCAAATTTTAAGTTGTTTCAAGAAACTAAACAAATATCTATGAATATCAATAATGAATTTGCAAATGGATCATTCGAGATGAGAGGGGACGAACACTATGATCATCTTGACCTCAATCTGATATTGAAAACGATTGAACGAGTGGAATTATCTAGCAGACCTGATCTGAATAAACCTTTCCTGCTTAGTGGCTTTATTGAAATTGGCAACTCAAAGAATCATATTATCAGTTGCGGAGACTTTTTCGTAAGTACAGAGAATAAAAGTATTAGAGAAGCAGCAAACCCGCAAGAGGAAACTAAAATACAGAATGTGTTCTATAGGTCCGATAGGATGCATTTCAGATACTCACATCTGAAAGTGAATGATAGTTCCGTAATAGCAGATGATGGTAAAGTTTTCCTGAACTACAAAACTTGGATCCAAATCTTGATAATAGTAACTCTTCAACTATTGGGGATGCCATGCTATAACGAAGATGAGATTTTATAACACCGATTATTGATGATGAATAACTTACTACTAATATACAATGCTTAGCTCTGAAATTAGCTATAGGTTTTAAAAATTTAGATGATTCTCAAGGAAATTATTAATTGCAGCCGATGTATTATGTTGCGGTGATTCTTCTCTGACTGGATCTACGTCGAATCCTGTGAAGGCACTATCAACTATATCAATATCTCTGAATTGTTCAACCTCTTTCCAGGCTATTAATAAGTTGACCAAGTCTTTAACCAAAATTATTAATGCACTTCCTACTAAATTTCTTAGATATGTAGCTTGATCCGGTGTTGTCACTACTTGATTTATAACCTCATTCATCCACGACGATTTTGATAAGATATTACCTAGCATACTCCCACCAATAGGCCATAATAATGTTGTTAATATTTTAGTTAATCTTGATCTTTTTTGGAAAACTGAAGAGTAATCTCTTTTTAAAATTGAATGAAATTCTCTTGATCTTCTATTCTTTATAATTTCAGCTTCCTCGTCCGAATAATTTGGGAAAATCCAATTATAAATTTTATGAAGTGTCGATAAATTCTCATCCTTCTCTAATCTTTCACTGAAAAGTTGTTGGAACTTTAAATTTTCATCTTCGATCGTTTCTAATTCCTCTAATGGAAGTCTATCAGCTAAAAACCATGGTTTCATCAAAAAGACCCAACGATAGTATAATCTATTTAAGGTGATTGAAAAGATAAAATTGTATACATCTTTTAGTGGCTCTAGGAGTATTTAATATATTCTTGGATCCTTTGTACTAATTCGAGATAAATTTGGTAAAAACATTAATGGATACAAACTACCAAATAAATACATAGCCCTACCATTTGATCTTGCACTTAATAGGAATATTGGAAATCCTCCAATTAGTGATAAATGCTTCAGTTTGATTTTATTGTTTTTTATAGCACGATCTAGAGACGTATCAGATATATCTAATAATCGTAATAACACACTCTCTGGAGCAATAGACTGTAATAATTTGAAACCTAATGAAACAAATATACTGAAAACTGAAGCTGTTATTGAAAGACCAAGCGTCGTAGCAAATATCGTCACCGTTGAATATCTCATCAACAGCTTAGCATTATTCCTAATCAATGAGTTCAAAGATAAAAGATAGCTTGGTCTCATCGTTATCAAGATCGATTGCTGGCATTGTGGACATTTAACACTATCACTCATGAATAATCGACTACCATTACGAGAACGCAGTGAGACTGCAGATGGGCCTATGGGTGTAATGATCTGAATACCATTACCATTAGTCTCCACCAAAGTACCATTCCTATCCTCATCGTTTCTTCTTGATCTGAAATCAATATCTGAAGCCCAATCAATTAAGCATCGCTTGTGAGCCTTTAAGGAACAGCTGCAAGCCCTTATGAGCTCTTTAGAATCTGATGGCTGAGCCAAAGGAGGCGAATCACCATCTTTACCAAGACAAATCCAACAACGATCTTCTTCTTCCATAACTTTTTTAATGGTCTTCTTTCTACGTTAAATGGGCTTCCTTCTGGAGAGTTTCCTGCGGTGGGACCACTACTACAATAAGCGAACAAAACTCATTTATTTACGAAATAAACCAAAAAAGCCCTTCTTTTTCTGCTCAGTTTCGACAGGAGTGGTTTTAGTAGTGGTGTTTGTATGATTATCACCCTCTGTATAGGAAATATAGTTGAATGCAACATCAAATAAGACAGGTTTAACAGGAACTGATTCCAATTTAAAATTAACTATATTGTTGTAATTGTTAGTGAACTTGTATATGTCATCACTCACTGACTTATCTTTTGGTAGATCTTGTTCGATTTGGGAAAGGACATGACTGTTCTGCTTTAATGATTCAACTTTGGCTAATAATTGCAATACGTCTTCATTAGAAATAAAGCCAAATTCCACAGTAAATTTGATTTCTTTTAGTGAGGCTAATGCCCTTGTAGACAGTAATAAGGCCTTTGAGTATTCCTTATTCTGAAAAAAGAAATCACCCAAGATACTGGTTTTTAGATTATCGAAATATTGTGATAGGTATTGTAGGTTTTGAAATAATTCATCATCTGAATAAACACCAGGCAATTCGATGACTTCGTTTATTGTAGATTTGATAGTATCAATGATCCTTAACGATTCCTTTTTGTTACCTGATAATAATGTTTGATCTCTTCTAATTCTTGTTAATAGTGAACTATATTTAATATAAGCCAATAGAATTTGATCGTCTTGTTCATCATCATCTTGAAGAGTTTTGGAGATGTACGAATTATGGGTCTCCAAAGTGTCCTGCCAAAGACTCAAAGCTGTATCATAAGACTCTAATGACGTTAATTCAATATTTTGTGCACGGCTAATTAATCTTGAGGTTGTTTCATCTTTAATTCTAGCGTTGTAGCTTCTCCATTCAATCCTTTTAACCAATTCAGATTCCCCAACAGGTCTTAAGAAAGCTGGATCTCTTGAAGAGATTAATTTAAATATATCATTCTCTTCCTCGATTGATTTCTTGGTATACTCTGTTAAATCGATTGAATTCAATTTAGAGTCTCTATAAATCGCCAACTTTAAAGATTCGTCAACCGTTTCTTCAATAATATCTTTATATAAAATCTCATCGTTCCCATTTATTTCTAAAAACTGTAAGGCTAATCTTGAAATCGAGTAGGATTGGATGGCTAGTTTCCACTTCTTAGAGTTAAGAGCCCAATATGCCTGGAATAACTCCTTATAGACCAAAATTTCAAGCCTTTTATACAAGTCCTGCTCATTTGCAGATATATTAACCAGCTCATTTGAATATTTTAATCCCCTTTTCAACCTTGTTAATAACAAAATTTGCTTTGATTTCAAGTTATTTGAATTGAGTTCTAGCAACGATTTGATCTCTAAAGCATACAAGTAGTCTCTCTCTGCCTGTAACAATACCAACAACGAGTATTTCTCATCTTTATCATAATCATCTATACTAATTGTCTTGGGTTTATAGTTTTTTGTATCTTTGGTCTGAATCCTCAAGTACTTTCTCAATTTATGGACTCTTCTCACGATTCTAACTCTGTGTTTCTTTAAATCATCTGAAGATTGAAGAAAGGCACTATTTCTAGCCCCAAACGTAACAGCTAATGGACTACCCATTCTTGATATAGAAATTAAAGAAGTTTACCACCAATTTTTCATTTTTTCTCGACGGGCCTTTTTTCAACACACGTTTGATATTGACAGAGTGGTATTAAAGAAATCAAATAAATCACTAAGGATCATTTTGGACACTCCTTTTCACCTTTTGAAAGTTATTTAATTGTTAATTTCAGGCCCAGTATGCACCAATTGATTGTTTTGTTGGTTTGCGTTGGTGGTATTTATGCTTCTTTCCTAACATGGGCTCTATTACAAGAACAAATATCAAGACAAGAATTTAATGGTGAGAGGTTTCAGGCTCCATTTTTCATTAATTTGGTTCAAAATTTGCTTGGCTTCATCGTTGGTTATTGTTATTTAGTCTTTACTGGAGAGAAGGGACGCAAAATAGATTTAAATCTACTACAAAATGTTGGTGTAATATCAATTACTCAATCATTGTCTTCACCAATTGGATTATCATCTGTTGAGCATACAGACTATCTGTTATACACTTTGGCTAAGAGCTGTAAGTTGATACCAGTTATGGTGGTACATATCTTGATTTATAAAGAAAAATTCCCATTTTATAAATATTTTGTTGCCATTATTGTTACTTCAGGCGTTGTTTTGTTTACACTATCAACTAGCCAAAAGAGTAGTGATTATAAAAACTTACCACTGGGGTTGTTATATCTTGTTACGTCATTGTTCTTAGATGGGCTAACGAATGCTAAACAAGATTCACTTTTTAAACAAAATAAAAAACTAACAGGTGCTCATCTTATGTTTTCTTTAAACTTGATATCGTTTGGGTTAACACTAGTATACTCAATTTTCTCACAGCAGTTACAATACTCAATAAATTTTATATATGGATATCCAACTATTTTAAATCAAATTTTATTATACGCAATTTGCGGTTCAATTGGTCAAATATTCGTGTTTATAACGTTATCAAAGTTCGGATCGATAGTATTAGTTACAGTCACAGTAACAAGAAAAATGGTTTCAATGTTATTAAGTGTGTTCCTATTTAATCATCGTTTAGTATTCGGCCAATGGATCGCACTATCTTTAGTATTTGGTGGAATTGGATTTGAAGCTTATTATGAATTTCAACAGAGCCGAAATAAATTAAAAACTGTTTAGATAGTTCAAAACTGCTTCTGTCAAAATCTCCACCGCACCTTCTTTAGAATTAGGCCCAACATTATGACTTGCACCTTTAACAACTGTAGAATATTTTGACCAAAACTGAGGATTTGTAAAACTCTCCCAACGACTTAATAGCTTTTTTTTATCAATTGTCTTTGGAACGAATTCATCATTTTCAGAATATAAAAATAAAGCTGGTTTATTGATTTTACCAAACGTTGATTTTAATATGTCGTCAGATAAATCACTTGAAAAATAATCATCATCACCTCCAGCCTCTGCTAATGATAACCATCTATAAGTGCTAATTGGCGCACCAAAGAACTCATCACCGAACTTTTTAGGTAAAATGGCTTCTGGACCGTTAGATTTGAATAATTCTCTTGCCTCTTCATTATATTCCTCAAGATTTAAATTCTTCTCGCCAAATAATACGTTAAGAGCTTCTCTATCTGATGCGGAAGCTTGCAAAATAATACCATCAATATCTTCCCCATCTTTCAATAAATAATGAATTGAATCTTGAGTACCAGTGGAATGACCAAAGAGGATAATTTTCTCCTTACCTATTCTCTTCAAATAACTCACCAACAATCTAATCTCTCTAATATCCCTGTCTAATGAGCCTGTACCCCACCCAATCAAAGACGAACTAATCAAGATCTGAAAAATAGACCAATTGCGACCCAACGACTCGTTAACTTGTGGGACATAAGGTACTGTTAACAAACCATCACCAAGACCACCGATGAAAATAATAGCATTTTTTGCACCATCGTGACCGTCTAGCTCAAAAGCACGTAACTGGCTATCATAAGCATGAACTGATCCTTTAATTGGGAACGACATTGAGTAAATATAGATAATCCATGTGTTTTATTAAAAAACTGTGGGTATTATTATTATTTATATCGCGAATTTGTTGTGGAAATCTAGCAATAAATTTCTTACGTAATATATATATATATATGGATTATATAATCAGATCATATGGATTATATAATCATTGACTAATAGATAATATTTTCTATTTATGCTTTGTATGAAGTTAACTTCAACTTCAATTCTTTATGTAAGGATGGGACTCTATGAGAATTTTTGTTGTTATCTATCAACGTTATTTCCTAAAGCTCTGACAAGTGGGCTTTACTTCTATGGAATTTACTCCTTTTCTTATATATGTCTTGAGTTAATAGGAGGCAGTAAAGGTGTAACTTTAGCAATAATTGGATTAATATTGGTGTTTCAAGCCCTTTATACATATTTCAAGATCATAAGGATAGGAGCTGGATCACCTTCGGATTTCTTTGAATTGAAAAATTCACAAGAACCTCCAGATTTCTTAGTACGAAACTCAGTACTGACTAAGCATAATGGTAAATTCAGATTCTGCTCTAAATGTAATGTTTGGAAACCTGATAGATGTCATCATTGTTCGAGTTGCAACAGGTGTCAGTTGAAGATGGACCATCATTGTCCTTGGTTTGCAACGTGTATTGGGTTCCAAAACCATAAGTTCTTCATTCAATTCTTATTGATCACTGTTATTTATACCTCTTTTACGCTATTGATAACCGGGTACAAGATTTGGCAATTTTTGCACAATGAACAGTATCAGGACTCCATTATGAGCCTACATATCATAATCCTGGGTATTTTATCGCTGACAATTTCAGCGTCAACTGGTATATTCACCATGATTACTTTATATTTTTTGTTGAAGAATATGACAACTATAGAATATTACGACTATAATAGATATAGAAATAACATGGAGATCATTAACGATAGTTATTACCGCTATTCTAACCAGCCTAACTCAAAAGACCTGGGGAATGTTTTTGATTTAGGTTGGAAACTAAACTGGAGTGCCGTTATGGGTGATTCATGGTTAGAATGGTTACTACCTATTGAAAATTACCAGACTAAAGATTCATATCAAAATAAAGGGCTATATTTTGAAACAAACCCAGTTGTTTATAAACAACTGAAGACAAACTCGAGATTGCAAAACCAGCTATTGGACCAGCTCAGAAGTTCGTCTAAAATAGATAAACTTGTATAGCTTTTATATATAGGTCTCATGATGTTGCTCGTAACGAGTCCTAACTACCGAAAATACGAATTTGGGCAAAAAGTGTATATAAGTCTCTTCAGCATTTTAAGAGATAATGGTAAGAGGTTTTGGAAAAACACATTCTGTTATGGGACTAACTAGTGTAGGTGCTACCCATTATCATCGGAATTGGTGTAGCAGTAACAGCTTTAACGGTGAGCTGAAAGTTTCTTATATTTGAAGCTCGATATTAACTTTTATAGGCAAAATCAGCATTAATAGCATTATCCAAGTATAATAATCTTTCGAGAGTAAAAATTGCACAATTGAATGGGATAACTATACACCATTTAGATCAAAATCAAATGAGGATAAACGCAGATTTAAGATCGAGATTTCTAGAATATCCTGGTGGATTTTATCCTAAAATGAATGAAAGTGAAGCATTAAATATCTTGAATATTAAAGCCGATGAAATAATGAGTTTGAGTGAAGAATTATTGAAGAAAAAGCATAGAAAGCGTATGATACATAACCACCCAGATCGTGGTGGGAGCCCATACGTTGCAATGAAGATCAACGAGGCTAGGGATACGTTACATAGAAGTTATATGTTTAAGCATTAGTTGTTTATCTGTGTAGTTCTGGAGTCTCTGCCTAGGGTCTCTGCCTAGGGTCTCTGCCTAGGGTCTCTGCCTAGAATCTCTGCCTAGAATCTCTGCCTAGAATCTCTGCCTAGGTGTCGCTGACTAGAATCCTTCTTTCGGGAATAGCTTCTGCCTAAGTTTCTCTTGCGGGGGGGAACTTAGAAAAAATCAAATACAGTGATACAAATCTCGAGAACTTTCAAACAATGCCAGGTGTAATCCAGACCGAACAGAGGTTACAAAGTCCTCTATATGCGTCTGTTAAATTCAGTGATGAATTTAATCAATCGACTTTTATTTCACTATCACAGGATTTGAAATCATTATTGTTCAATGATGGTGTATCTGATAAATATGTCTCGATAAAACCCGTTGGTTCAGACTTGATTGACTCATTCATCATCTACAAGGTATCAGATCAATATATTGAAGGGTCGAATCTAATATATGTACAAGATTCGAACCGTTATGGATCAGATGTTACAATCGATAAGGCTCTAATAACTAAAATTTTACCAGTTGAAATAACAAAGGCAATCATTTCATTTCCTGAAGATATTTATGAATTACTAAAAACACTGTCGGGTCCTGAACTACTAGGTGTTTTGACTAGACAACTAGGATTGTGCTTATTACGTGAGGGTGATCAATTGGCGTCAAACGGTAAAGTTTTATTATGCGAACCTGTTGATCAAGGTAGATTAACTCCAGATTCAACTATAACTTTGATTAAAGGAAATATAGATCCCACAGTAAAGAGTTCAACTATCCTCGATATCTCACAGTACTTGTCGTTATCAAAACTTGAGGAAACTGAATTTGATGTCAAATCGTTAGAACAACATATTGAGTATTCTATTACACCTATAAATGAAACTGAAGAAGAAGAAACCATCGCTTTTGCGAAGGTTTCAGTTTTAACTAAGATTGGTGTATTTAGTGGCGATAACGTTGAAATGATAATTAATGGAACGAAAAAGTTACTCAAACTTGTTTCATTTATTGAACCAAATAATTTTACAAATGAGACAATTTATCTTTCTCCAATATTTTTAATAAACAATGGAGGCTCTAAAAAAGCTTACGTTAAATCTACTACAAAAACTCAATCTTCTTTACCAATTGCTAATTCAATAACTATAGCTAGAATTGCCTCACCAAATTCATTATCAAAAATTTACCAACAATCATTCTTATCAAATTTAAAAAACTATTTTGAGTCAAAACAAAGAATTGTTTCAAATAATGACCTAATTCCAATTACCTTTGATAGTGTATTATCAAAAAGTTTACAAATTACAGATGGACCAACCCCTTTAGGTAATCCTGATAGTGTTGTTTGGTTTAAAGTTACTGATATAAACGATGATGATAAAACAATTGAACAACAGTATATTATTGACCCTGCTCATACAAAAATGATACAAACTGGATTATTAAGTGAAAGGCCACCATCATTGGAAAGTCATAATTGGATTAAGTATTTACAATTATACGAAACTTTTGATTATTTAAGTGGAGATGCCTTTCCATATGCAAAACATCTGTCAAAATTAATCAAGTCTTCATTGATAAAGAGAAATCTCCGAACTACTGTTTTGATCGAGTCATTGAGTCGTAATGTTGGAAAATCATTTATAGTGGAAAATTTGAGTCAACAATTAGGACTTCATTTGTCAATAATTGATGGGTATGAAGTTCTAAATCCAAGCTCTGAATCGAAAACTATAGGAACTCTGAGAGGAAGACTTGATAGGATAGTTGATGAAACTGATGGACTTATTATATATTTAAAACATATTGAAGCTTTGGCTGTTAAACAAGACCCACAAAAAAATAATAACAACGGATTTTTATCATCAAAATTGATTGAGTTAATTGATGATTATACTAAAAGTGGTGTTTTATTTATCGCTTCGACCAATGATGCAGATAATTTACCTGAAGAAGTTAGATCAAAATTCAAATTTGAGATTGAAGTCCCAGTACCATCAGAAGTAGAAAGAAGCAGGATTTTCCAATACCTATTGAACCAAGATAACCAATTCAAATTACGTGATGATGTTTCATTATCATCATTATCATTACAAAGTGCCGGTTTGACTCCACGAGATTTAATATCAATAGTGGAAAATGCTAAAGCTCTAAGTATTGAAAGATTAGAAGATATTGCAAATGAATTGAAAATAGATGTATCAAATCTCATAAACCATAATGCCATAAAAATAACTCCAAACGATTTTGAGAAATCTATAAATGATGCTAGAAATAAATTTAGTGACTCAATTGGAGCACCAAGAATTCCAAATGTTACGTGGGAAGATATAGGGGGTTTAGACGTTGTTAAAGATGAAATTTTAGATACAATTGATATGCCATTGAAATATCCTGAATTATTCAATAATGGTGTGAAAAAGAGAAGTGGTATATTATTTTATGGACCACCAGGTACGGGGAAAACATTATTGGCCAAGGCTATCGCAACCAATTTTTCATTGAACTTTTTCAGTGTTAAAGGTCCCGAATTGTTAAACATGTATATTGGGGAATCTGAAGCAAATGTTCGTAAAGTATTCCAAAAGGCTAGAGATGCCAAACCTTGTGTTGTATTTTTTGATGAGTTGGATTCAGTTGCACCAAAAAGAGGTAACCAAGGAGATTCCGGTGGTGTTATGGATAGAATCGTATCACAATTATTAGCTGAATTAGATGGTATGAGTGGTGGTGATAGTGGTGATGGAGTTTTTGTTGTTGGAGCAACGAATAGACCTGATTTATTAGACGAAGCGTTGTTAAGACCTGGAAGGTTTGATAAGATGCTTTATTTAGGTATTTCAGATACTCATGAAAAGCAAGCCAAAATAATTGAAGCCTTAACAAGAAAATTTAAATTAGGCCCGTCAGTCTCATTAACGGAAATAGCACAAAATTGTCCATTTAATTTCACTGGTGCAGACTTTTATGCATTATCTTCAGATTCGATGTTGAATGCAATGACAAGAATTGCTGGGGAGGTTGATAAAAAAATTGCAAAATTTAACAAAGATCGGGACGAGCCTGTTTCAATTAGATGGTGGTTTGATAATATAGCAACTCCGGAAGACACTGAAGTAGTAGTTCAACATGAAGATTTCCTCAAAGCTCAAAGGGAGTTGAAACCAAGTGTTTCATCAGAAGAGTTGGCACATTACTTAAAGGTTCGTGAGAATTTTGAGGGTTCTAAAAAATAGTTATAGATTTCCAAATAGAATCATGAGCTGTATTCCAATTTCTATCGTCAATTTCAATCTGTATACGATCCCAACGTAACCAAATATCCATTTTAATATTGAATCCACCACCTTTTTCTAAAGGCTCACCAAACTTTAAGACAAATTCTTTACCTGTAGTTTCCAGATTTATCCCCAGAGGTAATAGAGAAAGTGAAATCTTTTCGAGCTTCTTATCTATCTGATAAAAGTCAACAGCTTCTATTACATCACCAAGTAAAGTGAACGATAATCCGATTGAATATTAATTAAGTATACTAGTATTGCCAATCTTCTTAATTGTTCCATTTAAAAGCTTCATATCCCATTTTTGGCTTAATAAAGCAGCCTCCTCGGAGTCCCACTTTTTACCAATAACACTAAACCATTCATCTGCTTCAATAGAGCCCATTTTACTAATAAAGTAGAAAACTAATTAAGTCAGTGTATAAGCCAGAGTTCTTTACCCGGATTCTCGAATCAATCTCGGACAAAGAAATCGAGAATAGGCTTTTGTCGCCTTTTTAAACTAGTGAAAATATAACAATGGGACTCTCAAACTATGCTCAAAAGCCATTTGATCCTATTACAGTGAAACCTAATGAAAAGAAAAGTATGTTGGTTATTTTTATTGGTTTTTTTTTTGTGGGGGGGTGACTTACTAACAATTTTTCTTTAGGAGTTGCTTATTTCTATGATGGTAAGTTCGAAGAAAAGTGAAGAGGAGTAAGTACTAACTTTATAGCTGATGTTGGTAACTATGCTTATGGTGCTGGACATCCGATGAAACCACATAGAATAAGAATGGCACATTCTTTGATAATGAACTATGGACTATACAAAAAAATGGAGATATATGTAAGTCATGAGAGGATTTGCTAATGGAGGTGTAAAAACTAACTTTTAAACTAGAGAGCCAAACCTGCTACAAAGCAAGAGATGTGTCAATTTCATACAGACGAATATATTGATTTCTTATCGAGAGTGACACCAGACAACCTAGACTTATTTCAAAAGGAGAGTGTCAAATTTAACGTTGGGGATGATTGCCCTGTTTTTGATGGTCTTTATGAATTTTGTGGGATTTCTGGAGGTGGTTCAATGGAAGGAGCTGCTAGATTAAATAGAGGCAAATGTGATATTGCTATAAACTATGCTGGTGGGTTACATCATGCGAAAAAATCTGAAGCTTCTGGATTTTGTTATTTGAATGATATTGTCTTAGGGATTATTGAATTACTAAGATATCACCCAAGAGTCTTATATATTGACATTGATGTTCATCATGGTGATGGTGTTGAAGAAGCCTTTTACACGACTGATCGTGTCATGACCTGTTCGTTTCATAAATATGGTGAATTTTTCCCTGGTACTGGTGAATTAAGAGATACTGGTGTTGGTAAGGGTAAGAATTACGCAGTTAATGTTCCATTAAGAGACGGTATTGATGATGCCACCTATAAATCTATTTTTGAACCTTTGATTGGTAAAATCATGGAATGGTATCAACCAACTGCCATTGTTTTACAATGTGGTGGTGATTCTTTGTCTGGTGATAGATTGGGTTGTTTCAACTTATCTATGAAAGGTCATGCCAATTGTGTTAATTTTTGTAAGAATCTAGGTGTTCCATTAATGATTTTAGGTGGTGGTGGTTACACAATGAGAAATGTGGCAAGAACATGGGCATTTGAAACTGGATTATTGAACAGTGAGCTTCTAGACCATGACTTACCATATAATGATTACTACGAATATTTTGGACCAGACTATAAACTAGATGTTAGACCGTCCAACATGTACAATGCAAACAGCCCAGAATACTTGGATAAGATTTTGACGCAGATATTTTCTAATTTGGAGAATACTAAGTTTGCACCAAGTGTTCAAATCAATGATGTTCCAAGAGATGCCGAAGATTTAGGTGATGAAGATGAAGATTTACCGGATGCAATTGACACAAAAGGTGGCTCACAGTTTGCAAGAGATAACATAATAACGCCAAAGAATGAGTTCTATTGAGCTTTTATACTAATGTACAATACTCTTTTAGTACCCTAGTAAACTATTTTAGTAGTAAATCAAACCGTTACCCGCAACTAATACACCCTTTAAATTTATCTCCACAATCAAATTTGAACTTGCCAACTAACAACAACGATGTCCTTTAACGAAAAAGTATGTCTTCAATCGATGATGGATGAGTGAGGTGGGGGGTTATTAACAAAAATTAGGCTGAAGCAGTGAATAATTTGGCCACTAAGCCAAATGACGATGAACTTTTAAAACTATATGGGTTATATAAGCAAGCAACTGTCGGTGATGTCAATACTGACAGACCAGGTATTTTTGCCTTGAAAGATCGTTATAAATGGGATGCATGGAACGAAAACAAGGGTACTAGTAAAGAGGATGCTGAACAAAAGTACATTGCCCTTGTCGATGAACTGATTGGCAAATATGGCTTAAAATAGGCCCAGTAGGCCCAATTCTGATCGTTAATGATTATATATAATAAAATTTATAAATGACTTGCTATATTCTGTAGTTACCATTGGTCTTTATGAGCAAACTCAAATGATGGTGCCTTTTGCATGGATAGCAGGTCAATATTACGTGAATATAGAGGACTTTTGAAAGTGGCCTTGAGAGAGGCCCTGAGCCAGCTACAATTAACATCAATGATGCTGTGCCTTGAGACACCCCTTCAACTCTCTGGCCACCAAACTCTTTTATCGTTGTGGTTCGTTTAGCTCATCTCATCTTCTTTACCTCCGAGAATAAATTTTCCACCGAGAACAATAGCATAATATCAACTACGGTAAATCTATGTCGATCCCAGTGTTCAGAACTGTTAAAGAGCTGAGAGAATGGAGGAGATCCCTCGGTGAGTCTTTAGTAGGGCTTGTACCGACAATGGGGGCTCTTCATGAGGGACATCTCTCGTTGGGTGAGTTTATTAATAGGCCTCAGATGACTCACTATACTAACTACTTAGTTACTGAAAGTCTGAAAAGAGACGATCATACTGTTGTCTCTATATTTGTAAATCCATCACAGTTTGCCCCACATGAAGATCTGGATTCTTACCCTCGCACGTTTGATGCTGATTGTAAGATCTTATCTGAACTGCCATCAACCATTTCTGCAATATTTGCCCCAACAGTTCCAGAAATGTATCCATCTGGTATTACCCTTGATGTTTCTAAGCAAAAGGGAACTTTCATTTCCGTCTTAGGTCTAAGTGATAAGCTAGAAGGTCAGACAAGGCCAAATTTCTTTAGAGGTGTTGCAACGGTAGTTACTAAGCTCTTTAATGCAGTCCAGCCAACAAGAGCATACTTTGGACAAAAGGATATCCAGCAAACTATAGTGCTGAAAAGAATGGTCAATGATTTATTAATACCCGTGGAGATTGTTGTATTGCCTATCATTAGAGAAGGTTCAGGTTTGGCATTAAGTTCGAGAAACACATATTTATCTGAAGAGTTAAGAAAGCAAAGTGCATTAATCTATAAAGCATTAAGTAAAGGTGAAGCTATTTATAAAAATGCAGGAAATAGATTTGAGATAATTGAAGCCATTAAATTAGAGTTACCTGAATCTTTTGAAATTGATTACATCTCTATTGCAGATAAGGAAACTTTGGAAGAAGTAGATCAAGTTTCATCTGGTGATATTTTAAGTATAGCTCTTTATGTAACAGAAGGTGAGAAAACGACAAGATTAATTGATAATATCATATTATGAATATTTACCTTGACAATCAGCTCTTGAACGCGGCAACCCAATAGGAACCGCATGTTTTACTATGCCAACTCTGAAATACTTGTCATCAAAATATTCAATCCATCCTTTCAATCTTCTTAATTCATCAGATTTTATATCTCTAATATCATGAGTCAAATGATTCAAGCAATTCGTAGCCAATGCTCTCGCAACATCTTTGCCTGCGAAGAAGGAATAACTACCACCGTATCCATAGATATTAGGACTTGCACTGACATCAAATACTGTACCATTTATAGCTATATATATGGGGGTTTCATGCTCACCATTGAATTTTAAGAGCTCTGACTCCGTTAAGTCAACACTACGTCCCAGCAGCTTGAAATAAATGAAACGACGATCCAATACTTTCCCATTATAACCATAAGTGAAAGTATTGGTGAATATATATGAAACCGTGAAATTTAATAGTATGAACCCAGCTAGAATTCGTACAACATCAAGAAAACTAAAAGAAACACGTTCTTCCTCCACAGAAGCACCTTTCTGTCTGATTAGCTCCTCCTTAACCTTCCTTTGTCTCAATCCTTCACTCATTAAAGCTAATAAGAAGAAGTAATAATCTCGGTCTAGATCATTATTTCCTAAATGGGGGTAAAAATTTACCCGCAGCTATAGCTATTTTTTTTTTGACCTTCTCGAGAAGCTACTCAGTTTATGTGAGTACCAAAGCCAATTTTTTTACTAAAAGATGCTCAAGTACTCAATAATAACGAAGGGATTTATACGTTACTCATCATCTCTTCCGAAAATTACTAGGGTACCATCAGTTTATAACAAGGTAAACTCTGCTGGTAATGTCAAGCCAAACTATAAACCAGGTTTATACCATCATCCTGCACCTTCCGTGCAAATAGAGACACCAGATGCGTTTTTGCCATTAAATGACCCACGCAAAGGTTTGAATTTATCGGGAAAGGCTGAAGTCGATATCAAAAATGCACCAGCTTTATCAACCCCAAGGGATAATCAGTATAACTTAACACCAAAGGTGGTTGAAGAAATTCAAAAATTGAGAATTGAAGAGCCTGATAATTGGACAAGAAATGCCCTTGCGGAGAAGTATGGGGTCAGTCCATTTACAATCAGTCTTATTTCAGATGCTAACAAGGCAAGATCACAAGAGATGGAACAAAGATTAGCAAGAATAAAACGTTCATGGAAGAAGCAAAGACATTTGGCTAGACTAGATAGGGAGAAGAGAAAAACCTCGTGGTATCGTGATGAGTAGAAATGATTATATATATGTACATAGGGGTCAATCCGGAATCTTTTAATTAACTGCCTTTTCTGCCAACATGTATTCAATTTTAACCAGAGACAAAATCTCCGAAATCATCATCATCATCAGTATTATCGTTACGCTCTATGTGGATGTTTTCAATACCTTCACCAAGACTCTGTATCAGATCTCTTTGGGTTTCTATTGCAGCCTTTGCATCTCTGATATTATTAGTAATAAACTCGCGAAACAAATAATACCTACTTCCTCAATCTCTGTGTCACAATGCTAAACTCTTGTGCCTTTTCAGATTGGTCAAAAACCAACCCAAATGCAATTTTCTTACCTTCGTGCTCTATGATGACTCTATATATCCTTTTCGAGCTCGTCTATAGCAGTTAGCATTATCACATCATATAAAAAACTACTCACGACTGCGACAGTGTCACCATTGACAGTATATATAATTTGAGCAAAAAGTGTTCCATCTGTATTCAAAAACTGGATAGAACCAGTAACCAGATCCACTTCGTCCACTCTTTCAGCTTCAGTCTCAATCAACTCCACCTCAATCACTTTCAAAGCACCACTCCACACTGTATCCTTAAGATTCCATCTACTAATATCTGTATCATGATTATCTTTAGGAGGTGGTATCCTTATCAGCGAAATACCTTGACTTGCTGTCATTTGTAGAGACTCGATCCTATCTTCTTGTACTAATATATCATTTTGACCCATTACGTTTCTTTACTAGAACTACCACTTTGAACACCGATTTGAACAAGCTGGTAACTTGCTGTGTATGGGAAAAAATATATATATATATATAAATATATATACGGGCAACCTCTGCCTGGAGCTCGGGAGAGGCTTCTTTCTAAGGGCTCAGTAACTCTACTGGGAAATTTAGCGGAGTAGCCTAAATTTTGTAGGCGGAGGGCGGAACAGCTAGAAGGAAGCTGTCCGGGTAAACATGAATATAACTGGGTCCAACAAATACTTGCCAACTAAGTGGAACAAATCAACTGCTGGTAAAGATATCAGGATGGCAAATAGGTTCGATGGCGATGGTGCGCAAATTTTTAGTGAGATGGTATATTTATACTGACACTGCTAGATCTCGAGGATTACGGCCAACGATGACTTTTATGACGACGAGATGACTCGCGAAGAAGAAGAGAAGCTGGACGTTCTGGTGCCTGTTCTCAGAGAAGAACTAAAAGGGTACACAGGGTTCACGGACAAGGACCTGACAGAGATTATATGGGATAAATAGTTGGAGCTGGAGCCGGCGATTAGGGAATCAAAGAGTATGCTGATGATATTGAGTTGAGTTAGGACTAATAGAAAAAAATAGAGAAATTCAAGAGTCTTCAGGCAGCAAAAGCAAAAATTGAAGGTATGTCTAGTTGTTCATTTGTTGAGTCAATGCGGTTTCTTTTTATTAATCTAATACTGGGTTAATGGTTCTCTTTTTTTTTGTTTTATCATTCTTAAATTTATTCCTCAGTCGAATATGTGGAGCTTTCTAATCAAGTTTGGGTTCTTTTGGAAATTTTGTTTTTGAAATGAAATTTTTATATTAATATTTGTTTAAAGAAAAGGGTATTCCTAAGATAACAGCTTTGGCTAAGGCTTTGGCTGATAAAAGAGCTCTAAATACAGAAACAAAGGCTTCTGTTTCAGTGTCAATATTGTATAGCTTAAGGAAAAATAAACCGCAAAATTCAGAGCCAAGGAAGATGTCAAAAATATCAGCTTTAATCTCTTTAAGATCTGGTAACTGGGAGAATTAGCAATTCGAAAATGGGTTCAAAGCCATCACCAGTACAGGATATAACACCGATTGAAACAGCGCCAATACGACAGCATGAAAAGAACCCCATTATTAAGTTGATTAGTGTCTTTGAGAAGTCACCATTCAAATATTTAACTAATTCTAAACTTTCATCTACATTTATATACCCAAATTTCCATCTATCATCTCATTACAAGAGGAAATTGATTGAAAATCATCTAACTTCTATTTATTATCCATATGCTAATGAAAATCTAGCCAAAAAGTCGATACTAATTTCATTCCCAACCCAATTCCGATGATGTTATTGTAAGTGCTCAAGAAAGAGCATTTGATGGAAATAAGAAGGCTAAAGAGGAAGAACTTACAAAGAAAGTTTCCGATTTAAAAATATCTGCAATACCAAAGCAAGCTACTAAACCCAAAACTAAACTTGATCTAAAAGCAGAATTAGCTAAAAGAAAAGTTAAACCTGATACTAGCTTTGTAGTTATTGGTCATGTGGATGCTGGAAAATCTACCTTAACTGGTCGTTTATTGCTTGAGCTGAATATTGTTGATAAAATTACTTATACAAAGTTGAAGAGAGAGGCTGAAAAGGCGGGAAAGGGTTCATTCTCACTAGCATGGGTTATGGATCAAACTGAGGAAGAGAGGTCCCGTGGTGTCACCATTGATATCTGTTCATCTCAATTTGAAACTGAAAATGCAATTTTCACAATTGTCGATGCACCAGGTCATAAGGATTTTGTTCCAAATATGATTACTGGTATTTTACAAACAGATATTGCAGTCTTAGTAATACACTCTTCAACTGATGCATTTGAATCAGGTTTTAATCTTGATGGTCAAACAAAAGAACACACAATACTAGCAAGAAGTTTAGGTATAACAAAGATTATTATTGCAGTCAACAAAATGGATAATAATGATTGGTGCCAAGATAGATTTGTTGAAATAAAATTTCAATTATCAGAATTCCTGAAAATAACAGGATTCAATGAAGATCAACTACAGTTTATACCCGTAAGTGGGTTAACAGGTATTAATATTTCATCCAAACCAACGAAACCTGATGATATTAAAAAAATACATTGGTATCATGGAGATTCCCTACTTGAAGCTTAGAAAAATCTGATAAATTAGAAAGAGAGGTTGTTAAATCTTTCACTATGTCAATTAGCGATATTGAATCTTCGAGCTCAGAAGTTATTGGAAGAGTTGATACTGGTAAGATCCAACCAGGCGAAACTGTAATATTTGCACCATCTGGTTCAGTTGGTATTGTCGATTCTATTACCGTTAATTCGAAGAGAGCCGATATTGCTATTGCAGGTGATAATAGCGCTATTAAAGTTAAAGATGTTTTATTGGATGAAAAATTCAAACTGGTGGTATAATTGCAATTGTTACTAATGAAATTCCATCAGTATCAAAATTTGAATCCAGAATAGTTTTATTTGATTTGAAAAGACCAATATTACTTGGAACACAATTTGTGTTGTTTAGGGGCAATGTTCAACAACCTGCGAAAATCACCAAAATTATTTCATTACTAGATTAAATCACAGGACAAACCCTCAAAAAAAATCTAAGCATTTGAGTTCAAACCAATCAGCAATGGTTGAGATTGAATTAATTAATAGACCATTACCATTACAGATATTCAAAGATAACAGATAACTAGGTCGTATCGTTTTAAGAAAAGATGGCCAAACGATTGGTGCAGGGGTTGTTGAAGGCTACTGAACATTTTTAGTAATATATAAATTTAATTTATAAAATCAAAAAAGAGTATTATAAAACCTAACGTACACGCAGTAAACATGACAACTTTTGAAGCATAATTACCTCTTTTTTTAGCTTTTTTCAAAATTTTATTTCCCTCTACTATATTAACTTCAGTTAAATCATGTTCGTTTACTAGATTATTAATATTCTCTGATTGTACCATTAAATGTGATGATAATTGTGATTCCAATTGTGCAAGTTCTACAACACTTTTATGTATTTGTTCTACTTTCGCCAAATCTTCTAGTTTAGCATCTAAGATTTCACTGTTTTCATTTTGTAGTATTTGAAGCTGCTCTTGTGATAATTCTTGTAGTCCAGGTTTATGATCACTCTCTCCAACTAAGTTATATTTTGAAGATTGAACATTTATTGCAGATAGCTCTGACGAGAAATCACCTATATCTATATCTCGTCTTCTTGAAAGTCTTGTCTCTTGCATTGATAACAATAGTTTGGAAGTTGATCTTAATTCATAACTTAATGACAGCAATATTCCTTCTCTATGCTTATTTATTGCCGAGGATTGACTCTTATTAAATCTAAAATACTGTCTAGACTCTGCTCTTTTAGTCTCATAATTGGTTAAATGCCTTAATCTTTCATCATATTTTTTCAATTCAATTCTGGACTGACTGTCAATATCATCTCTTTCACTTTCAGTTAATTTTTGTTCAGATTTAGCTCTATACCTCTCACTATCTGATAATAAATATCTATGTTTTATAGATTCCAAAAACCTTTTAAGTTCATTTATATGAGTGAACTAAGACAATTTGTTAGTTTCTATGTCATTTGTAATATTTAACTTAACTTACCAAATCCAATGCTTCTTTTATGAATGTATCCGTAACCAAAGAGTCAACTTGGACAATAGAAGGTTCAATTGACTTCTCCTTCTCTAATTTCTCAACAATTTTGCTAAACTCCTCCGTTAAATTCCCCATTTCCAGTTAACTTATAACTTCAAACTCATTAACAAATAGGCCTTTTAGAAAGCGTTGTTTAAATATACTTCCGAGGATACATCACATGATATTCACGTGACAAAAGAAAATTAGCCGAGGGCGTATACCAATTAAGTTTTAATTTTACGCGTTTTGTTCATTTCTTTGTTTTCTTCTATATACGAAAATGACTCAAGAGGAACATGTTAACCTAGAAGAGAAGTCATATTTGGACTTATGTGAACGTATCATAAGAGAAGGTGAACATAGGCCAGATAGAACAGGTACAGGTACTTATAGTATCTTTGGACCTCCTCAATTAAGATTTAGTTTAAAAGATGAGACTTTCCCGTTATTGACAACGAAGAAAGTTTTCACTAAGGCTATAATTTTAGAGTTATTATGGTTTGTTCAAGGCTGTACTGATGGTAAAAAATTGAGCGAAAAGGGTGTCAAGATTTGGGAAGGAAACGGTAGTCGTGAATATTTAGATTCGTTAGGTTTAACACATAGACGTGAAGGTGACTTGGGTCCTGTTTATGGGTTCCAGTGGCGACATTTCGGTGCTGAATATACCGACTGTGATGCTGATTATACGGGGCAAGGTGTTGATCAATTAGCTGGTATTATTCACAAATTAAAAACAAATCCATACGATCGTCGTATAATAATGAGTGCTTGGAACCCTCCAGATTTTCCTAAAATGGCTCTTCCACCTTGTCATGTGTTTGCTCAATTCTATGTTAATTTCCCAAAAGAAGGTAAACCACAATTATCTTGTTTATTATACCAAAGAAGTTGTGATATGGGTCTTGGTGTTCCATTTAATATTGCTTCCTACGCATTACTAACCAGAATGATTGCGAAAGTTGTCGATATGGATTGCGGTGAATTTATACATACATTAGGTGATGCTCATGTCTATTCTGATCATGTTGATGCATTAAAAGAACAAATACAAAGAGAACCTTTTAAATTTCCAAAATTGAAAATAAAGAGAGATATTAAAGATATTGATGATTTTAAATATGAAGATTTTGAGATTGTGGGTTATCAATCTCACTCTAAGATTGCAATGAAAATGAGCGTGTAGGGATGGGTGTATAAGTTTTTTTTTTTTCAAGTGTAATTACAGATAATAAATATTTAAAAAAAAGATCGTTCGTAGTTTCAGCTATTATATAAACAGATTATTAAAAGCAAAATTACAACAGCATACTATGACGTCTACTACCTCTTCTTTTTGGATTTATTTCCGGCTTACCTTTATAAGTCTTTGGTACTCCAACTGCAGTTTCTTCAACCAAATCAAATATGGATAATTCAGATTCAGTTTCTGGTTCATATTTAGCCATTGGTTTAGAATCAACCCTAGATAGCTTATTTTTGTTTAAATTTTCAAGCGGTTTACGTCTCTTTGTTATGTTAATACTATCTTGTTCAACCAGGGGTCTAGATTTTTGGTGACTAGGAGAATGAGGGAAAGAGCTACCTTCATTTTGTTTTGAAGCAATTTGCTTTTCCTCATGATACATAATGTCAGAGGGCGTATTAAGAATATCTCTTACTTCAGTTTCTTCTTCTTTTACCTCCTTTTCCTCTTGTTTTATCTCATATTTTTCTTCCACTACTGCATCAACAAATTTCTCTGATTGTCTTCTCATTTTAACTCTTAATGATGGTTCAGCATAACTAACCTGTTTACCTCTTGTTCTTGATTTTCTTGTTGATAACACATTCTCAGATAATGAGCCAGGCATTTGTTCATCGACTGATGATTTAGGTCTTTGTGTCTTTGAATTTGTATGTTTGACTTTGTGGATCTCTTGCCTCAAAGGTTTTTGCTCATCAGATACTTCATCATGTTCGCTTTGAGGTACATTATGCACTGATTCTGCAACTAGTTTTTGAACCTTTAATTCGAATTCAGATTTTTGTAACTCTTCAACATCAGGCGAATCTTCATAAACAGAAAACTTCAGTTTATGAGATTCATCCTCAACTTTGGGAGATGAAAATTTTATAGGTGATAAATTTGATGCCTGACTTAACTCCACATCTTCTTGTACCTCCTCATTCTCTTCTGGTATCAAATATTCACTTAGTTGCTGATTAGTTTCTTCAGTTTGTGATTGATCATGATTCTCTTCAAATGGGTTTGTTTCATCAAAGTGAATAGGGATTTCACCTTGTAAATCTTGTTGTTGATCGTATTGAGGAAGAGCAGGGGGAGAAGGTGGTGGTGCAATATATATTGATTGTCTTCTAATGCTTTTCCGCCTTCTTTCTGTCAGGTTCTTAGGACTCTTTGCGTTATAAAACGATACTGTTTTTTCATGTGTTGAATTATCGATGCTTTTAATATTAGAAATAGCTAACCCTTCATTGGATCTTATAGTAGAGAACATCTGGAACATTTCTTCAAACCTTTGGCTAACACCCTCTTCAATAACAGCTAACTTTTCCTCCAACCATCTTCTTTTCTGATCATCTGCCTTAGCGTTGATTGCCCTTAACTCAATATTCTGTTGAATAAGGTCTGAGATTCTCGTTTCAAGATCCGAGATTTTCGTCATTAGTATCGAGTTTTTTTTAGCCAATGCTCTATTTTGATTTGATATCTTATGATTATAAAAATCACCACTATACTCTATGTGAGAACGAGTATTTCGACTTGGTGGACTGTTGAATTTTCCTATTGAGAAAGCCATGACATGGCACTCCTATTTTGCCCCTTATATATAAGCAAAAAAACCCCACGGGCAAAACTGACACGAAATGATCCTTTGCGTCCACAAGGAAATTACCAGATATGAAACAACTAAACTGTCTGGGATTGACAATAAAACTTTTTAGTTCTATTCACTTTGTTTACATTTTGTTTCCTGAGCGCGCTCACAAAACAAAAACAAAAAGGGAGGGCAAAAAAAACAGACACGTTAAATATTGACAGACACTATAAAGAATAAGTATAAAAGCTATAAAGAGAGGTTTAAGCCGTTAGTAAGTTGTTTAAAGATGATTTCAACATCATCTGTACCCTTGTAAGATTTGTTGTAATTTGAGCCTGCTAAAAAGGCACTAAAATAGGCCGAATCATGATTTTGAGCCTTAGCATCACTAGAAAGCTGCTTAAAGATACTATAAGGTAAGGGATAATCTGGAATATCAGACTTAATTGAGTGTAATTCGTTTAAAAAGTCTGACTCAATGGTCCTTAGGTTTCTTCCTGAGACACTAGGGATCATAATTGTCTTTGCATGTCGAGTCTTGAGTAACTCTCTATGCTTTGGTGATATTGTGCTTAAAGAGCTAGGCAACCAAACGGTACCTAGCTGAACGCCTGAAATCTTGTAACTGAGAAACTTATTAATGGATTGAGTATCGTAGATGCCCCCTGCAGCTATTAAAATTGGTTTAGTCAAGCCTTTGGCGTCGATATATTCGACTGAAGTTCTAACTAAATCCTCAGTACTTAACTTGTCATCATTTATGTCATTGGCAATATAATTACCTCTATGACCTCCAGCTTCCCAGCCTTGTAATATAACACCATCTATGTCCGCAGCAAGCACCTGCTTCAACTCGTCAAGGTTTGTTGCACCAATAAATATCTTGATGCCAGCTTTTTGCAAGTACTTCAAGATATTTAACTGTGGTATGCCGAAATGGAAGCTGATAACCTTAGGCTTCAACCTGACCAAGGTCTGAACAGTTGCGTGCGATTCATCACTAATCGACTTGAAAGTTGGGTAGACCGTCTTCAAAGCTATATCTTGATCAAATTTCAACCCATTTTGCTCGTATATTCCCTTGTACAACTTGATCCATTTCTCCTCTAACAGAGGATTATTTTTTGGTGCTTCATGAGTGAAGAAGTTCAAATTGACATTTCTCTTTAAAGATTCGTCTTCAACCAAAGATTGAAACTTTTTGAATTGCTGTTCTATCAATTGAGGGCTTTCGCTATTCGCTCCTAGAGCTATAGAGCCAAGTCCTCCGAGACTTGTAATTGCTGAGGCTAATTCAACAGTGCTTGCACCAGCCATAGGAGACTGGAATATAGGGTATTTCAAACCCAGTGACTTCAATAAACCAGCTTGAGACATAAAGTACTATGGATGATAACTTCATCTCGGGATTAATAATGACTATAATGGAGGATTAACGGACTAGTATACTTAACAGAGAACTACTTAAAAATACATATATGGGCACAGGTATTGTAGACGAACTAGATAATTTGGGAAGATATATAACCACATATTCTTTGAAGGATTGGTTCAATAGGTGACCAGAATGGCTCATACCTTTTCTTGCATGATCTGTATTGTATAGAATGTACAACTTTTACCCTAAAAAAGGGCCTGTAAATCGTACCAGTTTCCTCCAAGAACATATAGACATTCACATTCCACTCAAAACAAGCTAAACTTGTGAAACTCAGTAAAAATTCACCTATAATTAATCCAGACAGTAGTGAAATGCAGTTTGGATATAGTTTAACCGGGTCTGTTTTTACCAGCTAACAAAACGCGAACTAACTATACGTTATTATACAAATAAGAAGTAGAACAAAATGTCGTATTACGGTGTTGATGATATAATAAGTGACAATCAAGTATGTGTGTTTTACCCTTTAGTGAATCAGTTACTGACTGGAAGTAGAGAGAGTGCCCTGTAAATTCAATATAACAGTCCCAGGATTGGGTTATCTTGAAGGTATTCCAGGTAAAGATGTAGGTTATAAGTGTGTGTTTGAGAAATAAATGTACTGATCTTAAGATTGTTCAAGGTTCAAAGTTGGAGCTGCCCCTATGGATCGCAGAAGTTTTGGCCATTTGTGGTATCTCAGAAACATCATCAACTGTGTTTATTGAATTAATCCAACCAGATGCACTAAATAAAAAAGTTATAAACGCTATCAAGACTAATAGTAGTAGTTTAGATATACATCAAATATCGCAACATTATTACGCACTGGTTGAGAAATGGGGGAAACTATTCAGTGATAAGGAATTAGTCGAAGTTGTTCAACAAATGTTGAAAGAAAGAGCGGACGAAATAAATAACTATTCTCAAAGTTTAAGAGGAACTACTATAGAGAGTGGATTTTTATATTATTTAGATGAATTTGAGAGAAAACGTAAGCCCGTTTTGATATATTATAGGTATTTACTAACTATATTCAAGTGTATAAAACTTCACATGGCAGTTATAAAGATTTTAGGAAATGGATGCATAACGAAGTATAGAAATTTACGAATAAGTTGTAATCCTAATTTTTTATTCTTTTCAAGCTGTACTTTTCTAAAACAAATCGTCATCTTTAGCTTCTTCCTCCTCTTCTGTATTATTTTCAGCTCCATTTATTTTACTTTCAGCTTCATCTAAGGGATCATCTTCATCTAATTTTGAATCATCAAATTCATCTTCATCACTATCTTCGATAAATTCAGCAGACTTATATTTCTTTGAGACTTTTCTCTTTTTGGCTTCGGATTCTTCAACATTTTCATCCTTCTTTCTTTTAGATCTTTTAGTAGCGGTCTTTTTTTGTCTTTTTGGCTTTATTTCATCTTCACTTTGTTCTTCATCTGTATAAATTGCATTCTTCTTCTTACCTTTCTTTGACTTTTTCTCTTCATCTTCAATCTCAATATAAGCATCACGTTCTCTCTCCCATTCTTTAGCCTGCTCTTGTAATTTCAAATATTCTTCTCTTAATTGACGCTGTTTTTCAGCTTCAGCTTCTTTTCTCTTTTGTTCTTCAGCTTCAGCTTTAGCCTTTTCAGCTTCTTTGGCTCTTCTAGCTTCTTCAATTTTATGTTGATATTTAACTTCATAATCTTCTTGCTCTTTCAGAGCTCTTTCCAGTTGGTTGACTAAAGTATTAGAACCCATACTTGCTCTTTGTTTTAAAATGTCCGGTTGAATTGGTGGATATTTTTCCTCAGATAATTCATTAAATGACTCAATGGCTTTCCTCAACCCTTCTAATGAGTTTGAAATATCTTCAATTGTTCTTTTGGAAGTATCTAGTCTTTGAACAAATTGTGCAATGTTAAATCGAACAAAGGCAACATTATATTTCAAAGAAGGTAGAATTTTAGTTGAATTGGTTTTAACACCAACATCATAAGACTTGATTGAATATTCCAATGATTTGAGATAACTTTCTAATGATTTCTCTGCAACAGCTCTTGCAAACCATGCTCTACCAACTAAGGTCAGATTTCTAAAATCTTTATTCTCATCACTATATCTTCTCAATGCAATCTCATAACTTTCAATCGCTTTAGAATATTGACCAACTTCTAGTAAACAATGACCTAAATTTATATAAACTGATATATCATCAATTGCATCTCTGATTTTTCTAAAAGTTTCTAACGCAATTGAAGATTGTTTATTTTCAACAAAAATAATTGCGATACCTTGTGCTGCAAAAACGTTATTTGGATCGATCGATAAGACTTTTTGAAATAGTTGAGCACCTCTAACATATGATTGATTTCTTTTTTCATTATCTTGAGAAGTTTTCCCTTTAATTTCTCTTGCAATTGTGCAATATAAATTACCTAGTGAAATCAACGCATAAGTATCATGTGAATCATATTTAACTAAAGTTTCTTTATTATGTTTACTTTCCAGATTTTCACCCTTTTCACTACTAAATTTATTTGCTATCTTCAAATACCAACTATAGAAAGCACGAACTTCAAGATTCGAAACATGAGATTGCAGAAGCTCATTTAGCTTTTTCTCTAATTCTTGATTATTTCTAACATCAGTTCTAACAATTTCCAAATACAATAGCCTGATTTTACTATAAATATAACCTGGCGCACGCTCTAAAATGGTGTTATATTTTTCAATTGAATCTTCGACATTACTATTTTCTTGAGCTCTAGCAACGTTATAAAGTAGTGAGATACCCAATTCATTGGATTTATTGTTATCATATGCACTTTTGAAAAAAGTTTGAGCAGATTCTGGATTACCTTTGATAAAATGGAAAACCCCTAAATTATTTAGAATTTCTACTGGAACTGTTACGTTATTTCTTTGTAGTAGTTCAATGGCTTGTGACAAATAGGATAATGATTGTGTGTTATTCTGATTCTCGTACAATTTTGATAAAGTTGTATATGAGTTTAGAATTATAGGTTCATTCTGTTCTGCTGCCAATTTGGTATATTTCTCTAATGCTGCTATAGCCTTAGAGTTGTTTTTCGGATCTAAAGAATATAATATACCTAAAATATAGTCAACTTCTAAGATTTTTTGAGTATTCTTATAAATATTTTCAAAAGTGATTATAGATTCTTCAACAGCATCTCTTTTATATTGTGATTGACCGATACCAAATTTTGCTAATAAATTATCTTGATTTAGTTTCAATGATTCTGTAAAGAATTTTTGAGCAGTTATATAATCACCACGTTCATAATTAACTCTTGCAATCCAAAAATTCGCATCTGATAAAATATTAGAAGATGTAATCGGTAATGATAACACTTTTTGTGATATCTTTAAAACTAAATCTAGATCCTTCTTGGAATAATAATAACTAGCCAATAATAATAATGATATTGGATTTTCAGGATCTTCTTTCAGTAAAATATTCAAAGAATCTAAAGCTGCTGAATAATTCTTGGTGAATTCTTCATCGCTTATAGAATTAAAAGAACTATCAAATTTGCTTAATGTTATCAGCAATTTTGCAATTGAATTATTACTATCGATTTCTAAGGCTCTTTGCCAGGACTTTAAGGCTAAGCTTTTATCCTTTAATTTCCAAAGATTTAGACCAATTCCAATTCTTGGATCTGGTTTTAAAACTGGTTTTAAGATTAAAATAGCTTGGAATTGCTTTAAACTAGCTGTATAATTTTTTTTCTTGAATGAAATTTTAGCCTTTCCTAATAATGCATACACCTCTAACTCTGCATTATTATCATATTTTGAAATACGATCATATATGTCTAATGCTTGATCGTAATTCTTCCGTTGATAATAGATTTCAGCCTGAGCCAATCTAGCCAAAATATTTTTAGTATCGTTAGCTAGTGCCAATTTGGTAGATTCAGAGGCTAATTTCAACGTACTATCAACGCCATGAAATTCTTTTGCCAATCTAGATTGCCTTATATAGAACCAAGCTAGAAAAGTGTGTAAAAGAGCTGTATGTTCACCACCAGGGTATTTAGCTAAACCCTTTTGTATCACTTCAAGTGCCTCGGTCACTAACCCCTTGTTGGAGTACGCGGCCGCAACAGCAACCCAGAATCTACCTTCCGCGTTTTCATTCTCGAGGAAAGTTGTTAAATCTGTGTAATCATCAGGTAAATCATTTTCTAAATCAACACTAACAACTTCATTAGTACCACTCAGTGGCACTTCAATGGTTTTACTTGCAACTGCATTTTCCTTGAAATAATATGAAGCATCAAGCACTGATTCACTCATAATTTTGGTCTAGATATTTGATGAAGATTGAATATTGTTGTTGAACTTATTTTTTCAACGAATTATTTGGATATATTACGTAATCAATCTTGATTATGTCATTTATTATATAATCAAAAATATTATTACATAATCAAAGAATTACCCTACAGCGATGAGCCCAAATAAAATTTTATAGAGTCAAGTATTAGTACCAACAGAATAATGAGTGATAGTAAAGTGAGACGTATATTTGTTGGGAATATTTCTAATGCTCTTGCCGAACAGATAGACGATCTAACCAATAGAATATCGAAGTTTGGAACTATTAAAACTGACTTGGAATTACACTACAATGAAGTTAAAGATATATCATTTGGTTATATTGATTTAGATATTGATGATAAAGATTATTTGAGATTCAAAAATTCATTAAATGGTGTCAAGTTCAAGGGTTCTAATCTGGTTATTGATTTAGCTAAGGATGGTTACCAAAAAAGGTTGGAAGCTGATCAAAGAAGGCCAGATTCAAAGATTATAGCTAGAAACTTGAAGTCACAATGGGAATTTTATAAAAAAATTCAAAACGTCAATAAATCTTTCAAAGATAGACAAGAAATCATAAATGGAAGATTAAGAAAGACTCCGAGAAAGGAAATCAAAAAAATGACGCTGAGAGTCAATTTTAATGGTACAATTAAAACTGTTAAATGCTACAAGACAAAACTTTGGGGTTATGAAAAAAATAAAAATTTAAGGGATTTGGTTTACAGATTCAATAATGGTATTTGGAAAGATGGTAATGATCATATAGTGGAAAGACTAAGCTTAAAACAAGGTATAAATAGGTTAACTATCGAAAGGGCTAGAGATGATGATGTTTTATTGAAAACAATAATTGATGAAGAAATTGAAGAAGATGAAAAGGAGAAGAGTAATAAAGTGCTGGCTTCAATTCTAGGAAATTTTGATTTTGAAAAGCCAATTGACTATAAAGAGGATATTGATGAATTTGGCTCTTCTGATTACGAATATCAAGGTGCTAGTCATAGCGATGAAGAGAAAATTGAGGATGTTGATATTTCTCAGATCGAATATGTTAAAGAAGGAGAATTTGGAAAGCAAGGGAAGACAGTTAGTTTTGATGAAGACGTTGATATGGGAAAGGATGATGATATTATAGAAGAAGAAGAAGAAGAAGAAGAAGAAGAATTTATCCCAACCTTTGGCGAGTCTAAACCTGTTGAAGGTACAATCAGTAATACAGAAACGTTACGTACATTATTTAATCCGGAAGATACTTCTTCTTTTAAGTTAATCGAAGAATCAGATGATGATATTGAAAAAACTGCTCAACCAGTTATTGATATGGAATTGCCCGAAGTTGCAATAGCTTCAATAGCACCAAAAGTTAAAGATCCTAAAGGTTTATTTTTCCCTCATTTTGATTCACCATTTTTAGTTGCACAAACTCAATTGAACAAACTAGTAACTAATGTGGAATTTCAAAAATGGGAAGAGGAATTTTGGGATAAAAGAAGTGATTGGACTTTAGAGTTGAAGAGAAGAAGAAGAGACGTTTTGAGACAACTAAGAAAGAAAAATGCCAAAAGCTCTAGGGTGTTTGTATAATTCTTGAAATTGTATTGAAATCGACAATTACGCATATGAACTGGGTATATAAAGAGAATTTTATAATTCTATAATCGCGGGTTATATAAAAGTCATTTTTAGTTGCCTCTTATATGCAAAAAGATATTTTGAGAAGATATACTTGGGATTTAGACTCAATATTTCTAGTAATAAAAATATACACAGAACGTATATGACTTCATGGATTTTATACTAGTTAAATGTCTATAACTGGGTGGATTATGAAAGGATGCCTAATTAACTTATATTAGAACAAAATAACCATTACAGGAGAGTGTAGGCCCCCAAAGGTATCAGACGTAGAATCCTTCGCAGTGTCATTAAATATATTTTCGAGAAATATATTAAATATGAGCATTCCCCATATGCCTATTACACATTACAAAGTTCTATCGATAGATGTTCCAGTACTATTTTTCTTTTTCCTCTTTTAGCCACTTCCATGTTGAAGTGAAATTCCAAGATGACACCAAGTGAATTCTGGTTGAGATTGAACCAAACATTATACCACGAGAGAAGAAAAGATGTAGACCTGTAAACTGCACAAAATCTATACATGATACACATGTTAAATCTTAATAATAGTTCGGCCGTGTGGTCTAGTGGTATGATACTCGCTTTGGGCGAAGATTGGGCTTACACCCGGTCTACAAACTACTAAGCATGCGAGTGGCCCAGGGTTCAATTCCCTGCTCGGCCCAATTTTTTTTCTATTGTTGTACAATATAAGAGGTATATGTAAAGACTACCTGCATACACACACAATAAATGATTAGTAAAATACTTATTTATTCTTTTTTTCAATTAACAATTCCTCTTGTTTCCAGTCTCTTGTAATTATCTCATTAGCTTGGAAGAATGGGATTATAAAGGTTGGTAAAAAAATTAGAGTCAAATTAATGACTTCGTTATTGTTTAGACCTTTAGACGGACCAACAAGAATGATATTAACGATACAGACGAGTGTAGTTAGGGAAGCCTCCAATCCGTAAATGAATATGTAAGGATATGTAGTTGTAGTTCCTGGTGTATGCTAGTGCTACTCGAATTAAGTCATAAATATACTGACTCTTGTATAAGGCATACGAAGCAAAAGAAAGGCAATTGGAAAACTAGTTCGATCAGACCAAAAGTACATAGTTAGACAGGGGGATTTGCAAATAAGAAGTCCTTATTAGTGGCAATATGATAATCAATGATCCTTCTTTGGAAGTCGAACTGATATTCAGTTGGAATAATTAGATATGAATCAATTAATATGGTAATGAGGATGTGGGATATGAAGTAAAGGAAATATAATGAGTCCAATTTGGTAGCAGAGGCAAATAAAGAAGTTTTCACAGCAATGTTGTGGTAGTGATAGTTGATGATATTGCAACAGTAATCAAAGTAGAAAATTTTCAACCCACTAATGAAGAATTTCAAGACAATGACGAAACTAACAATTCCTGCTTTCGATCCGAAGATCAGGTTTGATAAGAATTCCAAGGCCTTTAAGCCTATAGTTTGGATTGACTGTGAGGTAAGTCTCTTTTGCTACATGTTTTGTACGGGTATTAATTGCTACAGATGACCGGACTAGATGTATTCAAAGATAATATCATAGAGATTTGTTGTATTATAACGGATGGAAAGCTCAACATCGTAGATGAAGGATACGAGAGTGTTATCCATTACGACAAGTCCGTACTAGATAGGATGAATGACTGGTGCATTGAGCATCATGGTGCTAGTGGGTTAACACAAAAGGTGCTGCAATCTACCAAGTCTCTAACACAAGTCGAAGAAGAGCTGTTACAATATGTTGAGAAGTTCACTAATAAGGGGACTGCAGTATTAGGTGGCAACTCGGTTCATATGGATAGGGCTTTTATGATCAAAGAATTCCCAAGGGTATTAGATCATCTTCATTATAGAATAATTGATGTTTCTACCATAACAGAGATAGCTAAACGTGATAATGAAGATATTCTCTTACAATTACCCAAGAAAAGAGAGGCCCACACTGCCAAAGCAGATATTTTAGAGTCGATAGCTCAGTTGAAATGGTATCAAGAGCATTATATAGGACACTAATATACTCTCGGGTTTAAATTTATACCGTAGCTAACTATTACGACCATGGACAAAGTATCATTCAGAGGGAAAGTAAGAGATCCTATTGTGAGAGACAATGATGATACTACTTTTAAACCAAGAAGGTCCAAAGGGGTATTGAATTGGCAACTGATCGTGGTTTCGTTGGTATCATGGCTGGTATTAATCAATTATCAAGAACGTTCAGTTGTTAAAAGAAGTCTTCAGAAATGCCAATGGAGAAATTGGAGTGATGATGGCTATAAGATAGCGTTGTTTGCAGACCCTCAAATTATGGATGACTACTCATATCCTGATAGACCTAAAATGGTGAATTTTTTTGCTAAACAGTTGATTGACAATTATCATAAGAGAAATTGGAACTATGTTTCAGAGTTATTAGACCCAGACACTGCTATTTTTCTAGGTGATCTGTTTGATGGTGGTAGGAACTGGGAAGATAAAGAATGGTTGGAAGAATATAAGAGATTCAATAAGATTTATCATAAAAAGCCAAATAGAAAGACAATAATGTCATTACCAGGGAATCATGATATTGGATTTGGTGAAACTGTAAATGTTACAAGTCTGGAAAGATTCAAAACATATTTTGGTGATACCTCGAGTATACATGAAATTGCGAATCATACAATAGTTTTACTGGATGCTATATCATTATCAGATTTCCACAATGAGCGAGTTCTATCAGATCCACAGTCACTATTGAATTCAATCCCATTGGAGAAACCAAGAATCTTAATTACCCATGTACCATTATATAGATTTCCTGAAAAGCAAACATGTGGGCCATTAAGAGAATCTAAGAAACCTTTTCCAATAATGAAAGGTGATCAATATCAAACGGTATTAGATTTTAAATTATCAAACGAGATATTAACTAAGATAAGACCCGAGATAATATTTAGTGGTGACGATCATGATTACTGTCATATCGAACATGATTATGAATACCAGGGTCAACCGTTTAAAAGTGAAGAAATTACAGTTAAATCGTGTTCAATGAATATGGGGATTAAATATCCTGCCATTCAACTGTTAACATTAAATTCAAAGAATGATAAAACTTTCAAAACTCAGATATGTTATTTACCTAAGCCGTATACTTCATTAAAGTTCTATCTTGCCAGTTTGATTTTAAACATTTTAACTTATTTAATTTATTTTCTATTACCAAAACAATGGGATTCAATTAACAAGATATTTCAAAATAAATACCAATTACCAATTGCAACAACTCTTAGAGTTAATTATGAAAGGAAATTCAAAGGTTTGATCGTTCATTTGCTAGTTACATTTATTGGAATAATAGGGATATTTTCAATATATTTTAATGCATTTTGATCTTTATATCCTTTTGTAGCTCCTAAATTATTCCTTTCTGTTATTGTTTGTTAGCTATATACCATTTTCTCTTAAATTATACTTACCAATTTCTCCAAATAATTTGTATTGGTACTATAATCTGATCTTTTGGAGATAAACTGTCTCAAGATATACGGTTTAACATTGGCTAAGTGACCTTCTTTCATTAATGAATTTAATAACTCAGGCTGAACTGTAAATAAATTGGCAATCTCCCTTAATAATTGAAATTTTGATGATAATTCTTCAATGCCCCATTTATCAATGATTGATTGATAACTAATAATATCCTTTGTTACCACAATACCACCAGTGGAATTAATTTGGAAATTTTTAAAATGTTCAAATAACTGCTCGAAGAAATAGAATCCAATTCTTTTTAATAAATCAGTTAAATTATCACCATTCAAAAATAAAATTAATTGATCATATAAATCGTTTAGGAAGAATGTCAATTCGTCACATGGCAACGTATCAGTATCAATTAACTCACCAACTTTTGGTAAGAAATCTTTTTTCTTCTGCTTTGATAATAAGTTGTTAATCTTTTCAAAAATTAAAGTTGTTGTATCTTTGATCAATAAATTTATTGATAATTCAACTCTTGAAACATAACCATTTGTCAAGTTTATAATTCTTGATCTTGTTTCTGGCGAATTGTTTGATAACGGTAATATTATCGTTCTTATAAAAGTTGATACTAAATATAAAATTTCACTACCAATTTGAACATTACTGAGATAGTTAAACTTTAAATCTGACCTATAGTCTTGATGATGTAACTCATTGAATGAGATTTCTAATCCAATGTCAACATATGATTTACCAATTCCAATCAATAGGATTTCAAGAATTTCTAAACTAAACTCTGCAGATTTATTTGGTGTTAACTCAATTATTCTTGATAATGATTCCACTGTAGACTTGATTAAAAATTCAGCATTGTCCAAATTTAATTCGTCTTTATTGACCAACTCTGATGCCGAATCATTCGAATTTGATCTTTTAAATGAAGTCGATCTATCAAGGTGAGTCTTCATGAAATTTTTAAACTGACCAACTCTATTCTTTTTATTTAAACTTTCATACTCGTTTTCATTTGAATACAAATTTGATATTTTACTTGATAGCTTATTAGATATTCTAGATTCGTTTAGATGTTCATATTCTAAAGTTATTGATTCAAAACTTAGTTCTAATGATTTCTTCTCTAATTCGAAATATTTCAGATCAGTTAAATATTGGTTGAACAAATCTTGATAATTTTGATCCAAAATACCATTTAAATCATTATCCAAAATCTTTATAAAGAATTGTTTCAAATTCTTGGTGAAAGTTCCTGTGGTGATATACAATGAATATAATGTTTGTAAATAAGCCAATATACTTGACGAATAAGAGTTTTTCAGCAAATTTTCAACTTTTGATTGTATTTTTTGGGCATAGATTCTTTGAATAAACAATTCTAAGACAGAAATGGGATCTTGGAACACTTCAATGATAATAACAGTTTCATCATGAAGAAACTTTTCAATCTTATCAAAAAACTCAGTTAAAATAACTTGGTGATTATTGGGGTCTGATAAAGCTTCCCAATCATCAGCCTCATCTTCCAAGATAAAGAATTTATTTTGATTTATAAAATTCTGTTTAACACCAATACCATCGTTAAAATCTGTTAAAATATCTGATATTTCCTTCATCTTATAGATATCTTCATCTTTATAATAATTATTGAATTCTTCTAAAAATGAGGTTTCCATAGTCTCACTAAATTTCTGAATCAAGTTATATGAATTTAATGAATTCGGTAATGTATCTGATATTAATTTCTGTGATAGCAGGATTAATTGAGCAACAATCGAAGCACACTTTTTCTTATCATTAATCGAGCCATTGATTAAATGATTTAATTCTCTTGATGAACCATTTTGATGGAAATCTGTATAAATTTGAATCAATTGAATTGTTTCAATAGATTTAGCCTTGGTATTTATGGTTCTTGTAAGATTTGCAGCTAAAGGATTTATAGTAGAGTTGATATTTTGAATTTGATCGTCAAGATTCTTGAATTGAGATTGAACAGAATCTGTTCTTGAAGTTAATGAAAGGATATTTCTACTATGATCTAGTTCGAATTTAGAAACCTCTTTTTCTAATTGTTGTTGTTTTGACGTGGCTTCTTGGTTAATTTTGTTTAGTTCACGAAGAGTAGATTCAAAAGTTCTAATAAACGGTTTAGGGTCAAGGTCTATGTATTAGTAGTTGCTCCTAGAATAATTAATAAAGACTCACGTTTCAAGGATTTATCATTCTTTGATAATGAATGGTCCTTACTTAACTCTTCAATAAATTCATAAACAGTCAAGTTATCCTATTGCTTGTCAGTAAGATCTATTTCCCACATATCACACTAAGTACTCACTAGGAAGTTATCCAACGACAATAATTTCCTGATTTGTGGATCTAATTCATAAATTGACATTGTATGGGTTTCGGTGATGGTTTTATTAACACGAAAAAAAGAATAATAACATCACCAACGTCAACCTAAACACCAGACAGGCCCAAATACATTCAGAGATTCGAGAGTGACAAGGAACAAGAGTATATATGTCCGGGGAGCAAGAAATTCTTGAAATTCTGAAAGATATTCTTCAATTAACCAATTCAATGTATGTTCAATCTATGAATGAGATTATCATCAACTAACCAATAAGTAACGATAACTTGGTCAGAGCTTTAGAACTGGTTCAACCTTTAAATCCAGAAACTATCAAATTGGTCGAGAATCTCAGAGAGGTTGTTGAGATCTTTGGTAGAAAGCCATGAGTGATCAAATACTACAAGACTATCAAGATAAGCTAGTACAGAGACAACAAGGTCACCAAGTTGAATCAGATGACGATGATGAATTGTTAGAACTATTAGAAGATGAGGAGTTTGATAAATATCGAGAACAGAGAATACAGCAATTATCAGATCAGTGAGTCTTAGATTTGATTTTACTTGGGGATAATCTCTAATATATATTTTAGATTTAAAAGAGCAAAGGATAACATATCAAAGGGTTATGGACGAATTGAAAATTTATTAAGTGAAGAAGCTGTTTTACAAAGAACAATTAATACGAAGTTAGTTGTGATACATTTCTTCCATGCAAATTTTATAAAATGTTTAAAGATGAATGATAAACTAGAGGCGAGTTTCATGTTACTTTGTTTTATATCTGATACTAATAAGATTAGATCCTTGCTCAAAAGCATCTTTCCACTAAATTTCTTAAAGTTGATGTTGATAATGCACCTTTTTTGGTGACAAGATTAAAGATCAAGGTATTGCCTTGTGTAATATTATATGTTAATGGGGTTGAAAGTAATAGGTTGATTGGATTCGAGAAATTAAACTATAACAAAGATAATGATGACTTCACCATAGAGTCATTGGAAAATTTCCTATTAGCGAATGGTGAGTACAATAGTTTTCAGTTAAAAATATACTAACAGCACAGGTGCTATTGAGAGACGGGCTAATTCTTACAAGCGTATAGAAAAGAAGGAAGATAGTGATAGTGATTTAGATCTTTAAGGAAATGACTACCATGTTTTAGTTAAAATTTCTTAAACCAGACGAATTTCTCATTTTGTGATACTCAAACATCTAGTACTACTAATAGTTTCTGTATCAATCCTTCAAAATACTCACTAATTCTGACACTTTATAGTATATGTTGCACAATGGTATATGATACTGCTATTATTAACTTTTTTTTATGTTAAATATCTAAGGTACTATTAATACTAAACCTATAGCCACATGAACAAACACTACTATTCTCATTATCCACTTCATTATTCAAATACCTATCTAATAACTAATAGAAAGGACTCTTAAATACTCTTATATACCAAAAAGTAGAGCTTATATATATATATGATGTCCGGATGTTGACTGCGTGTGCTCTAACCGTTCACGTGACCTTTCCCTCCCGTTTTTTTTTAATGATGTTCCCCCAACCAATAAAGCACTCAAAATGAGAAATAAAGGAAAAAACTTTTCACTTTGCTCTCTTTCTTTCTTTTATTACCAAACCTTTGGCAAGAAAGAAGCATTTTATATTGCAGACAAACCAAAGATGCAAATTTTTGTTAAAACTTTAACAGGTAAAACTATTACCTTAGAAGTTGAATCTTCAGATACTATTGACAATGTCAAATCTAAAATTCAAGATAAAGAAGGTATTCCACCTGATCAACAAAGATTAATCTTTGCTGGTAAACAATTGGAAGATGGTAGAACTTTGTCTGATTACAACATTCAAAAGGAATCCACTTTACATTTGGTGTTGAGATTAAGAGGTGGTGGTAAAAAGAGAAAGAAGAAAGTTTACACTACTCCAAAGAAAATCAAACACAAACACAAAAAAGTTAAGTTGGCTGTCTTAACTTACTACAAAGTTGACCAGGATGGTAAAGTTGAACGTCTCAGAAGAGAATGTCCATCTGCCACCTGTGGTGCTGGTGTCTTCATGGCTAACCATGGTGACCGTCAATACTGTGGTAAATGTCACTTAACCATTAAAGCTAAGAAATAAAATTTTTAAGTTTAGTTGAGAATAAAAGTTCAATTGGTTAACAAGCTGTAGCTTTTTAAGAGTGTATATATGCGCCTTACCATACCTAACCTATGGGTACTAATACCCATGATGGGTACCCATCACACACTACAAGACCCTACCATGCAATATATATTAATGCTATTAACCCCAGTCCAACCTTTATTCGTTTAATGCTAATTTTGTAACTATTCTCTTCAACTCTCTATTCTCATCCATTAATTTTAATCTCAAGATTTCATTTTTTTTCAATTCTTTCATTGATTTTTCCAAATTGATTTCCAATAATTTCACTTTATTTGAAAGATTTAAATATAAATCATTAGATTCAATTTTTGGCGAGTTTAATGAATCATCAGAAAATAAAGATTCCGGCGATAATGGTTTAATACCAACATCATTAATCTCAGCCAACGCATTTTTCAAAACCTGATTGATCTCATCAATTTCCATATCGGGTATGAATTCATCACTTGGTTTAATTGAATCGATTGAATCGTTTAAAAAATTTTCAATATCAATTTCTGACATTGTAGTCATAATCTTAAATAACACAAATAGGTATGGCCCGTAGATTTTCCCGCAAATAAAGGTTTTCTTAAAAAACTTTTTTTTATGCTAAAACAAAATGCCAATGGTGTTTATGATATGATGCTAATAATGAAGGAATACCGAATGAGTTCAAATACTTATTTATTTTCAAAGACCAAATAAAAAAAAAAAATTTAATTGAATTTTATATGCAAAGCAAAAGAAATCAAAAAAAAAAAATTTAAAAAACCGTTTACAGAAAAAAAAAATAGGCTAAAAAAACCAGGATTATGAAGCCCTTCTTCTTCATAAGGCTTTTGGGTAAAGGTGGGGTTTCTATGGTTACCAACTAATTAAACAATTATAGAGAGAAGTCAATGAGAGGCCTTCAAAGGGAGACAGACGATGGTTTCTTGATGGATGAGATATAGGAATCTTATATGGTAGAAAAGGTAAAGAGGTTTATTTTTGCCTCAGTTTATAAAATTTGATTTTAACCGGCCGTTAAAGGTGTGAATACCGAATAAATATCATTACCAAAAGCGAAAAATGCGGAAAAGTGCCGTATTTGTGGGATAATTTAATAGGTAAATGCCAGATTTGAAGAAATATCCTTGTCCAGTGGAGAGTTGTAATAAGGCGTACTCGAGACCGAGCCTGCTGGAGCAGCATAGAAGAACTCATACGAATGAACGGCCTTTTGATTGTCCGGTGTGTGGGAAGAAATTCTATAGGGCTACACATTTAAAATCACATTCATGGACACATAGTGACGAGAGACCTTTGAGATGTTCATTATGTGGTAAGGGGTTCATAACGAGTCAACAACTGTCACGTCATACGAAAAGTCGTCATAAGGATCCAACGTCTGCAACAACTTCTTCAGCAACAACTTCGTCAAGCTCATCTCCAATTTCCTACATCACGCCAGTACGATTAGAGAAATTCGATTGTCCGTACAACTGCATGAGAGCGTATTCCTCCGACAAAGAGCTAAGTGATCATATGCTAGAGCAGCACATAATGAAAGATACGATTGACATTGAGACGCATCTAAGGGAACTCTCAACAAGATCTCGCGATCTGTTGACAGTTAATCTGGACGATTGGCAAGATCACGATTGTAAAGAGCCCGAATGTATAGGATTCGAAGGGTTCTTATCATTGTCAGATCTGATTCACCATTACGATGTCTATCATGACTATATTCCTGACAACATATTCAAGGATTTCGTGTAGCATTTTTTAAATGGTGAATATGCCTAGAGTTTTTTTTTTTTTTTGGCCTATGATTCCATCTATATAAGGCATTCGAATACACACTTTTGCCCAAGGCATGTTTACTACCAAAAGGGATTGCAAAGCTTAAAGGGATTAAGACCGGAGAACAACATATAAGATACAAAGGGCTTCTATATACTTTTGTAAATCCCGGGTTCCTGAAACTTCAATGTGTCAAACTTATCGAACTTCTTCTAATGTCGTCAACTTTACGGACAAATCAGAAAGTCCCCACCCAATAAGTAGTCTCCAAGATGGTTCAAAGAACAGTTGCAGCTTTACAGATTGGCTCGGAGGCCTCTACCATGGAAAAACCTGCAAAAATTCCTCTCTTATGAAAAGCACTTGGGCTAAAGTTGATTTGGTTTGTAATACCTGAAGCAGCATTAGGTGGATATCCAAAAGGTTCAACTATTAGTTCATACGTTGGGTATAGATTACCTTAGGGACGTGAAGAGTTTTCACAATATTTTAATCAATCTGTCAAGATTCCAGAAGGTGCCGAAATTGAAGCTTTTATCTGTTGGGAAAATTCCGTTATTCAGAACTGCATATTATGCTAAAGTTTTAGATGTCTGGGTCACACCAACTGTTGATACGAGAGATATTTGGAGAAGTAGTATGAGAACTATTGCCTATGAAGGTTGTCAATTTGTTGTTTCTGCAGTGCAATTCTCACCAGCAGTTGAAGAATCAAAAACATAATCGGATGGAAAGCTGGTAAAAATTCAACCAACGGTGGTAGTGTTATTGTCAACCCACTAAGTAAAATAATTGCTGGCCCATTACTTGGTGAGGAAGCGTTATTAGCTGTTGACTTTAAAACAGACGATGTCATCAAGGCAAGATTTGACTTTGATCCTACTGGCCATTACTCAAAAGAAGACATTTTCCAATTAACTGCTGATGAGACTCCAAGAGGTGTGAAACTTGTTAATAATTAGACATTATGCTGATTCCCTGTAGTTTTAGCTTAAAAACAGGCATTTATACTAATATCTTATTATTGAATGATTATATAAGCACATTTCTATATATTGAAAACGTGAGTTTCAAAAGTGTCCCTCGTGGACATTTGGTCAATTAGAAATAATACAGAGATGATCAGCAGTTCCCCTGCATAAGGATGAACCGTTTTACAAAGAGATTTAACATTTTTTTTTGCAAATATATATTATTTGTAGACCTAAAGATCTCTCTTACTATTAGTCTTTGAGAATTTTACTCCTGTTTAACTTTTCTTTTTGCTTATTGTAAATATATTTTACCTAATTGAAGTTCCAGGTTCGATTCTTCTATAGGGAAAATTTTATAAGGAAATCTAAATAATCTTAAACAACATGTCTCATATAACCTAAAATTAGCAGGAACATATAGACTTCCTACATAAGACTTATAACACAACCCTTTTTGTTGAAAAATTTTTTTCCCCCCATTTTTCCGTAACTTTACTATAGTTTATCCGCATGTTGTTGATAAGATTGACAATCCGAAAAGTCATATATGTCCGTCATATTTCACTACAACCAACTTCCCCAAATGATATTGGATAGGCTATTGGTTGAACCCAAGAGGTTGTACTTATCAATAAGTGTTCCCCTCGTCATCATCCTCTCGTTGGTTTATCTTTACATGCCTCAAGGGATTACACTTGATGATTCACCAAAATTTGTCCAACAACGTCCAATCACTTTAGCAAATGCAAGTGCTGTTTTCAATACTGTTCAAAGTGCCCTAAGGAATAAAGATTCCCAAATCCAGCCCATTGGTGTTAGTTTTATTCCAGCTTATATTCCAACAGGGACGTTACTCTACCACGGAAATGTTGATGGTCAAATTCCAAATGGGTTGGAATGGATTGCATTAGACCATGAGTTTAGTTATAATTTCATTTCTAATAGAGCTGGTCCTGGATCCAAGAAGCATAAGGGACCACCAGGGCAACCACCAGGGCCACCACCAGGGCCACCACCCGGTGAAGGTCCTGCGGGGGATGGTGAATACCCTTATGGCCCAAAGTTTGAAGGTGGTCATAAGTTACCAAATAATACAAACGATCATTCTTCATTATTAACCTTCCAAGCCACGAGGCCTTTGGATAAGATGATATTACTGGATGGATCGAGTGCAGCTAAAACCACAACAGGTGAAATGGATCAACAAATGATTTTAGCTAATGTCCCATTTAATGAAACGTTAAATGAATATGATGCAGCTAAAAGAATTTGCGAATGGGGCGAGCCTTTCGGTCTTGATGGTTTCATTAGAATTGAGGTTGGGTTTGAGGCAATAATTTGCAATTTTTTTAGTGGTAAATTACGTTTGGTGAATAATGTTACAATTCAATGGCAAGAAGAGTCATTAAATTTACCAGTTAATATAAGAGATGAAAATGAAGAAATTAATAATCTGCTTAACGAGATTGATGCTGTTAAGGGATATGACCAAATAAAGCAAGGTAATGTTCATGATAAGTCTGATAGTCGTATTCTATTAGATTATAGGGGGTTACAAACTCCATTAAACAAGACTTGGATAAATCCTGATCCATTTCTACGTCGGATTCATAATATTTCAGACTCTATTAAAGAGGATATAATTGAAAATTTAGAACTATCAATAATAAAGGGTGCAAATCCTTATGTTGGCACAAATTGGCAATTAATAACTACTGAAATTGTTGAAAAATTTTCGCCAATATTGAATCTATTAAACGAAACATATAACAGGGGTGAAATTTCTAAAGACAATATTAAAAATTTGACTGTTTTTACAACAAATTTTGCAAACAGATTTTTAGATCGTGAGATTGCACCAGATCACAGAATTCCTGATGCTAAAAAGCAAGCTGTTCTCCAATATGCACATCCCTTAAAGGCACTTCAGTCAGAGAGCGATGTACTGATTTGGTCTTCGATAACAACTGTGGTAACCTCCATAGTTGACATAATTTTTGACTCTTTTGAAATAAGTCGAGATGCATTATACGTATACATAAAAAACGATGATATAAAAACTTATGGAGAACGTTATAATGAGCTTCGATTCCAATTAAGCGAACTATTAACGACCTTAAACTGGTCAACATATTACCAATGTGAATCCAAATGTTCCTGGGATCAAGTTTGTTATACACCTTCATGGGGACCAAATCCATTAGGATGGGGTTCGCCTTTTGGCACATACGAAGATTCCGACGGAATATTGAGAATATTAACACCTCTACAGTGCATTAGCTACAAAGATATACTAAACAGATAGTATTTTCCCCTTTTCTAGGGCTCACTAGGGTCTCCCGTTTATATTATGCTTAATTTTTCCTTATGTTTTCTCGAGATTTGTGCTTTGTAGACTTTTGCCGAAGGGTGCTTTACTCTTACGGCCAACCCCCTTTAACCAACAACTATGTCAACTACATTCAAAACAAAGACGGTCGATATTGACGGCAAAAGGAACGTATTATCTCAGAATGAGAATGGGCCATGTGCTCTACTGGCGTTGGTCAACTCAATATTGTTAACGGTGCAATCTTCAAGCATATCGGAGGTTCATGACCTGGTTGCATTAGTCAATGGGGAAGATGAGATCCACTATCAAAGCTTGTTAAATCATTTATCAAGCATTGCGATAGCTAACCAGAAACTCTATGGGTTCCCACCTGAAGACATTCAAACAACGTTAAGTTTATTACCAAAGCTAAACGAAGGGTTAAATATCAATCCAACGTTTGATGGTAATTTTAGCACTAGTGCAGAGTTGAGTATTTTTAAAGTCTATCAGATCTTATTGGTCCATGGATGGATCATTGACCCTCAAGATTATGAGTATAATGCCGTTATGAAGTATAATTCGTATGAGGCTAGTCAGAATGTCTTGGTTGAAGCTTATGAATTAGAGAATGTTAAGACGATTAAAGATCAAATTGACGAAGAAATAATTGAAGATTCAAAGCAGATTAAACACTTCTTTGCCAGAACAGCTACTCAATTAACAGATTATGGATTACAGTTTTTAAAGCATAACTTGAATCAGGATTCAATTTCCATTTTATTCAGAAACGATCATTTTTCAACTATAATTAAAAAGGGTAATGATTTATATGAATTAGTTACAGATGTTGGATTTACAGATAGATCAAATTTTGTTTGGGAATCTTTATTATCAATAAACGGATCGACCAATTCTTTCTTCACCGGTGATTTTAAACCAATATTAGAAGATTCCTCAAATCCATTTGATGACGGTAATAATGACGAACAAGAAACACCACAAGAAAGAAACGATAGAGCTTTAGCTTTGGCATTACAAGAACAAGAAGATGAAAGAGTTGCCACAAATTTACAAAAAAGCTATGAGAAGCAAACTAAGCCTAAGAAGGAGAAGAAATTTAATCTCAAATCTGATATTAGAGCTAACAAGAAGTGTATAATAATGTAATTCATTTTATTCTTTTGGAAGATTGTACATCGTCATCAAAAAATTGTTTATGAACTTGATCTTGTAAGAAATCCTTTAATTTCTCCTCTGGGTTTTCACTTTCCACTATTTCTTTCAATTGTTGTCTTTTTACATCGTCTATGTCAATTCTTATATCCTCAGGGTTCTGGTAACTATAACTAATTTGATGACCATCAACTTCACCAGGACTTGGCAAAGTGTCTAGGACTGTAGCACCGGCACTTGTAGCATCTACGCTTATAGCACTCTCATGATTTAATGACTTTAAATATTTGACTACCTCTGGGAACTCATCATCTTCCTCAACAAATTCGGCTGGTACTTGACCACTTTGATTCCTCAGATTCCAATCTGCTGAATATTTCTCAACAAGTATCCTAGCCAACTCAACATCCTCAACATGATGTAAGGGGGTGTCTCCTTCGTTGTCTTGTATATTAATATCACCACCATTCTGTATAAGATATTCTAGAAGGTCTTTATGACCGTATGAAACAGCTGCATGAATAGGCGTGTAACCGTTTGGATCTTTTGAGTTTACACTGACACCTTTAGAGACCAACTCTTTGATCAATGAAAGATCGTTATCAGCAGCAGCTACCCAGATATTGTTCACCATATTGAAAAAGATTATAGTCTTGATGGGTTTTCGAGACACAAAATTTTTCATGAAAAATTTATAGAGAGAAGATAGCTAGACAGACCACTAAGATGACTCAGGACTGGATACCACCAGCTGAGAAGACAGTAACGCCCAATGAGCCAAAGGATTTGAAGAGTATTGAAGGGTTCGAATGGTGGAGACGTACGATGGCTTATCAAACTGGGCTTGGGATCAATGATGAAGAGATTAAGCAATATGAAAACGATGCTTTATATAAGAAAAATAAGGAAGAATGCCTAAAATGTTATGAGTTTCGTGACTGGGCGTTGAAGTTTTCACCAAGTGTTATATTTATGCTTCAACAGATCAAAAAAGTCGGTGAGGAAGTTAAAGATTCTCAAATTGTTTGTGATGTATGTGATGAATGGAAAGGTGGTGGATTTCATCCAGAATTAGGAGTTTTATTATGTCAAAATAGAATAATTAACCAATGGCATTTAGAAGATACGCTGAGTCATGAATTAGTTCACTATTATGATAACACCAAGTTCAAAGTTGATTGGTTAAATTTAAAACACCATGCTTGTTCAGAAATTAGGGCAAGTTCATTAAGTGGAGAATGTCGTATAATGAATCAAATTAAAAGGGCAGGTCTCGGTAAATTTGGCAGAGGGCATCAAGAATGTGTTAAAAGAAGAGCTATCCTATCAGTTAGTGCCAATCCAAATTGTTCGAGTAAAGAAGAAGCTACAAAAGTTGTGGAAGAAGTTTGGGATTCATGTTTCAATGATACAAGACCTTTCGAGCAAATTTATCGTTAGATATATAAACTAATATTATTAAAAAGTTAAATATAAAGTACACATCAGTGATGGACCTGTAGCAATACCAAACCAAAAAATAATATTACCTAAAGTTTTGCGTTCTTTTAAATATTTGGATTTTGAAATGGAAATTAGCGGTAATTGGAACATTTGAAAACCTAATAGATAACCTCTTAACTTAGAGAAAAGAACATACATTGCTAATTCATGAACAATTGAGCTTAAAAAAAATGTGAAAACTGTTGCACCAGTTTTGGATAAATGTAATGCACTTATTGAACTATGATAAACATGCCTTAACAAAAATTGATGGACTGGAACATTCCATAATCGTGCAAATTGATCCCATGAAATACAATTCCACCAGTGTCCATAGAAATCTCTATCTGCAAATCTTGTTAATTCTGCAATACAATTTAAAATGGCATCCCAAATCAAATACCAAACTAAAATATAAATTAATAGGAAGCTTGGTACCAAATCCAATAGTAATAAAGGATAGTGTTTTATTCTTTCTAATAGTGGTAAATGACGTAACTTTATAGCTCTTATCGCTAATGGATACATTGAGTTTTGTGCAATGACAACCATTAAAAAGATGATTCCAAAAATTGCCGTTGCCTTCTCGAAAACATACGACCAACGAATTCTTTTAGTTCTTGGATAATCAATTTGATAGACAACAGTTGGGAACATTGTATACCAAAAAAAATTATTTAAATTAATATTCTCTGGGAAAGATTCAACTGATGATTGAGCATTGAGCTCAAATTCACAAAATTTAATTGAATCATTAATCAACTTCGCCGAATGTTCATCTAAGTCGTTCTTTTTGGCAAATTCTCTTGAAAATTTCAATTCATTATAAATTCTCCAAAGATAGCCATTATAAAAGCTAAATGAATGAATCTTCATCAACATAACTAATAAATGTAAAAACAAGAAGATTTTACCAATCCAAGGGAAATTTCTTCTTTCTGGAAATTTCATAAATATAATAAAATAACCAAATTCATAAATTGATGAAATAATCCAGCCCGATTTTTCCCAATTGATTAAACCTTTTCTAATCAACATGTGTAATCCAAATATAACATACATTGACAAGTACATCCATAGGTCTGTCAAGGCGATGGCAACCAGATCGGTAATCAAGAAATTAACAATTTCAGATTCAAACCCATGTTGTAGGTAGTAGTTAACAATATTATCAATAACCGTAACAGCAATGCCTAACCAGAATAGCACGTAAAACCCAGCAAATTGATTAGTCCTCGTAGAGGTTGTGTCAAATATGGAGTCAATATTTGAGAATTTAACATCACTAAATCTTGATTTCGGTTCACCATTCTCATTAAATCTCCGTTTATCAACCAAAATCTTAGATTTTAACTTCTCTAGCGTATCTTTAGTTTTATTATTAGAAGCAGTCTCGGGAAAAATCAGTTCAGACTTTGAAACATCATAATCTTTATCAAGGACAAGACTATGTCTCCTATTATTTAATGATTCAAGCTGGTCTAATTTGGATTGGTCAGTCATTTTTTTTTAGGAGCCTTCAACTCTTCAAACTTTCTTGGACTAGCTTATGCTTAAATAACTTGACTACAACCGATAAAGCGATAGATTTTATTGGCTTTAAACTAGCGATTTGACCGAACTGTATTAACTTCGGGAAGTGCCCTCAAAGCTCAACTAATACCCTTTTAATACCGACGGGTCGGTGAGAACGAAATTGACACAAATTACATAAGCAAAAAGAAGAGGTGTGGGTCAGGTGATACGTGTCAGGTGATCTAAGAGACAAGTGCTTCATAACTCAACTTTTTAACCCCAAAGCGGGAAAACGTCTTAAAAATTTCTCTTAGATGAGTATAATAGTAAGCTAACTTGTGTGATTAAAATGTCACGTCCTGAACAGTTGGCACCTCCTGAAGTATTCTATAATGAAAGAGAGTCTAAGAAATATACATCATCTACTCGTGTGCAGCATATACAAGCTAAAATGACGTTTAGAGCATTGGAATTGTTAAATCTTGAATCATATACACATTTAATATTAGATATAGGATGTGGTTCTGGACTCAGTGGGGAAATATTGAGTGAAGAAGGTCACATATGGTGTGGGATGGATATTTCAGCTGATATGTTGGCTACTGGATTGGATCGTGAAGTTGATGGAGATTTATTCTTAGCTGATATTGGTAATGGTGTCCCATTCAGACCAGGGACATTTGATGCTGCTATTAGTATATCTGCTATTCAGTGGCTTTGTAATGCAGACACTAATGCTAATGACCCAAAGAAAAGACTATTAAGATTTTTTAATACATTATTTGCAAGTTTAAAAAGAGGTGGTAAGTTTTGTGCACAGTTCTATCCTATGAATGATGAGCAAATAGATTGGATTTTACAAAGTGCCAAAGTAGCAGGGTTCCAAGGTGGGCTAGTAATAGATGATGCTGAAAGCAAAAAAAACAAGAAATATTATTTAGTTCTAACGGCAGGACAGAGTTCAAACAATTTGAATCTATCAGGTTTAACGATGGATGCACCAGTTGAAGATCGTAAAATAAACAAAAAGATAAAGAAGCAGATTGAGAATAGAAAGACTTATATAAATAGAAAGAAGGATTTAATGAAGAAAAGAGGTAAAGCAGTAGCAAATGATTCAAGTTATACAGGTAGGAAGAGAAGACCAAGATTTTAGTATGGTTTTTGTTAGTGCTCATATTTACGCAAAAGTTATTCTCCCCATTTTAGATTGTGTTTTTTTTTTTTTTTTTTCAATTTTAAGCGTAGTAGTCGGTAGCAACCCATACTTTCCCCGACGTAAATTTCATCACTAGCTAAAAGTTGAACGATTGGAAAAAAAGTTGTAAAAGATTTATTAAACTTGCTGAAGTTACAAGCATGTTTCGTCCTACAGCTTTGAAAAGAGTGTCTTTGAGACCCTTACAACAGATCAAAAACTACATTATTCCAACAAAAACCAGTATGTGTATTTTGGGAAAAATATGTGCTGATGAACTAACAATTTTTTTCAGGAAAGCCTCTTGAAGCATATGAACCACTATCTCATACAAAGCGTGATGTTTTGAAAATATTCAAAGAGAAGCAGGCCGCAAGACTAGACCCGGAAGGTTGGAGACGCCATTTGACGGATCCATCAAATAAAGAAAGAGTTAGAACTGGTGATATTGTCAGAGTTATGTATACAACAAGATCAATCCCAACATTCATGGGACAAGTTTTAGCCATTTCCAAGAAAAATTTAGACTCTTCATTGTTATTGAGAAATCAAATAAGTAAAGTCGGAGTTGAACTAAAAGTAAAACTATTCAGTCCTTTAATCTCAAGAATTGATATTATCAGAAGACCTCATAAGTATAGAGCAAGAAATAGACAATATTATATTAAAGGTACTAAATTGGATGTTGGTGATTTAGAGGCATCTTTAAGAAGAAGAAAATAGGGTAAGAGTATCCTTGTACATAGAAAAAAAAATATAAATGAACATCTAACTATATTGTAGTGTAACTTTTGATTACTATAAAAAGAACATCATAAAAATTACACACGTTGAAAACAATATCCCCCTTAAATTTGCTATTGAGAACCTGAGGATTATCTCTGTATATATAAGCTCATTGAAATATCCAGGTCGGACCTAAAAAACTCAATCTACTCTAGCCCAATGACAAATGAATTAGAACAAGTAATAAAAGAATATAAGACGTTTGTTAAGCACATATCAATTAAAAATGAGTCTTTATATATAAATACGTTGGAAGGTATCGATTTAATCGTGCAATTTACGTCAACTGGTTGGGCTGTAAGTTAAAGAAACTTCAATATGTATTAACTAACGATAGACGAATGATGAAATTTACGAAACATTTGAAAACTTGATGATGACCAAATCCAAGAGGTTTGCTACATCATTTCATAATGAGTTAATAATGAAACTTTCTAGATTAGACTCATAACAGAATAAATACATTCTAATTCTATACACAGACATTAAACACATAAATCTTCATTAATCTTTATAAATTCTAGCTCTTTGATAAGTAGTTGGTACTTTTTCTCTAGCAACTCTTTCTTCTTCTTCTTGTAAGACTTTTTCCCATGAGGCTAATTCCGGTTTCTTATAATGTTCAGGGTGATGTTTTTCATCATATATTGATAAACCCATGGCACCTAGTAATAAGATAACAGTTAAAAATTGTGCATACATTCTGGCTTGAACAATTTTCTGGGTTTTTGTCATGATTGGATCTCTATCAACATAAACCCATGAACCATACATTGAAGCAGCCCAAGCACCAACAATAATTTTATATTTATTGTTGATTGCACCACCTAATATCTTTTCACTTAAAGGTAATTTCGACCATTTATTGTATTCTTCTAATTTTCTTTTGGAATCTTCACTTGAATACATTTCTCTATCAAAATAATTCGAACTTTCTTCAGCCCAGATAGTTGAGCCAACTAAAGGTGGTGCACTGAAAAGAGCACTTCTAATTGACCATGGTAATGTTTTTGGGAATCCATTAAACCTTTTTGGACCGAATTTGAACAAGGTACCAGATATCAATAATCCAGTAAGTAAACCTTTTGTAGCACCACCAGCAGTGGCATACCAATGTGCATCAATTTCTTCCTCTGTTAATAATTTCATTGTCTATAATATGAATATGATAATAAATAATAATGATAACAATATTTAGAAATCTTGGATTATTCGCTTTCTTTATATAACCCATCTTGAAATAAAATTTCAAAGGCCGCAATCCTCCAAAACAGCAATTTATTCACCTTAATTACCAGGTAAACTACTAGTTAGTATATTTCTTCATTAACTCTAGTCGATCCCTCATCATAATCATATATATTATATCTCAATTCAAACTTTCAACTCAATAGAATATACTTGATTATCGATGATAATTACAAACATGTATAAGCAACTGACCAATCAGCGTGCAAAGGAAGGGTCCCATTCGCGATCTTTTTCCTTTTTCCGAGTGGCATGGTTTAACCGTTTATTACTCGTTTCTTTTCATGTCTTTATTCCTTTTTATGAAGTGCAAGATGTTTCTAGAAGGCTTGGAGTATTATTAGAAGTAATTTCTGTTAGTAATTGTTGATAGTAATAGTACTCTAGTGGGTCTTAAGGTAAGATGTTAGGTTACATTAATTAATATCTATCTATATTCTAGTGCTATGTCTAGTGCTATGTCTAGTGCTGTGTCTAGTGCTGTGTCTAATACTCTGGAGTATCTAGTGCTTTAGTGCACTTTTATATTATTTCATTATTAGCATCGCTAATACAATTGCACTATTACTCTTTTACCATGTTACTATACTACTATCTTAGTATGTTACGACAAATCTATCACTACCGGCATCACTTCTCTACCACTAATGTTCTTAGTAGTCTCGTAATAGACCATTCTATCTCCCGTATCACCCACCGTTACCTACCATCATGGTGATACCGTTACGCAACCACGCACTAACCAATTGATTTTTTTTTTCTTAATAAGCAATTACTCTTGGATCATGTCAGCTACTTTTTTTTACCTCTAAACGATCCACAGTATTTAGTTCAACGAGATGAGCTTTACACCAATACCAGAAGCTATAGAAGCGTTTAGTATGTGGGCGTCGGATTTTCTTGAGGGTGGTACTAACAAACTAGAAAATGGAGAATTTTTGGTTGTTATGGACGATGAGGATCGAGAAAATGAAGGTGATCTGATCATCGCTGCTCAGCATATTACTCAACAACAAATGGCCTTCTTGGTTCGCCATTCTTCTGGTTATATCTGTGCTCCGTTATCAACTGAAAAGGCAGATGCTTTGGACCTGCCACTCATGCTCGAAAACAATAACGACAGACACGGGACTGCTTATACCATAACAGTCGATGTCAAAGAGGGAACTACTACCGGGATTTCGTCTCACGATAGAGCCTTGACTGCTAATCGGTTAGGTTCAGCAGAAGCTAAGGCAGACGACTTTCTAAGACCTGGTCACATCGTACCATTGAGAGCCAAGCCTGGTTTATTAAATGAAAGAAGAGGCCACACAGAAGCTGGTGTCCATTTAGCCAAATTGGCTGGTTTGGAGTTAGCCGTTATTATTTGCGAATTAGTTAGAGACGAAGACGGGTTGATGATGAGATTAGACGATTGTCAAAAATTCGCAAAACAATTTGGTATTAAGGTCATTACTATTGAACAATTAGTTGATTATATAAAACAATAGGTGTGTATTAAAAAAGACACAAAACCGGCCAGGCGCATTATTTCTTCTCCTTAGGTTTAATTGGTACTAATCTCTCTTTTAATCCACTAACTAATGCATGTGGTTTCATGAATTTGTCTAAAGTTTCCTGATTAACAGTTTTTCTAAGTGATTGAAATTCAACAACAAATTCAGTAATTTGATCGATAGCAAGCTTTTTCAATTCACCAGATAATAATTCACCCGCTTTATAAGCATCATAAATTTGCTTTAACTTCTCATCATCATCTAAGAAAAATGTTAAATATTGAAATGCAACATCAATATCCGGATTACCACCAAATTTTCTATGATCTTCAACTGTAACTTGACCACCAGAAAAGGCATATTTATTAATCTTCTTAGCAATTTGTTTTGGTGTATCATCTAGAAAAATCGCAGTGTTTTTATCACTTGCACTCATTTTAGTACTTGAACCTTGTAAAGCTGGAAAAAATCTTGAATGAATTAATGCTGGTTTACTAAATTTTAATTTATCTGCAACATCACGGCAAACTCTAAAATATGGATCTTGATCAATCGCACATGGAATCAAACATGGTGTCTTGTCTGGTAATCCTAAAACATCTGGAAATGATGAAGGAAATGCAGTCGCAATTTGAATTGATGCAAAATGTAATTTTCCAATACAATCCGAATCTTGAAATCCAAAAACTGCCTTTGCCGTTGACGTGGTAATTTGTCTTGATGTTCTAACAACATTTTCATATAAGGCACCACCCATATAGTCTAAATCGCTAAATATAAACGTATTTTCAGGTTTAAATCCAACAGAAATAATATCACTTGCATTCTCTTTAGTAAAATCACGAACATCCTTTATAGTTAATTTTGGTTTGAATAAGAATTTCTCATCATCTGTCAATTCAATAACTAATGGTACATCGAAAACTTCTTGTAACCATTTGGTGAATAAAAATGGAACTAAATGACCTAAATGCATAGAATCTGAACTTGGTCCTCGTCCAGTATATAAAAAAAATGGTTTACCTTGCTCATAGAGATCCAATATTTTATTGAAATCACGCTCACTGAAAAAATATCCCTTTCTCAGGAAATGGTGCGGTTCTTGTCCTGTGACTTCTTTAAATCTCTTTAATGTCTCGTCATTGATTTTTTTAGTACCAAACTGTTGAATCAATTTATCATAATCAATTCCTTGAGATTCACCATCAACAACAGCACCTTCAACTTCCCAAGGAGTAACCTTCTGATCAAGAGATAAATCCTGTGTCTTTGCTTCCAAATCGGTCATGTTGTCACTTATAAAAGTTTCCACAACCATTTTTTTTTTTTTTTGTTTTTTCACTCCGGTGATGATATATGATATCTACGGAAGCACTTATATAATGGGACATGATATTACAATGGGATTTAAACACTGGACCCCTTTGATCCTCTCAGTGATTCTTGCTCTTTAGGTGAGGACTCTACATCTGTGAAAAAATCATCAAATTTACCCATCATCTGGTATATTTCTCGAGCTCTTCCCAATGTATGTCTGAAAAACTTTCTTCGTTGTTTATAGCTTTCCTCTGTTGATGTTGTTCTTCGAAGACTTGGAAACCTCGACGGGATTCTCGATGATATTCGAGAAGATAATCTCGAGACAAACGGTCTCTCGACCGACTCATCATCATTGCTCGATATCGGTGACTGTCTTCTTATCCTACGGAAAAGAATTGTTCGATTTCGTAAGGAGTCTCTTCTAATCATAACTGGTTCTCTATCCAATAACAAGTCCGTCAATTGCCCATCGTTTGTGATCAAGGGCTGTGCCGTCTCAAACACCTCGTCTGAACCACTACTTTCGACTCTGGCCCTATGATTCAAATGTCTCGTCAATCTCGTGTAAAATCGTCCAAAAAGTCGTGAAGACTGGTCGTTCCTCCTACTTTCCTGAGACGACTTAACAACTGACTCGGAGCTTTCATCTACAAGCTCAAATAGATTGAATTTGATACTTGAAGGCGTTACTGACCCTCTTATAGTCATTATGTATTGACACAATCACACAAAAAAAAATATAAACTACACAAAAGATACACGAAAAGTTAGACAAAAGTACACAAAACAATAAAACATAAAACTGGATATTTATTCTCTAATGCCCTCGCTATCTATCTCTCCCTTTTCACTCTGTAACTTGCTCTCTCATGAAGAATACCATTTTCGCGACTCGTGTGGAAAGGGCATCTGTTGAAATTGGCTCCCCTAAAAAAGGGCAACACAACAATTTCTATCAACAACGCACTATTTTTGTTAGGGAGGTCAACATATTTCACGTTAATGTCACTTATGCCCACTAATTGAATACCGTATATCGTTGCTGCTCTTTCATAATGACTTTAGAATCTAGAGGCCCAAAAACTCCAGATCCCAATGAATTCACTTTTATAGATGATAGTCAATCATCAATATCAACAGTAGACGAATCAAATGCAACATCAGACAATGATTTCCAATTGTATAATCTCCCGACCCATGTATCGAGTCATCATGATGGTCTAGAAAATACGGTTAGAACGCAGCCGAGCACTCCAGTTTCAAGCCCATATCAGGAAAGACCAAATCATCCATTAAGAGCGTTGACTTCGACACACCTAAATTTAAACTACGGGGAAAATTTAATTTCGTCTTCACTGCTAGCTGGGTCGACTTTGAGACGTGCAATTGAAGAGGACGAAGATGAGTATAATGATGATGATTGGGATGAGAAGGGCGCAGCCAAATTTATCAAAAAGCAAACAAATGAATCTGGTGTGGAGGAAGAAATTGTTATTAGAAGAAGTGTCAAAGATTTTAAATTTAGTAAAACCTTAGGCGTTGGTTCATATTCAACTGTTATTTTGGCAACTGATAAGAATACAAATAAACAATTTGCCGTTAAAGTTTTAGATAAAAGACATATAATTAGAGAGAAAAAAGTTAAATATGTCAACATTGAGAAAAACACCTTGAACCGATTGGGTAAGCAAAATGGGATTATTCATTTATTCTTTACGTTTCAAGATGAATCAAGTCTATATTTTGTTTTAGATTATGCATCAAATGGTGAATTACTAAATTTAATCAAACAATATGGCTCTTTGAATGAAGAAACTACAAAGTATTATAGCGCGCAAATTCTGGATGCAATTAAATTCATGCATGATAATGGAGTTGTTCATCGAGATCTAAAACCTGAAAATATTCTATTAAATGATAAAATGAAGGTTCAAATTACTGATTTTGGAACTGCAAAATTATTAGAAAAGGATGATGCAGGTAATTATCCTCCCGATACTAAGGCTAAATCCTTTGTTGGTACGGCTGAATATGTTTCTCCTGAATTATTGAATGAAAAGGCTATAGGTAAAAGTTGTGATATTTGGGCATTTGGTTGTATTGTGTATCAGATGATCGCTGGTAAGCCTCCATTTAAAGCAACAAATGAATATTTAACTTTTCAAAAAATTGTCAAGCTACAGTATGCCTTTACTGCGGGTTTCCCAATGGTCATTAGAGACTTAATTAAAAAAATTCTTGTTTTAAATCCAAAGGATCGTATTGGAATTAGAGGAATTCAAAAGCATTTATTCTTTAGTGACTTAAACTTTAAAAATCCAAAAGATGTTTGGGAAAAAGATCCCCCAGAACCTGGTCCTTATAAAATTTCTGCCAAATCAATGTTGCCAGTTCCTGAATTATCAAATCAGAGAAATAAAACAACGATCACCGTAACAAGAAGAGTTGTATCATATAATTCTAGTACAAACTCAACACAAACTACTTTCCAATCAACTCAGTCAAGTGCAACCGATTCAGATACTGATGTTCAAACTATTCAACAGCCAACTGCAAGTCAACAAGTTTTAATGAGAGCAAAAGCTACAGTCGCTGCAAGAAAACAACAAAAAAATGAAGAGGTCAAAAAAGGCAGTGCTGCAAATGCTGCTTCTATTGCTCTGTCACGTCAACCTAATGATATTATAAAAGCTTATAATGATTCAAAAGAACAAAGAACTGAAGCACCACTATCCAAAACTTCTACAAATATAAGTAAAAGAATCCCTTCTTCGTCTTTGTCTACATCAAGACTTACTAGAAGAGAGACCCATCAGCCTGTCTTATCACAATCTACAACACCACAGCCAATGACATCTTTAGATCTTGAGTTTGTAGAATATTTGAAAACTAGAGATGAACGGGTTATCAAAAAAGGTGAAATTCAAATAAGTCTATCGTCAGTTGTTGCAATTGAAAAAAAATATAAAGGAAGGTTAGTTGATTCACCGTTGCGTGGTAAGAATAAAAATTCTTCGTCTTCATTGTTAAGTCAGTTTGCTCATGGATCATATAAAAGCTTAAGAGATATGGAACAACATGGAGAAGAATCTGAAAAAAGGATTATAATAAACTACAATACTGATGATAATAAAACGGAGTCGACAAGAGATCGATTCAAGAAGCTGTTTTCAACCACTGTTGAAGATGATAGGAAGCCTAAGACGTTGATTGTTACAACAAATGGTCGTGCTTTAATTTTTAGTAATCTAGAAGATGATAAATTTGAACTAAAAACAGAAATTAGTCTATTACATCCCGTTATTAGAATAAAGGAACTGATTCAAACGTCAACATCACAAAATACTGCAGGGTTATTTGTCATTGAATCATATAATTCAGTGTTTGTTTTTGAATCCAAGCAATCCGATATTACGTCATGGACGGAGGCTATATCAAAATCACGAAACTCTTTATATGAAAAAACCACAAGAGAATTATTGGAAAAAGATCCTGGTGGTAGCGCAGGTACAGTATTTGGATCTGATGCTGCTAAAAATGCAGCAACATTAGCTAGTATTCATTCACCGCCATTAAGTCCAGTTGAGAAAAGTACATCATCTTTCCCTACAAAAGAGGAAAAGCCAAAGGGAACTAAACATGATATGTTAAAAGATCTAGTTCGAGGCAAAGGACATGGTACACATCACAAAGCCAAAGAGGTGCCAAGCAATGGTCAACTATCTCATGGATTACCTTTGAAACTAATTCAGCAGAAATTTCAGGAGAGAAAGACATCTCCAAATAGTTCGTCGTCTTTAGTTGCAGCTACGGACGCTGCAGCATCCAAATCTTCGAGTTCTAGAAGCAGAAATGGTAGTGTGACTCGTTCAGGATCCTCAGTTGATGATGCTACACGCACAACTGTTCCAAGAGTCATAACTGGTATGAATTCGAGATTATTGGCTCGTAGTCACGATAGAAGAAAGAAAAAGTAAGTTTTGGTATATACTTCATTTGACTCCAAAAAAAAAAGTAGCATTATAATGTTGATTTTATGTTTGTCTTTAGTATTTTGTTTTGTAAATATTTTAACCATAAAATGTAGATATATAGATAAACTATAAGAAGTTGTAATAGACAAAGCTGCTTCTTGGGTTATGTTTTTATCCTACCACGTGATTGTATATAGGGCTCAATTTGATGTCAGGATGTAATCACGTGAAACCTTAAAATTGTAGCATCCATCGGTTAAGCCCACAGCACTCTAAAACGACTCTGACTTTTTCAAAAGTGAAATATCGCCTATTACCTTATAACTCTTTGTTCACAACCACATAATATTGAAAGATGGCTAAATTTATTAAATCAGGTAAAGTTGCTATTGTCGTCAGAGGCCGTTATGCCGGTAAGAAAGTTGTCATTGTCAAACCACATGATGAAGGTTCAAAATCTCACCAATTCCCACATGCAATTGTTGCTGGTGTTGAAAGATATCCATCAAAAGTTAGCAAATCTGTAGGTGCCAAAAAATTAGCCAAAAGATCTAAAGTCAAACCATTTGTTAAAGTTATCAACTACAACCATTTATTACCAACTCGTTACACTTTAGACGTTGAATCATTCAAAAACGAATTAACCACCGAAACTTTTTCTGAACCTTCTCAAAGAGAAAATGCCAAAAAAGTCGTTAAAAAGGCCTTTGAAGAAAGATACCAAGCTGGTAAGAACAAATGGTTTTTCACTAAATTGAACTTTTAAGAAAGTTTTTGAAAAATGTTTTGTATGATTAAGTTGTTTTGGGGTTTAATTTTGATTTTTTTCTATTTTGAGAGTGATTGATTTGTTTATTTTGATAATTTAATTATTTCTCCTTTTGCATTCAATTCTGACTTAACTCATTGGACATATTATATCCAGGAAGGGGGGGAAAGATCAAATCCTTTTCTTGGGGAAAAAAAAAAAAAAAAGGAAAGAAAGAAGAGTTTGAAATAGGATGATACATCGCCTATTAAAATAAGAGAAAAATGTATAATATATATATATTTTTCAATAAATGAAAAAGATATGAAATTTAGACGTGTGTAGTTAGCACATCACCACTTAAACGGCATCTCCACCATGCACTTCATAACCAAATGGTTATCAAATGTTCATTTGCTCATAACCGGTAAAACGGGAGGCGCTCAAAACCTCTTTCTACAAGCGAGATCCACGTTTTTTTTTTTTTGTCCTATCCTTATTGGGCTCTCCTCAATCTTCGCTTAATATGTCTCACGATATGCCTTGTAACGGAATATTTATGACAAGACACATTTAAGTGGCTCTTTTTACCCAGATAACGATGATGGCTTTGAACGGAAGTGTTAGGCGAAATAAAGTTATCGAAATAAAGTTATTGGAAAACGGTTTCAGGGAATCTAGAGGGATACGAAAAGTAGAGAATGGCGTTAAAAAGCAACTATAGGCCCACATTTTTCCGTTGGGATGAGGAATGTAGATCCGCATTGTGGGTTTGTTCCTAGTTAAGAATGACTTTGATATGCTATGCACACCTTACCGAGGATATATATTTTTTCTATCGGGGACATTTGTCCAAACGTTTTAGTGGCACTTTCATTTTGAATCAAAGCGATTGACAGACCGTTTAAAACGTTGGGACCGTCAGGTACCACAATATATTGGAGAAAGAAGAAGGCGAGTGTTATAGAGATATAATAAATTGAGGGATCATTATCCCTGTGGCTAAGATTCTAGCGGATAGTAGATAACCCATTTCAACGATTCAGGGGATTCGTCTGTAGTTTATGTAGTAACGTTGTAGGTCGTTTTTCCTATTCAAGTAATTAGTGAAGGAAATGAAACAAAGAAAAATCAAAAAGAAAAACGACTTTCTCTTTAGTTAATCAACAAAAGTTCAAAGCCAACACATAAGGGGTAATATCTGTTGCGATTATTTTGGAGAATCCAACTTGTTTAGAGAGTAGCAGCAACAGACTATATCTTCCCCTACAGATCTACCCAAACCTTTTCTTTTGTATACTTGGGCGGGAAAGTTCCAGTTTGTTTGAAAAGGTGAGATTTTATTAACCGCTACCAATTTTTTTTTTGGCAAGGAACCCGGGTGTGTCTGCTATATCTATACCATAGTTGTGATTTGTGCATATATACAGCTCTAGGGGCATATTGCAAGGAAATTGGCTGTGTGTTGTTGGTAATTAGTTGAGAGATAACGAAGAATCTCTAACAACAAGATGTCGTTCTTGGCAGATAATGTTTCTCTTGATGAGTTGCCACTGGTGGGTCATATCTTTATCAAAATATATTCGTTGTTACCAATAGAGAGCGGATTATCCCTCTTAGACGTCGAAGATGAGCCATTATTTTTGAAATCTAGAAGGGCATTAATTAATGTATCTAGTCATAAATGCAGTGACATCTTAAAGTATTCAATAATGGTGTTGGACAAGATAAATGAAGAAGATAATTATTTGCTTATAAAGCAAAGATCTCATCAAAGTTTATCGTCTATATTAATTATCTTAAGATTGCTTGCAGATTTGGCCAAAATTAATTGGGATTTCAAAGAACCACCTCAACGGAAAAATTCCGTTGAATCCACTCATTCGGCTAATTCAACTAATTCATCCAATAGTGCTGGATTTGCTAGTGTGTCGGTAGATTACCATACCGTGCGACCAAATCCATTAGATTCACAAATCGTAACTAGAGCATTCTCAGTATTATCCAAACTAAAATCGTCAAATGCTTTAGTTTATGAATTAGCATTTCTCAACGGTAGATCAGTACATCAATCCAATCTATATGAGGATTTAAATACAAAATCGTTAATTGATCAAATAGATTCAAATGCTGAATCTGTCTTCAAGTTTTTAGCTGCTTCAAACTCCATCGATTTCTTTGAGTTTACATTCTCCAAATTGAATGTCTTGAGACATAATATTGCAAATGATGGTGATTTTGCACCTTTCTTGGAACTAGTTTCAACCATCTATTTAGATGAAAAATTACTCATATTATATCTCAAAAAATTGAGAGCAAATCTCAATGGGATTAAGAAAGCAGCTTATCGCCAATTAGTTTTATCATTTTTCATGAAATCAGTAAAGATTTGGGTTTTCGCTAGACCTAATGAGTATTTAAACTTAGTTAGATCTAGTACAGAAGTTTCTGTTGAAGCTGAAACATTTTTTGATGAACTTTCTTTACTGCCAGATTTTTCTGTCTCGAGATTAAATCCAAACCAAACCCAGCAACGACAGTTTAAAACATCATTTAGATTTTTGGCCTTTTTATTAACATTATTCCCTAAATCTTTGGAAGATTATCTCCATCCTGATTCAAAGACTAAAACTGCAACTTTAAAAAAACTAACCAACTTCAGTAATACTAATAAAAAGCAAAAAATTCTTGCAAGTGTCATTAAAGTACTTGATCAACCACAATCAAAAGACTCAACTGAAAATATTCCTGTCTTAGAAAGTCTTGATTTTGTTGTTTTGATAGCTAATATAGCATCTTCAGTATACAGTCACGATCCAACAAATATTATCGTGCAATATACTTTAGCTCATGCTGATTTGATTTCAAAAGTTTTGGTTCCAATCAATTCATCAAAACCATCACCATTAATCTACAATCCTTCGTCGGTAGAACACCAATTATTCCTCGATCTCAGGCTGGATTTTTATTCAAGTTTATGCATTTTGAATTCAAACCAATTCATTCCAATTTTAATTGAAAATTTAAATGATGACAATGCACCTTTAGAGGCTCTAAGTATAACAAGTTCAATACTGAGAGTTTTTTCACAGACTCCTTCATTGAAAACTTCTAATCAAAGTTTAATTCTCAGTATCTTACCACTTTTGAGAAAAATTATGATAAGAATGGGCAGTTTAGTGAGAACAAGTTCTTACTCCCCATCGTTGAATGATGAAGACGAAACTATAAGTCTGAAAAAAACTGGTTCATCAAATTCGAGTGAAAATTATGATAAATACAAAGAAGTTTCAAAAACAACCTCTGTTGCACAATATAGCTTGAAGCAATCTTCAATTCCCTCCTCAAATACGTCTGTCAGCACTGCAAAATCAGAAAAGGTCAAAGATAATACGAAGAGTCTTTTTAGACATCATCATTCTTTTACTCATGTTACATCACAATATCAATCCAGTGATGATGCTAAATCTTTAGCATCTGAGAAAGATACTCTAAATCGAAATGCTAAGCTTTGCAGGGAGGTCCTTCTCAATGCTTTCAGTATATTCAAGAAGAATCCTCATTCTTACTTCTCATCTCTTAGTAGCGAACCACCTCAGGAAAGAATCAAAATTTTTTGGGAGGGCTCTTTTGAATTCCTTGAACCTTTGGTGATCGCAATCAATGATTCAGATATAAAGTTGTCAACCAGCGTTAAACAGTGTATTCAAAGCTTTGTTTCAGTTACATCTATATCTGATGATATTGATGGAGTACTTAATAGCTTTTGCGGTTGTACGCTTATAGCAAACACTTTGGCTATTTCATTATTAACTTCTAATTTATCTGAAGATAGAAAGAAAGATCTTTTGGAATACATTGTAAAGTTGTTAGATTATAGACAATTATTGAACACTTTATTGGAGAACAATTCTTATTATGATGAAATTCGACTACTTGAAAATATTTACTATGTTCAAATTAGCACAAATATTGAACAAGCTTTATTGTACTGTCTATGTACACCAGATTATGAAACATTTAGTTTGGTCAAAAGAGGTTATAAATTTCTAGAAATAGAACTGAGATTACATGCATCTAAAAATGATATCAAAGAGACTGATTATAATAGAGACTTTTATATCGCTTTAGCCAATGATAAGTCACTAACCACTGGTAATGTTGCTTTACAAAAGAATATTAGAAGATACTTCACTAAAATAAAAAATGGAACTCCGGCAGTCATTTCCGTCTTTTTGAAGATTTACGACAAATGGTATGACATGGCTAAATCCGATTACTCAGATTTATCACAATCTGAGTTAGTTGACTTCAGAAACTACGCTGGATTTCTAGCTGCGGTTTCAGGAAATTTTGTTGATATTGATGCCTCTGAGTACATAAGAGAAGAATTTAGTGATAAAATTGAAACTTTTTTCCACCAAGAATTGACAATGCTTGGTGAAGATAGTTTAATTACAAGGGAAAATGCGAAAGAAATCTTAGCGACTGAAACGAATGTAAAGAGCTATGCTACGGTTGTTAGGTTATTGACCCCAATTGTAGATTTGTTTGAAAGAAAAGCTGAAAACCTTTCAAAAAGAGACCTAATAGTCACTGAACATTTGATTACATTATTGAAATCAATTTTGGACAACGGAGGTGATTATACTGTTTTTTCTGTATCTGTTGATATTCTTCACTGTGCTGACACTTTGGGTAAGATAATCGATCGGTTTTCGGAATCAGATCAAACAATACTGAAATTGAGAATAAGATTGTCTTCTTTATTTTTGAAGATTCAACAAAATGATGATAAACTCGTCATTAGAACTGCTTATAAATTGAGAAACAAGTTTTTAAGAAGAGTCTTCAATTGGTTTGATCAATCTGTTGCTTATGATGGCAATTTCAATGACAATCATGATCTTACAAAAAATAATCAAATGAGTACTATTGGCAAAGAAATAGATTATATTCATATTGATATAACAACCGAGAGTGCCAAGGCACTGTCAGTTTTGTTAGATTCTTTAGTATTAGAAGCTCCACAAGTCATAAATGAACGTGAATTGAAGTCATCAAAGGCAAGTTTATTCAGCATATACTTCAATACTTTTTTAAAAGCTTTAGAAAGATATAGTGATTCAGATAAATTCTCTGTTTCTGTTAGACATAAAGTTTCAACTGTTTCAGAATATATTGTTACATGTTTGTCAAATTTGTTGAAATCAAATGTCGATGTTGGTTTATCATACGCTTTAGCTATAGGCTATCATACTAACTTACCTATTAGAATTTCATTTTTAAAGGTGTTCGTTAGCATTGTGGAAAGTTATACGGCTCAATCAAATGAAAATACTTCCTTTAAAAAGCATTATGTTTCTGAAGTTCTGAAGGTTATAATGGAACATCCAAAATTGATAACCTCTATTGGAAGAGCGTGTCCTTCATCAGATGCTGCAGCTTTAGCTTCTGGTTCACAATCACTTGCCAATGGATTAAATCAAAGTGCACCTATGGTTTCCTATCTAGTTGAAGAAGAGATCATGTATGGTAATAACTACGCCGATATATTAAGAAGAAATAGTTTTGCAAGTCGTTCTTTGTCAGCCTTTGGTAGAGGGAAGGGTTCTGATTACTTGTTATCAACTCTAAGACCCATTTTGACTGAAATAAGGGACTCTGAAGCAGAATTAGAGGTTGAAAAAATAGATTTAAATGATCCAGATGCTCAAAAAAACTTGAATAATTTTATGCACTATTTGAAGAAATTAGTAAATGTCATAATCAACTCACTTGATAAATTTCCTGTTGAATTTAGATTAGTTTGTAAAACAATTTCAAACTCTGTTCAATCCAAATTTCCCAATTATAGGTTGATTGCTGTTGGATCATTTATCTTCTTGAGATTTTTCTGTCCAGCTATCGTTAGTCCAGAATCTGAAAGGGTTGTTGATATTCCAAACCGTCGAACCCAAAGAAAGTTCTTGCTACTAGCAAAAGTTTTACAAAATATGGCGAATGGCTCAATGTCTACTTTAAGATGGCCTTTGCTGAAGACAAGAGAAAAAGATCTGAATGAATTGAACGAGAAGATTGCTCATTTCTTAGATGAAGTCACAATCTTGGAAGACGGATATACTTTTGAATTAAAGGAGCTGGAGGAAGTTGATGAGAATGATTACAATTTTTTCCATACCTTTATTTATGAGCATTGGCAAGAGGTTAGAGCTGAATATCTGAAAACCGCCAAGAGTTCTGAGGATCTTAAACTTGGTTTATCTATTGCTCAAGAGGTTAGTCGTTTCTTACAGGTTGCAGGTCAACCTACTATTACCTTTGGTTATGAGATTCCAGATTCTATTACACCTGAAACAAACAGTAAACTTTATGACTTCATGAGCAAATATTCTTTTAAAGATGTAGGGCCAGTTATTGAGAGTCCATTCATACGCCAAGGCACCAGTTCTGATGGAACTCAATTATTAGTATTCTCATATAGTGACTACGCTAAGGTTAAAGATACTAATGATGAGATAGCACTTTATAGAATATTCCAGGTTGCTTCGAAAATATGGGATCAAAAGTTTAACTTTATTGTCGATTGTACAGGTAACGATGGCACAGGTCTTTTCCCAAGACGTGCTTTGAGTTTGCTAGGTACAATTGCGACAGAGCAAATGACACAAAACTTGTTAGGAGTCTATTACTATAATGTTTCTTCCGGACTTTATCCTTATTTGTTAGCAGGTCTCAAAGATAATGAAAGTTTTCATCGCTATACTACTGCGAAGTACTATTTCCGTTCTGGTAACGATGACAAAAAAACAGTGGTCGATCTCGGTCTTTCTAATGAATCAATGAGATGTTACTCTGACGTAAGAGTAAAATTCACTGATGTTTCGTTATACCAACCAGATCAGGGTAGATTTATTCCAATTATCTTGAAAGTCGGGAATGAATATTTACAAATAACACGTACGACTCCACAGCATGCCAAAATCAAAGGTGAACTATGTGAGATTTACATTTATGATGTATTCCATTTGGATAAAATTGAGAGTATTGCGGCCACCGAGGTTACAACAGTACCAAATGAAATAACTATAAATTTCATGGGAGGAAAGACACTTATAATGACATCACCAAAATTCTTAGAAATACTGAGACTGCTCTATTTTACCAAAAATAGATCTAATCTATCTGGTGATAGCATGACCAAACGAGATGAGGAGAAATCAGTAACCGATATGCTAGGTCAGCTATTTAACGTTGTTTTTTTAGGTTTAACTTCTTCATCATCCGAAGTTAGATCGATATCATATAATCTACTTGCAGCTTCACAGAAGCAGTTTAAACTTGAAATAGGTAGAAATCTAGAGCAATTCCCAGAGGTGTATTTTCCAAGCGACAATAACTCATTTGTCATAAATGTATCACAGAGACTTGCTGAAACTTTTCCTGCTATTACAGCAGAATTCATCAACTCATTCTTCAAGGTTTACAAGGATACAATTACCGCTCGTCAACGTTTATCCTCAATATTTTATGTCGCACCATGGATACAGAACATTTATGAATATGTTTTCAAATCGGATGGTGAACACGGCCCTGTCTACGTTGCAGAGATTATTAGAAACTTCTTGGCTGTTTCCAAGTTGGAGCCTGTTTTTCTAAGTACTTTTAATAATGCCGTTTGGTCGAAGTTATGTCTTGAAGATAAAATTAGCTCAATTTTGGTCAATGAGATTGTGCTTTGCGCAATTGATCGTGAGGCAGAAGGCTCTGATCGAAAGAGTATTATTGCTCTGTTGACCTCAACGCCAACAATTGAGTTATGTAGTAATGTTATTAAGAGACTAAAAAACATTGCTCGTATTCCATTTCCTGATGAAAAGGGCAGATATTCAATTGCGTCTCATAGTAGTTGGATTGAAATTACTGTGTTGGTTCAAATAAGTGTCTCTCTATTCTTTGATTCTTTGTTATTTACAGAGATGTTCCTACCAGATATATTCTATATCATAACAATTCTTATTGATGTTGGTCCCTTAGATTTGAGAATTGCATGTCATCATTTATTGTTAAATGTTTTACAATCTTTCTTGACCAAAGAATCACTAAGCTATGAAGCCAAATATGTTGTAAGATCTTCAGTTGAACATTTCACGTCGCATAGATCAAGATTGCTGTTTGGCTTAAATAGAGAAAGCTCTGATAGTTATTTTGCAGAAATATCCAAATTTGCAACAAAAACTAATACACTGGAATCCTTAGTTGCTTCACTGTTAGAAATCATTGAGGTTGCAGGTACTGGAGAGCAAAAAACTGTTTGGATTTCAAGATGGAACAGATATGTCGTTGATTCTATAGGCAAGGAGGACAGTGTTTTAAAAGGGAGGGCTTTGTTACTATTGGGTGTATTATCTAAGGGGGGAGTTGATGATAATATGGCCAGTAAAGTTCTTGAAGTTGTCGCTGATGTTTCACAAAAAGATATTAGTGAAGCAGGCTTTACTTATCTCGCAATATGTACTATTTTCTCATTGAGTAGAATTACTGAAGGATTGTTAATAGATTCGGGCTTGTTCAAGAGTTTTTTCTGGCTTTCTATTGTTATTGTCCATTCAGATCATATTGCTTTATATCAAGGCGGGTTACAATTTGTTACCAAATGTTTAGAATCTATGAACCTAAAAGAAAAGTTCAGTAATGGAGATATTACAGATATACTTCTGTCTTCTAAGAAGATTTTCGGAAATTTAATAGAAGATGTTGAAAGAATGGATGATATTTTTCTTGAAAAAGATAATTTCGATCAAGTATTACTATACTATGCATCAAAAGGATTACAGTTGCCTTATGCTAGGGCTTCATCAATTGAATCACTCAAAGTTTTGTTTCATATTAGGTTTATAAATGAGTATCAAACTGCTGACTTTCCTAATGGTCGAGGCTCATTAAGCTATTTATTATTTTTGTTTCTTTTTTTGGATCGTGATGACTTAAAATCGACTCTTGACGAAGCTGATTTAAGCGATAACTTTATTATTCTTGATGAGTACTCTAACTTACCAAGTGTTTTAGCTGATTTTGTTTTAAGTGATACTACAAATTCAAATCTGGCATTACTTCAAGCAGCTGTTTATTTCAATCATGGTAAACCAAGTGAGAAGACTAGTATCCGTTTCTTATTATTATTAAGATATATTGGACAAAGAAATCCCAACCTACTATTAAGAACTTATTGCGAAATTAAGTTGACAATGAGGCGAATAATCAACACAAAACCAATCTCTATTGGTTTAGTGTCAGAGTTTTTTAACGTTTCTTCGATTGCTGTGGTACTGGATGATTATAGTGAAGATGATCAGTTCATTGAGGCAAGCAACTCCTTACTAAAGAAGTTGGGAATTTCAGGCATTAGGAATTATAAATTTCCATCAATGGATCCACTAGGGACCATATATGAGGCAAGTACTATAGAGAAGAGAAAAAGATCAACATTGTTGGGACCAATAATCCGTCGTATTTGCGAGACTAGAACAGAAAGGTCAAGTCGATGACTTTTATGAACATTCACTTTTTATAAATTTGTTTTTTTGATTTCACTTGTTCAGGTTGTTGACTTTTAGCTGTCATTAGATGCCTTTTTTTTCCCACATTCCGCATTACAGTTATGTTTATGAACTCTATAACATCTTTACTATAATAATAAAGGTGTATTTTAAATTTAATGTATAGAAGTAAGTTTTTTCTAGTAATCTGTTCTTTTGATCTTTATCTCATCTATACCCTTGATGCAATTTTTCAAAATCTTTCTTCTCCTTTTTATATAATAGCATTGTAGCTTTTGCATCTTCAACAGAAGAATGCTCAGCACCCTGAATATCCAAATTAAGTAATTCTTTAGCAAGTTTTTTCAAAGCTGGTGTTTTACCCTTTGCTAATTTTCTGTAAGGTAAATGTTTTGATGTATCCCTTATTAGTGATTTTGGATGTGACAATAATAAAGCATCCAAGTCATGATCTACTGCATGTCCTATTAACACTTTCCCATCTAGTAAATCGGATACTTCCTTTTGAGCTGTTTTAAAATCAATAGCGTCCTTCATGTGAGAGGGCGTAACACCACTAACCCAGGTTCTCCAATCAGTTACTCGCTCACGAGGTTTAACAAATTTGTCGTACACAGTATGCCCATGGAAATTCACAATGGATACTCTAGCCAATGCCGATTCTTTACCCTCAGGCCCTATTCCAACAAATTCACAATCGATAGCTAGATATTTGCCAACCAATTTTCTATTATTTGATAGGTTTTCATCTTTCAGTGTTGACGAGGGTAAATCATAAGCTTTATTTATGTCCACAAGAGATATATCATTATCTTGAGCCCATTTCGTTAAATCTTCAGCTTTAGAATTCTTCTGTTCATGTTTATCTAGATCACTTGTTATTTTATCAACTATCGATTTAGTAGTGGATTTCGGCTTTATTTTTTTGCTCTTTGTTATTTTATTAGTCTTCCTTTGGAGCTTAAGCCAATTCGATGACAAATTATCCTTTAAAGCCATTGTTGTAGAGGTCTTCTGTATGTGAAGGTATAACGCATGGAAAGTTATAACAAAATTTTCCGCGATGAGCAGGTTGGTGACACACACCACAACGACAACCGTATTATTCATAAGTTGATATGAAAATGTTTATCGTTATAAGAGGAATATTGGTTATAGAAATAATTTTAAGCATCTGTTTCAACTTTCTAGTTTTGAACTAAAAAAAATGTGACAAAGTGGGCTACGAATCGAAGAATATTAGCATTCTTGATAAGATATCAAAATATCAAGAATGCTAAGGCCTTAATGGCAAACTTTCTGGAAACCTTCAAACTTTGGTATATTGTTTCATGAGCTCCGAAATATTTATTGAAGTGCTCGTTAATACAGAAGCTATAAGGGTTGCGAAGAAAGAAATTGTATAGTGTAATTTACATTACATACGATGAGCTATCATGTGATTATCACATGATCAAAACATTGTTTCTTGTCACGTGTTTATCAAGTGAATGTGCTCCTGACCATGCCTAATCTGGAATTAATATAGATTGTTATAATACTGTGTAAATGATATTCGAAAAGCTTGTCTATGAATATTGATGACAAACCCTCGGGTTTTAATACTCTAACGGAGCCTGTTCTAACAGAGAGAAAATTATAGATATACCGGAAAATTCTTGCGAAATTGAGACTGGGTATCTTGAATTTTACGATCAATGATGTTTAGATTGAAAAAATTAATATAAATTTTATTTTTTTAATTTATAAATGAAGGGCTTGTAAATAATTTGATAAAGTGAAACATAGATTTATTAGCAAAGCTGTGTAGTTCTGTCTTTCTTGTTTGCGGAACTCCAATAGCAACTAGTACATTTGTGGAAAATCATATCTCCCTTTGTGAATGCACGTATTACTATTATTTGAAATTAATAGAAAAAGCTACAGGAAACAAATTAAGCCATATGCATGTCATTATCTTAAGAAACAGATTAGGTATTGATTCTATAAGCATTCATCAGTGTTTGTAGTTTATTAATTATTTCGTTTGATTATGCTGGATTTAGAGCTTCAGAATCATATCTTTTTGGCCCTCTTGTCTTCATTACAACAATTTTGAAATTTGATGGAACTCTTTTACTAACTTTGCATGAAACAATTTGGCTAACATGAAATTTTGAGGTTTTATATTTCGTATCATCCCAAATTTATTTTCATCTTTTGGCATAATATAAACATATTCAACATCAATTGATAAAGTTCTTTCATGTCTATTTATAAATGACATTGGTAATATTCTCTAAACGGTATATTTTTGATATTCTGAGACTGCTGGATTTGTAAGTAATGGGTCTGGACTTTTCAAAGAAAATCTTGAATTGTTTTTACTTTTAAAAGATAAAACTAATCCATGTTTAGTTAATGATGATGAGAATTATTTTGATAGATTACCTTTTGGTTGCCGTGAGTCTGATTTTCAAATTCATTCATCAAAACTAAGGTTTGGGGCGTTAGATTTGAATTAATAGTTAACGTTTTTTTATCAAGAACCTTCTTTTTCTGCAAACTGAGTTCTCTTGATTTTCTTTTAGTTAAAGCTTCTAATTTATAACTACCATCTAAAGAACTATTCAAATCATTTAAGTCTAATATAAAGCTTTCACCTATAGCTTTAAGACATAATCAATTGGATTTGAATTATTCAATTTTGTGAATTTCATTAGAATCTCATCTAATTTAGCACTAAACTCGGGTCTGAGATAATATCAGGAAATGTTTTTGAAACGTTTAATAGTATAAATCCAATAGTTTGAACCACCAAAACTGTTTTTCTAACTTTTAAAGTTAATTTGTTGTCATTTGGAAATAATACTTTTAAATTTAAAACGTCAAATTTTTTAGAAATATTTTCCCCAGAAACAAATAAATTATCTTCTAACGGATTTTTATCTTTAACTTTATATTTTTGACCAATTAATTCCGTTAAATTTGATTTTAATAAGGACTTCTCAACTCCTTCAGACTTATCAAATAATCTTGAGGTCAAAGAAAAATCATCAGTGGATTTAGTCTGATCATAATTTGAGGAACTGTTCACTTTTCGAAGATCTAAAGAATCAGACCTTTTTTATTTAACTTTAGGTTTAGATTTATCAAATGAATACTACCTATTTGAACTTCTTGGTGTTGAAACTTTTGAGGGAGTTCTTGAGCTTTGTAAAAGATGTGAACTTTGAAATATACTATCGATAATTTCACCATCATCGTCAGAAAAATCCGATGCTAATAAAAGATCTTCATCACCTGAGGTTGCAGCATTATCTCCATAGATATACTTACTATTGTTAAAACGATGTGAAGTATAATTTACATCGGAATAATTTTGAACAACAAGAATACCACTTTCTTCATTATTTGGATTTAAGTTTTCATCGAAATTTGAGTCATCATCAATATTTTCTGAGAGATCGTCTGTCATTTGGCTTTGGTATAAGCTTTCATCATAATCACCATCATCATCATCATCGCTATATTATCGAGAATCAAGGGTACTTGCTTAACTGATTCTTCTTTTATCGATAGCACTTGAGCTACTTGAATTTGAAATTTTGAAAAAACGTGCTTCGAGCTCATTTACTGTTTCTTCGGTAATACTGCACTTCCTCCGTTACTGTCTAATTCTATAGCTGCAAATGATCCCTTTACTGATTCAGCTAATCTCTTTTGATGTAATTGCTCTAATTGATTTTGAATATCATCCTCATCATCTCTTTCAGATTCTTCCATTATTCCTTGCCTTCCTTTGCAGAATTCAACCTCTTCGTCAGTTCGCCGTCTTCAAAAACGTTGAATGGAATTGGTAAACTTTCCAATTTAGTTAATAGTGCCCAAATTCGTTATCCATTGGTAAATTGATATGAGGCCTCATTAATCCTATGACTTCGGTCATCATCAGCAATAGAAACATATTGGAGCCTCAAATCATTTAATAATTAACTGGCATCTTCAGCTGTCATAGCAAACTCCTTGATATATTTCAGACAAAAACTACTAAAATAAATCTTTAGTTGGTTATTCGAGAGTGTCCCCTAACATTAACCACATCACATGGTTTTCACGTGATTAATAAACTAAATTTAATTTAACTTTTATCCAATAATATTAATTAAAGGAAGTATCTATAAAGCGTTTTGAATTACCGTTTATATCCTTATATATAGATAAATATACCCCATTTCTCTCTTTTAAAACCACTTCTTCCGTATAAATTGTATCAACCAATTAGAACGTCAAAATAACCCTGTCGAGACCTCGAGGAAAAAACTACGGAAAAAAGAGAAGGGGAATCAAATATACAATTATTATACAAATAAAGTCAATTTAAAATGGGTTCTGCTTATACTATCTTGGGTAAAACTGTGCCAGCACACTATGTATGTTTGGTGGAAATTTATACTGCGGGATTTTTGCAGTGAGGACTGGAAGATTAAAGAAAGTGAACTAACAATATGTAGATTTCAATAGCTACTCTTAGTGCAGCATTATTAGTTGCTTTACCAAATCCATTTGCATCATCAGCAGCTAATACTCCAAAGATCAATGCTTCATCACCAGAAGAGGAAAAATTCATCAAGTAGGTTTAACTATAAATTTCCTTTTTTTTTTATTTTTTGGAATACTAATAAGACTAGTGATTATTTACAAAAAGCTGAAGAAGCTGCTAAAGAAGAAAAACATTAGATTTTAATATATTCTACGTTATACATATAAGCAACTATTTGTATTGTAGTACCAGAGACCTAATCTTTAAATAAAGCATCGTTTGATAATGGATCAAGAGCTAAAACGTTGTCTCTTTTCTTTAGTTTTAATGAAACTGCAGCATCATGTCTTGACTTGGCTTCTTCCGCTTGCTTTTGCTTTACTTGAGCTCTAACGAAATTTGGACTGACGTATTGTTTGTTTTCATAAATTTTTGGACCACCGAATGAACCTTCTAATATCAAAATTGGAGTTAAAACAAATCTTGGGCCAATTTCAACTAATGAGATATCTGAATCATCTCTATTTTTAACGTCATCAGCTTGTTCTAAAACTTGGTAGTTTCTAATCCAAATCTTATCATCAACTATTGAAAAAGAGGTCACATGATCAATAAACGGTTTAATCTTTCTTGATGATGGTGGTACTCCAAATGTATGAATAAATAACTCCTTCATTAACTTATGATGAGGTTCATCATCAAATGAGGCATCAAACGATAATATTGGTCTTGAACCTTTCAAACAATTCCCAGTGAAATTTAGCTCTTCAGTATTATGAATATTTTGAACAAAAAATTTGATGGTAGGGCCATTTGGTGGCTTGGATAACCAGAGATATAAATCTTGATGTTTCCTAGCCTCGAAATATAATATGTTATTACAGTTATATAGCTCTGCAATCTCGTTCAACTGCGATAGCTGTTTCTTACCATCTAACTTTGGCTCTTTTCTGGAATGTGGTAATAGTGAGTATAAATCATTGATTAGATAACGATGTCTGAAAGTGATACCTCTTGACGATATAAGTAACACTCTTTGTTTATTGATATGACTCTTATTCTCTTCACCTTTAGTCCCACGGCCTGAAAGAACCTTGTAAATGGCTGACATCTTTGTATAAAAACTATTTATACTTAGTTAGCTTAAAGGTGAAATTTTTTTCCTAAGCTCATCTCCAACATAACCCGGCCTTTTTTTTGGAGGTAACACTCCAACTGGCTTCCTTCTGGAAGCGAAAACTTTAGGCAGAGACCCCATCAAGAAGCTAGACAGAGCATTTGTTTACTATGTCTTCAAAAGAAGAGGAGATATTTAATGCATTAGAGAATGGTACTTATAAACATGCTTTACAGTTATGCTCAAAGTTGCTCAAGAAATCACCACATGTGACTTATTACCAGGTTTTAAATAACTATGCTTTGCTGATATCAGGTAAGGAATCGGAAGCTGTTGAGAATTGTTTGAAATTGATAGATAAAATACCAAATGACACCAAGTCATTGGAATTGTTGTATTCGATATTCCAAAAAGCTGGTAGATACCAGGAAAGTTTACAGATTTACGAAAATGCTGCGAAGAAATATCCATCATTTGATCTATTAACCAATTGGTTCCATCTTGGGTGTGAGACTGGTAATTTGAAGATCCTGCAAAAGGCTTCAATGGCATTGAAGAATTTCAATAATCAAAGGTTGTTCAACCTTTGGGCAAGCTTCACTTTATATTTAGCATCGAAAAGTGATTATTCCACCGATTTAGAGAGGAAATTATTTCCCAAATTAGGACTCAAGATAATAGAAGGGTTGAGACCGTTCAAGAATGAGCAAGAAATTTATCTTTTGGTTAAACTATTACAACTTAATGGATTGGATAGACAAATTGCTACTGAAATCTTAAACTTTACGCAAAATGATAAATTGGATTTAAATTTACAGATTTTATTGTTTGAGTCATTTGATAAACTCAAAGATTATGAAAACTTATACAAATGGAGTCGAATAGTCTTGGATAATTATAAACTGGATGATTTTAACACCTGGAAATTCCTAATCAAGAGCTCGTTGATTCTGAAGAAAGATATAGGTGAAGTTATTAAAAATTATGATTCGAGAAACTCCTATTTGGCTAAAATTGAATACGATTTACAGTCAGGCTTAGATATTCATGATTCAGTTTTCAATTATTTAACAAAATTTGGAGTTAAGACTAGTGCCTTTTTCGATATTAAGATCTATATACCAAATATTAATACCGATAAATTTCTAACCTGGCTTGATGAACAATCAATTTCTGAAGGAGAGCGTGGTTTGATCTGGGAGGTTAATGTTACAAAATTCAAGGTTTTAGTCAACAGAGATTTATTAAGTTCGAATGAATTTATTTGGGAAAATATCAACAAATTTAACAAGTATAAACAATTATTGGCCAAAAAGAGTAAAACTGATCTCTTTCCTGGGGATGAGTTTATCTTATTCATAGTTCAATCAATATTAACTCAAGATTTCTCTATCAAAAACATTATAATCTCGATTATAATATTAGAAAACACAATTATTGAAGATGAACATGAATTTCATTTAAGACTGTGGTTGATTCAGTTATACACTTTAATCAATTCTCACAATCAAGCTTATCATCACTATAAATCCTTAAAGATTAAGAACATTCAGCATGATATATTTGATCATTATTTAATTTCAAGATTAGGTTCAATTTATCCCAATACAAGTTACTTAAAGCAAAATATTAAAATATATCAAAGTGATGAGACCGCGTATTTTATTAAGGTTGGATTCAATAAGGGGATTTTTAATAAATTAGAAGGAATGTTGGAGTTTCAAAATAAGTTGAATAATTCATTTACCAAAAGACATAGTATCTTACAAGGTATCAAGATTGGTAGAATATTAAATGATAAAAATATTCTTAAATTTTTCAATAAATTTGTTATACCATCTAATATTATTGATAATAGAGATTTTAAGATCTTTTGGAATATTGGTATTGATGAAGAATTATCGTTTAAATCAAAAATATTAGCAAATATACCAAATGATAAGTATGATGAAGTTCAGTTACTTCAGGAGAAATTGATCAAAGGAGAATCTATTAATGCTATAAATCTAGAAGGTTTAACCAGAGTTGAAAAATGGTCATTTGAATTACTCTCAGAAATTGTTAATTTTCAAAATGGTTCGACTGATAAAATTAAATCACTTTACTCAAATGTACCATCAGTTCCGGATCATCTATCTTGGGAAATAACTCATACTTTAATTAACATTATAGAAACAACAAAAATAGTACAATCAGTTCTTTCTGGATCTAAGATACCTAAGAACCAATCGAATGAAATTAAAGAATTAAATTTGAATCTTTTACAATCTACAAGAGAAGAGACAATTCTTACTAAAAAGCATGAAACCAGTGAATCGATACAAAAGCTGAAGCTGCAAATCCGAGGAAGTGAGATCTTGAAGCAATTAGATCATCATGAATCGATTAATAAGTTGTTAGACATAATTTCTTATTCAAATAATGAAACTTTTAAATTATTGAGAGTAATTTGATACCCAAGAGGTCTATACCTACATCATATTACACAAGGTTTCTATATTAATATCTTTGTAACATTCAGATGAGTAATAGATAATATCCAATACACAACTTCACCTAACTACGCCGATTATGATTACATAATATCTCACTCTTTTATCTCATCTAATAACGAAAGCAGTAATGTCAAATCTATAAAAGTAACACCATGCTATTCCTAAAGATCTGTAGACTATAAGAATACCATCCACAACCATAAATAAAGTAATATTTAAGCAACTTTATTTCATGTATGATATTTTCATAATGGAATCTGTAGTGTCAATTGTCAAAAAAATATAAGGAAGCCCACGTTAACTGATCTAGGAACAAATCACAAGAAATCGTCTATATAATAGTCCCAATAATGACATCGTTGCTGTCTCCAAGATCATCAGATGGTTGTGTTCAATGCTCTACACCTTCGGACTGTCCAACTTGCTCAAAAGGTGAAACTTGTGCCTTGACTATTCAGACATGTGAGCAATGTCCAAGAACATATTGTAAAGTGATTCAAAGCAGTGGGAAATCAGGGATATCTAAGGGTTCTATTGGTGGAATAGCTGGGGGAGTAGTTGGTGGTATTCTGGTGCTAATGGTTGGGTCGTATCTTTTTTACCAGTATTATTTCAAGAAGAAATTAGCATTCAATAGAGTTCAACATAAAGAATATTATTTTGATGAGGATATTGAAATTAACTTCCATCACAACCAAAAACAAGAGTTGGAGAAACCTTCTACAAGAACCAGTTTGGCTACAACGGTGTTCACGAGGGCTTCCAATATCATTCCAATTGCATATATTCCTGGGGTTACAATTGGAACGGGGAATAAAGTTAGAGAATCAGAGTATTCAGAGAGCGGAACTCTATCTGAATATGGCGATAGATTTTCTACAGCTTCTATAGTAGGCAATCCTGCTTTAACAACAACTGCAATAAGGGCCAAACCTAAGCTGGTGTCAGTTAGCCCAAACAATGAGAAGAAGAAGTTCGAACTACAACAAGATCTGATTGAAGAAGAAAGTGATGATGATGATCTACGGTCCAATAATGAAGCAAGTGAAAATTATGATCCATTTATTATCGATGATGATAACAAATCGATAACTTCGAAAGACTCAAGGGGAAGTGTTCTTCTAGAAGTCGAAATAGATACTAGTCCATTTGATGATAGTTTCAATCTTAAGGAAAATTCATAAATGAGAGAAATAATCATAAGTTACAACTTTGGTGTATAATCTCAGTCAAATTACCCGATTAGGACGGTAGGGCCAACAAATTTCTCGAAAATTCATTCAATATTGAAGAATAATTAAATATTACAAGTGTCTCACGTATTTCTCATATAGAAGATGGTGGTCAACAATCCTAATAACTGGCACTGGGTTGAAAAGAACTGTTTGACATGGTCAAAGGAGTACTTCGCTGAGAATTTGGTTGATTTGAAGTTTGAAGATGAATCACATGAATTGAAGATAAGCTCAGTGACAATTAGTGGTGATGCTGCTGTTAGCCAAAGGAAGGGGAAAGTAATTTGTATCTATGACTTGGTTTTAAGCTTGACAATAAATGGGACTGATAAGTCATCAGATGACAAAATCAGTGGAGATTTGAAAATTTTAGAGTTTATTCATGATGAGAAAGATTATGAATATGAATATCAAAACTTCAGTAACTATAAAAGTATTGTTCAAAAGGGATTTTTGCCATTGATCCAAGAGAAACTATACAAGTTTCAGCAAGACTTGATTGATGCTCATTCAAAAGATATTCAAGAATAAACAACTTATTGGAAGAAGTTACATTGTTCACAAAAAATACATCTATATAGAATTAATAAATAATCATTCATCAAATCCCTCGGGAACTCCCTTTGCATGGACTGTATTCTCTCTAGTACAAACATATGCACCCCCTTTAGGAAACTCACACCATGCATAACCTCCATTTTGAATGTCTTTAATCAGTTTATAAGTCTCAACACTATTATAAGGTAATCCTGTTTTAGGATCAAAATACATGGCAGGCTTACCACTAATTAAACAGATTTTTTTAGAACCATTTGGTAAATAGATTCCAGTTGGTGGTTGAGTTTTTAAAACTATTTTTAGATTTTGTTCAGTTTCTAATACAACAACTTCCTTCTTGATCTTGTCATAATCACCAAACTTAGGCAAATTTTCCAAAAAGTTGAAATCAGGTAAATTAATCTCTGTTTTTAACGATTTTAAGTCTTGATCTTGTCGTATTCTCATAATTGTTTCGACATCTTTAAACCTTCTTGAGGCTGTTAATAATGATTCTTCACCAAATAATAATTTTTTAATGTCATCAACTTTTAATTTATTTTCGATGGAGACATAGTTGACTCCAACTTTCTGCTTTGGCCCTTGGTATATAATTTCTGGAATTTCGATCGGTTCTGCCGAAGGCTCTATCGATAAATCTTTAGCTTCAGTCGGTTCAATAGGGTCAAATATTTTAGCTGTTTCAGTGACTTCTGCAAGCTCAGTAGATTCAGTGACCTCTGTTGTTTCATTTACCTCTGTTTGTACTTCAGACAGTGTATCATGTTTGATTTCTTCTTTAATTTCGTTTATTTTAATTCCTGATCCATCATTTGTAGTTTGATCCTCTTCAATGTTAAGTTGATCATCCTTTGTTGCAATTTCATCTCTAGCTTCATTTGTGTTGTTGATTTCAACTTGATGATTATTATCAATTTCATCATTGCCTTCAATTCCCTTTTCATCTTGGAATTTATCTTTCGCACCCACTTCTACAGACCGATTATCAAGATTCTCAGCTTCAGTATCAAGCTTGATTTTTTTTCTATCAGGTCCATCAATATTTTCATTGGTTTCAGTAGAGTTTTCAATGGTAGCATGCTGCTTCCCTTCATTTAACATTTCAAGTCTTCTCTTTTTCTCCTCTTCTTTCTTTCTTTCCTCTTCCTCCTCCTTTTTTTGTTTTTCGCTTTTTCTACCTCTTCTATCTCTTTTCTTTAATTTGTCTCTTGTTGATAAAAATTTCTCTAACTCATGCTCTTCAACAATCTCAACAAATTTGACACAAGTCTTCAAGCTTATAACATTTTCTAGTTTTTTTCTTTTACTTAATTGTAAAGCCCTTCTTCTTTCTTGTCTATCAACTTCTTGCTCCTTATACTTATTTAATGTTGAAACATTATATTTTTCAGTTTCTAGAGCTTCAGCCAGTCTCTCCTCTTGTGTCATCTCAACATATTCCACTCTAGCAACAGGCTTGAAGCTTTGTCTACGAATCTCTTCATCTTTTAACCTTTCAACTAGCTCTAGCTTATTCTGAACTGCTGCACTTCTTGATGATTGACGTCTTGAATCCAATAATAACGTATCTGCCTTTGGCACTTCATGATGCTCCTTCTTCTTGGGCTCTCTTTTAACTATCTTCGGCACTTGTCTTGCCTTTTTCTGAGCCTGTCGTTTATTGATTCGTTCCTCCTTTGCTAATTCTCTTTCACCAGCATCATCGTCTTCTGACGTGACGTCTGAGTCCGAGTCACTGAACATTTCATCGTTGTCCTCCACTCCCTCTTTCTCTTCTTCTTCTTCTTCTTCCTCTCCTTCCTCCTCTTCTTGCTCTTTTTCTTGCTCCTCCTCGTCGCTCTTATAACCATATTTATCGTTATCACCCACCTTAAACTCGTCATCATTCTCATCTTCTTCAAACAACAAGTCAACATCCTCTACAGCCTGCTGCTGCAGCAACAACTGCTTCAACCGAGAGCCAGCATTGGCTCTTTTCTTTCTAGTTGCAATTAAACTGTCCATTATTTTAGCATAAATAGTAGGGAAGATACTTTTTTTTATTCCCTCCGAGAAACCTTTTAGTGAATGCCCAAAATGAGCAGAACAATTTTTAGAAGGAGCTTCCATTGTGCTAGACGGAGTCTTCAAAAGAGGACTGCGACTTCGCAGGATGAAATGGACCATTTCAATCAATTGGCGTCGAGTTGGTGGGATGTTAATGGGCCTCAAAGGATTCTTCACAAGATGAACTTGATTCGAATGGACTTTATAAGAGAAAGTATCAGAAATGATTTGAAATTGAATGAAGATGATGAAGAGATATATGTTCCAGGTTACAGCCTGGGTTTGCTACCAGGGGATGTTGCTAAACAGATTTTAAGGGAACAAGAGAATAAAAGAGACGAATTGATTAAAAAATTCCATTGGAAGGCTTTAGATATTGGTTGTGGAGGTGGAATCTTGTCAGAATCTTTGGCAAGATTGAAATTCATTGAGTCTGTGAAAGGTGTCGATCTTTCAGAAGAGGTTCTTGCAGCTGCCAACCATCATAAATCATTGGATCCATTAATTGATTCCAAGATATCTTATAGCCTGACTGCCATTGAAGATATCTCCCAGGACGAAAAATACGATGTTGTGACAATGTTTGAAATGCTAGAACACGTTAATTTGCCCAATGAAGTGTTACTGTCAGCCTTGAAACATGTTAAACCTCAAGGTTGGCTATTTATTTCTACAATCAACAGAGACTTTGTTTCATGGTTTACAACTATCTTTATGGGCGAATACGTTCTAAAAATCGTACCAAGAGGAACTCATCATATAGAGAAATATATAAATCAGCAAGAAATTCAAGACTGGTTTGATACAAAGCCAGAGTTTAAGGTTATTAATAGTAAAGGTTGCATTTATTTACCGTTTCAAGGTTGGTCGTTTACCTCAAACGCACAGTGTGGTAATTATTTTATGGCAATCAAAAGAATCTCATGAAGCAACTTCCTTCTCTTTGGATATAGGTTCATCAATAAAAGTTGGAACATCATCATTCTGTAAATATGGTAACGAACCTGTAGTTTCCTCTTCATACTCAATCTCATCCCCTAGTGCCTCTAGCTCAGCATCCAATTCACTCTCACTAATCTCATCTGGAACATCATAGCTTGTCGATAAGGCATCTTGTAAATCATTAGATTTTTCAATTAAATCAAGCATTTCATCTTGTAAATCTTGGATCTTATCAACATCAATCTTGCCATACGTTTTCTTCAACTGCTTGTTCGTCTGCTTCATAACATCAACTGTCACCATCGTATTTTTCAAGTTATCAGTTGTCATCTGTGCTTGGGTCATGTTCCAACTCTGTGTTTCTAGTTGCGACTTTTGCGATTCAATTTGACGTCTCTGTTTCAACAAATTGAGTGCCCTCTGCTTAATAGCATTCTTACCTGCACCATCTCTCATCCTGCTCATCTTTTGTTGATAAGTTGATAATTCTGCATTAATCTTACTCAGCTTTATATCTAACGACGAAACTCTCTCTTCAATCTATTCTAATTAGCCAAAAGAACTCTCACATTACAAAAACTACTCACACTTCCAATAGCATCGTTCAAAGAAGGCTTAGGATCAGTATTCTTTGAACCAAATAATCGATTCATTCTTTTGCCTTACGAGATAATACTTGAGAAGGTCACATTTATTCTAAAAATCAAAATGTCAAATTACTTAAACTCTCATCAGCCTGGAAAAAAACTGGTTCTTGGTGCTTTGTCTCGTTAGATTGGCCATTAAAGGCAATTCTATCAGGTGTGTTTCTATATTTCCATGAGGTTCTTGTGGATTGGATGATCCCTTCGGTCGATAGCTCAATTAATGTCGGTTTAATATCAGCTGGTGATAATCCTTTTTGTAACAATTGAGCAACTAATCCACTCACAACTGGGCTTGCCATGGATGTACCACTGTATTTGATACTTCGGTCGTAATTATCCTTGTTCAAACTTTCAACTTCAACTCCACTGGCAAATATATCAACCTTATCACCATAATTAGAGAAAACAGCTATTGTATCACTTCTATCATCTAGTGCTCCAACAGTTATGGAATGCTCTGCACTCGAGGGACTGAAAAGAGATGCTCGAGTATTGGAGTTACCAGCTGCAGTCACTATAACTAATCCAGTCTTGAAGGCTGCATTAACAGCATCATTTAAAGCTCCACTGAAAAATGAACCTAATGATAAATTTGCAACTCCAATGGCATTCCTGGAGATCCTATCCTTTGTGGCAAATTCAATTCCTTCTAATATCTTGATTAAATCCCCAGATCCTTGTTGATTTAAAACTTTAACTTCTATAAGTTCGACTTTTTTAGCAACTCCAAAGGTTTTAGAACCTAGTATCCCTGAAACATGAGTTCCATGGCCATGGAGGTCTCCAGTATCTTCATCTTCAACAAAATTTGCACCTCTAATTGCCCTGTTTTCAAATTCTGGATGATTAATATCAATTCCTGTATCAATAACATAGGCAACAACACCATCTCCAGTATAATCATAAATATATTCAAACTCTTCAGTTTTCTTATATAACCCTTCACGAGATGAAAGCCTTGCCAAATGTCTAGGTGCATTGCCTTGTCTGATTTTATCGTCTTCGATATAACTATGTGACTCGAATATTTTGAACTCAGAGTTTGGCAAAACATCATAAACTAATGGATTTTCTTGTAACTTGGTCAATAGTTCATGATTCAATTCTGCTACATAACATTGAAAGTCACCAATAGTTATTGTTTTAAGAAATAATGGCTTAAAATCATTTGCGAAAACTTCATCATGATCAAATAGCTGTGATAATGAAGTGGAATCCTTTAACTGAACTATATATTTCTTTGCAAGGATTAAAACTGGTAATAATAGGAAGAATAACATTCTAGGATTCTTTCCTTGACTATTGTGAGTGACTTTGGATTTTTGGGTCTTTTATATACACAAATCCTGGGTCTTTTATATACACAAAGCCATTACACAAAAATATAACATATATTCATAAATATAAATACAAAAAATGAGAACTAAAATAATGAGAATCAAAGTCGCTTGTTAAGTTTGGTATTGATTTTAGCCAATTCTTCCTGGTATTGGAATTCGTAATCCGAATCAATATCAACAATTTTATTGATTCTAAAATATTTGACACCAATTTTTTTCAAGGAATAATTAATTGAAATAATCATATCTTTAAACGACCTATGTCGGTTCTCATGAAAATATTTACCTATATATCTTGTTGGGCGATATACTTTTGAATGTTTGGTTGATTGACTGTTAATTGGACTAATATACCTAATTCTTTTAGTATGCCAGATTGGTGCTAATTGAATAACTTCTTCTTGATTCAAATCACAACTGCATATTGATTCATCAGATTCTGGATGATTAAGAAAAGTATCATACAACTGATAATTATTGTCTATTGATCCATTGTTATTTGTTTCAACAGAAGTTATTGATAATAGATCAGTACACGTTAAAATAGATTCTAATTGAGGAATTTCAGAAACATCAAAGATCAATTCTTCTGATGAAGATAAAGTCAATGAACTTAATTTTGGAGTTGACGGAGGTGTTAAAGTTTCATTAACAAACTGTGATTGTTCAAAAGATTTCAAAAGACAAGTTGCATTACAACTATCGTCACGAAAAAATTGAGGACTTTCAGTCATAATGTGATTAAGCTTCTACATTATATTTCAATTTCGTTATCTTATATAGTTATCATAAACAGAAAATTAGTTTGGAAACAGAAAGCCCTTTAATTGTAGTCAAAGTTCCTTCTAATCACAAAAAGACTTTCCAAAAAAAAAAACAGAAAAATCATGGAAATTTTTTAATATCCATAAGTATGGTTACCACTTAACCAGGTGTTTAACATGTTAAGAGCAGCTTTTGGTTGATCATAGGGAACCATATGCCCAGCATCAAAAACTCTTAAAAATGTCAACCCTCCAAAGCTTTTAACCTGGCCAGTGACTTTACCATTTTCATTAATCCAAGGTTTCAAAAATTCCTCTCTATAAGAATCACCTAAAATCCAATCTAAATTGTTAGTCCAAGCATTATTTCCTAACCAATTACAAATGAAGTCTTTATCGCCTGCATAAATTAATACAGGATAACCTTTTTCCAATAATTCTTTAATAAAGCCTTGAAATGGTTTTGACTCATCACCTGTAACAGCAAACCCTGCAAAGACATCATCACTGCAGCCTTCATACTTAGTCACTTCCGAGCCTAAGGCTTCTTGGACTTCTGGTAAGTTCATATATTGCTCAACATATTCTAATCCTTTGTAACATAAGGATGTTCCTTCATCACATGTTCTTCTAACATCATAAACGTTTAACCCAGTTTTTTGAAATGGATCTAATAGGGCACTTGAACAATAAAGTGTTGCTGGGACACAGGCAAATGCATTTTGAGATGCATAACATGCTTTAACTAATCTTGCACAGCGAGGATAATTTCTTTCCATTTTATCACATTCTTCATCAGATAAGATTTTCTTATAACCCCCAAGCCCACAAGCCATTGGCTGATAATATTTATCTTGAACCAAGGCATCTGTTATACCATTACCAATCAAAACAGATTTTAATTCAAATGATCTGTCAGCGTGGTTAATAATTTCAGATGCAATTGCAGGAATATAATGACCAGCGTAAGACTCACCGGCAATATGGAAATCATTGTCACTAAATTGATTAAACTTCTGAAAAAATAGTTCTAAAAAGATGAAAACATCCTTTGCAGCTGCATAACTAGTTGATATACGATCATTCTCACTGTAAGAATAACCAACATTAACAGGCTGATCAAGGAAAATAACGCTCGCATTGGAATTCCATGAATAAGGATTATAAATTGGTTTCAAATCTTCACCAATTGAAGAAGGCCCCAATTCAAAAAATAACCCTGTTGTAGACGAACAACCTGGACCACCATTTAACCACAAGATTATAGGATCATTTTTAGGATCATTCCTCGACTCAAAGAAGTAATAAAACAAATGTTTATCATTAAAGTCCAAATAACCAGTATATTGATTAACAACGTCTAGACCTAACTTATCAGGATTTGTCTTTTTATATCTCAATTGATGATCTTTAAATCTTGAATCCACCAACAGATCAAATTCTGAATTTTTACCCAATTCTTGTAATTTTGGCTTTGGACTAATTTGTTTACTATTGAAAGAATCAACTAATCCGTATAATTCTTTAACTGAATGAGTTTTAGCCAATTGTTTCCAGGTTTGAAGGACTTCCGGCTCACTATTAGAGGCCCCTGCATAACGTAAGAGTGATTGGAGTGATTTGAAAGATTCTTGAAGAGTCAACTGTGAAGGGCTTCCACCAAAATTCAGTGAAATTGCAAGGCAACTTGCCACTAAAATTAAAATAAATTTCATCTTTTAGATCATATAAATAAACTCTTTTAAGCCCTATAAGCTTAAATCAAATTGCTCTGTTAGGAAATATTGAGGTGTTTGGATGTTTAGAATGGTACGAGCAGTTTCAATATAGACATCTCGAAATAAATAATTTGTTGAAATTAGTGCGATGGGAAAATGGTTAAAGGGATTTTTAATGGGAGGGTAGTGGAGAAAGAGAGTGATAATAGGAGTGATAGTGAGAGCGAGAGTGATGAAGATGCTGTATAGGAGAGAAAGTGGGGGGTTCGATTGGTCTTATAAGTGAGAAGGTTGAGAAGGTTGAAAAGCCTAATGAGAGTGATTCAGAAGAAGACGATTCAAAAGGGGAAATCCCAGTAGATGATGATTCAGAAGACTCAGACTTAGACTCAGAGCCATTACTCAAACCAGTCTTTTTATCAAAGACCTGATGGACCCACCAGTAATACCCAAGGAAAATCCTTATGCTAAAGAGCATACTTTGAAAACAATAAAGACACATATACAACAAAACATCGAGTATATAAAGCACCTAGCATCATCAATACAGAATTTTGGAGGAATGATACTGAGGATGTAGATCCAGAAGCTGAGAAGGCTAACCGGGAACTAAGACATCTACAGAGAACAAAACGTGATCGTGAGCTATTGATTAAAGAACAAGATGAGCTGGAAGAGCTTGAAAATAAAAGGTTGAGAATCGAAGAGGAGCAAGAAGAAGAATTCAAACAAGAACTGGTTTAGGAACAAATAAACCTAAAACAAGGCCATCTGGTGCCTTCTTCAAAGATGAAGAACTACTTCAAAGAGATCTGAGTGAGGCAAATGAGAAATATGATAAGTCTTTACTACCTCAACGTTATAAACCAACAAAATAATTATGGTATAGTAAACCCCAGTGTATAATTCGCGACTATAAAAAAAGAGATGGCTATCTTTATCAAATCTCCATAATGAAACAGTCAAGTTTGGTTCCACTTCCGTCAGATCTTCCTGATTTCCTTGCTACATATTTACCAAGGTTAATCGATGATAGGCCATTTGTTACTTTGACGTATGCTCAATCATTAGATTCTAAAATTGCAGCCAAACCTGGTACAAGAACCAGTATATCACACCCAGAGACAAAGACAATGACCCATTTTCTACGATCAACGCATGATGGGATTCTTATTGGTGCAGGTACAGTTTTAGCAGATGATCCAGGGCTTAATTGTAGATATACTGAAGATGATAATAAGCACACCCCGAGACCCATAATTATTGATCCAGGGTTTCGATGGAGTTATAAAGGTTCAAGACTTGAATCATTAGTGCTAACTAATGAGAGCTTAGAACCGTGGGTCATCATTAATGATACTACTTATGAAGCTGAGAAAGTTGCTTATTTAGAAAAAAGTGGTGGTAGAGCCATACGACTACCTTCATATAATGGAGTTATTGACTGGAGAACTTTATTAGTTGAGTTGAAAATCCAGGGGATAGATTCCGTTATGATTGAAGGTGGTGCAAGTATAATTAATCAACTGCTAACTAGAAATGATATTGTGGATAGCTTGATTGTTTCAATAGGTCCTACATTTTTAGGTGAAGATGGTGTCACAGTTTCTCCACCAGAAAATATAATATTAAGAAATGTTAATTGGTGGATAGGTACTCAAGATAGTATATTGGCAGCTACCTTATAATAATGTAATATATCGAGTTTTAATACAATTTAATATTTTTATAAACTTTTTATCCAATATTACAAAAAAAAAAAAAACTATTAACAGAACCCCTTATAAACATACTCTATAACTTGCATAACGACCACTAGTTTCACTTCTTCTTATGATTTTAACAACTTGGCCTCTTTTTAATCCCAAATAACGAGCAACAGGGTCTTCACGTTGAATACGAGGAAGCTGACTCTCTTTTAATCTATATCTCTCTAGTAGTTCCTTCTTTTCGTCATCTGATAATATGATATGTTTTGGTACTAATTCATGATGTGTAATATTTACAATTAAGTCATTTTCTTGGAAAGTTTCAATTGATGCAGGTGCTACTGTTGGAATTAATTTATTGGCAGAGGAGGTGATACCATTTTGATAAATGAAGATACCAGTAGAGAAATTCTTTTCACTAATATGAATAATAAAATTTTTCATAGTTTTAATACCAACTGATGCTTCATCACAGAATTCAACCCATAATGAGCCTAATTTAGGGAACTTTTGTAATAATTCAGCATCTGGATTCGCTTGGAATGACATTAATTTCCTTTGTGGTCTACCCATAGCATCACAGACCCTTGATCTAAAATCTTCAAGACTTAAATCAATTTCATCTTGTGTGATAAAATAACCTCTATCTCTAACCATCTCCTTGACTGTTCTGAAGGCTCTCCACAAACGGGATACCGTTCTATCATTCTCTTGATCCATCGTATATAAATATCTTAAACGTTAATAAGAGAGACAAACAAGTCACAAATTGGTAAACCCTCGTACTTTTTTCCAGCTGTTTATTAGCTTTTCAGCTCTAGAAAAAAAAATTCTATCTCGAAAATAAAAATAAAAAAGGAAATATTCCTAAAAAGGAAATATTCTGATATTTACGCTAACAACAGGTTCTTAAATTTACGCCACTCTCTGCCTACAGGTGTCCTAAGTATCATCTCTCATAAAATTTGTCTTCCTTTCTTACGTCTATAAGTTATTACTATATCACCACTAGATTTCCAAACAGTTGATCTAAGAGTGGCAAGGGTCATTGAATTGGATACAACTTTCCCATGACATAGAACTTCTAACCATTCTTCCGGATTTTCATGATGTTGTAATTCTGGGGGTTTAGTCTCTAATCTGTCAGTTATGTAAGATAGGATTTTTTTAACTCGTAACATGTTGTAAGCATTTAATCTTGCATTGCCATTAATAACGTTTGGTAAGTCAGATTCAGACTCATCTCTTGCTATGGTGAATCCCACCTTCGGAAATTCCTTTATACTAAAGAGATTTTTTAATATAAAATTTCCAACCCATCTAGGTAGTATTAATTCTAATGATTGATAATCTAAGTCTGACAATTGATCGCCATATAAGTCTATTTCACTACTTGAATTAATGACTTTTTCATTAATTATTATAGGAATTTCACCAGGTAGTGATATGGTTGGCACCTCAGACGATGCTGGTGGTGTAATTAATGAAGTATGAAGTGAATGAACATGCCCTATAGAATCATACGCATTTCTAATTTCTTGTAATAAAGATATAAATGTATCATTATTCTCGTTGTGTGATGACTTCCTGCTTGTATCTTTTGACGTAGGTTCTGAGTTTGGTGGAGTTATTGGATTTGTCGTATTATCGTCAGTTTGTTCCTCTTCTGTTGTACTACTTATTGGAATTGCAGTTTTACTAGCTCTTCTGCTGAAAATTTTCAGTTTCCTAAAGTTTGAGGTTGTTGATTCTGTATCTTGTAGAGCCGCAGGTGCTGTCACTGGAGGTTGTGGTAATGAGGATAGAGACTCTGATAGTTTATTTTCAAAACAAAAATTATTTTCATCTGTTGGAGTCCCTGTTGTTGAAATAGGAGGAGTTTCATTGGAAGAGAATCTTGTTAATAAATGCAGCTTTGAACTACTTTTAATATCTTTAATTCTTGAATCTCTAATTTGTTGGTCTATTGCGATTTCATGTGCCAAAAAATCTTTAAATATTGACAAAATGACTATTTTACCTAAATTGTATCTTGTTTCTTTATCCAAGTTTAAACCATATTCTTCTAAATCATCACCATAAACCTCTGTATTAGTGAAGGTTGATTCACTTATAACAATGAATAGTTTTCCAGCCCTTATGCCAACTCGACACCAAGTTGGTAAAATTTCATTAGTTTGATATTCTGATATAGCATCTTCAAATCCAGTAGTCGAACCGAAATTCTTTAACTGTTTAAACTTTATCATATCCCATAAAACAACTTCATCTTCTGTATTTAACGTAACAACATAACGTCTGTTATTCAAAACTCTAGATTTTATCAAACCTGAATATCCCTTTATGCTTTTTGACGGAGTTGTCCAATTTTTCAAATCAGAATTCTCCATTGATGAAGTCCATATTTCATTCTGATATTTTTCAATTGAAAGCAAACCTTTGGAACCTTGTGCTATTAAGGTTGTTTCTCCATCAAGAGTTTTATGTAACGAACCTTTTGAATCACCACTTAAAAATTCATCAAACTTATCATCATCGGAATATAATGACCATATTGAATTCTCAAATTTGAAAGTTTTCAAGATTTGATTAGTTCTTAAATCCCATAATTTAACAGTTGAATCTGCAGATCCAGATAGCAGATAGTTTTCATCGCTTAGAATCAACGATTTTATCGTATCATGATGGCCTTGAAGAAAAGTAATCGGTTTAGAGGTTTTAGCATCAAATAATATAATATTTGAACCATTATCACCGAATGCAGTTAAACCAACATTATTAGAGCTTAGCGAATAAATTGAACCTTTATCTGAGTCCAAATCATTGTGGTAACTCGACACTTTGACCTTTTTATTGATGTCCCATATGTTAATGGCTTTATCTAACCCACCAGACACGATATGATCATAACTTCTAGTCAATGCTTTGACGTAATCATTATGATGACCAATCACTCCACGCTCCCCAGTGTTATAATCCCACCATTTGACACTCAAGTCTGAGGAACACGATACAACAGCATCATTGCCCCAAGGTATAACGTCATTGACCCAATCTGTGTGTAGTTGGAAGTGGTTTCTGATACTCAGATCACTATCATATGCTGCAACGACCCCATCTCTTCCACCTGTGAACAAGTACTCTCCCTTCGACCTGATAGAGTTTACTGGCAGAACATGACCCCCAGCATTACCAGTACCACCAAGCACATAACTCAGACTCTTACAATTGGTTCTACTCATCTTGCAAGGATCTTTTATAAAAAGCGGGATACTACAATCTATTTTTTTTTTCTCCAAACAGGAACGCCAAAATTTAAAGAGAGAACAGAGCTGAGAATGAAGACTTTAACCCAACAAGAGAAGGAGGTTGCCAGTGTGAGTTTGATGATGTGATACGCTTAATGATGATGGACTAATATCCGCCTTTTTGCAGCAATTAAAGGCAAGGCTTTGGTTGGCAATTGCGAAGATCGTAGAGGAAGAGGCTCAGTTGATTGAAGGAGAACAGAGAATATCAGCAACTCCCAAATTTGTTGCGTCTTTGGTAGAGTTAGTTTATAATCAGGCAATAACGCTGGGAGAAGATTTGGAATCGTTTGCAAGACATGCTAAGAGAAAGACAATAACTTTGGAGGATTTCTTTATGGTTACGCGAAGAAACGATGACTTGACAAATTTGCTACGCGAGCATCTGGAGACCTTAGATGCTGTTGAGGAAGGGGAGGCTAGAAGGGCACAGAGATGATTTGAATAATGAACACATGTATAATAGTTTTAGGAGAAGCTAAGGAAGCGAGACAATGCCAAAAAAACCGGTCAGAAATTGATCATAAAAGGGTCACGACGAGAAAAAAGGGGGCCAACAACTGAGAGTAGTCAATTATCAGTTACAATAATTCTTCTTGCTAAAAGCTCTCTTTGACATAAAATTAAATAAAAGATTAGTATAAGAAGTCTCCAAATTAGGGAAATTGCCGTATTTGGCAAACCAACAATCTCGAAGAGAAAAAAAAAAATGTTACTGGAAGAAGTTGAACAAAGTTCAAAATCACCACTAAAAGTTATCCAAACGATGTTTCGAGGTTGTTTAGGTGTGCTTAGAAGCTTCAGGGTGCCCGTGAGATTCCAATCAAGTGTGGCCAAGAAGATACAGCCAATACCGGAGCTTGAGATCAAAAGAATAATACCAACTCATGCGACTTTTTATACACCAAATTCAGATCACGAGAACAATTTGAACGTTTTAAAGGAGCTTGAGCGTAAATATATTACATTGCCAACTATCTCTGGAGCCGAGGGGAAATGGTTGACGTTACAGCAATATGAACCTTTAGGTGGTGGTGAAAAACTGAAACCAAGTCAACATAAACATTTAATTACGTTATTGAATAGATTAAACGCAATAGATCCACAGTTAATGCCAATTGAAGTTGAAAATGTGTTGAAACAGTATTCAAGATCTGCCAATATTAATGAACAAGATAAAAATATAAAAGAGTTGGATAAATTTGGTAGATCAAGAACTTTAGGTGGTAGAAAATCTTCAAGTGCAGTAGTTTATTTAGTTAAAGGTTCAGGACAATTTTTGATTAATGGAAAATCGTTGAATTTGCATTTCCCAGAATTAAAACATAGAAGTGAAATTTTATATCCATTCAAGGTTATTGAAGCCGAATCTGAATATAATGTTTTTGCAAAAGTTTTAGGTGGTGGTCCAACTGGTCAAGCCGGTGCAATTGCAAATGCGATTGCTAAAGGTTTGATTATTCACAATCCTTTACTAAAAAGTAGATTGTATAAAGCTGGATGTATGACAAGAGATCATAGAAGAGTTGAAAGAAAGAAACCTGGTAAAGTTAAATCAAGAAAATCGCCAACTTGGGTTAAACGTTAGGTTTATACATGTATATATATTTTATTAATTACTTATCGTACTATTGTATTACAAGGAAAAACAAAGAGCTATCAATAAAACTTATAAAAAAAAAAAAATCAATAAAAATATAAACCTTTCCAATACAATCAAAGAGAACTATTCTCCTGAGCGCCAATATACGCAAGCCCAAACAAAGTGAAGAGACTTCCAACAAGTGCCCCAATAACACCACTGATAAGCTTTGATTTCCCTTCAACGATATATGGTTTCTTAAAGTTTGGTTTTAAAATCTCATCAATTTCATCAAATTTCCTTTTTATACTATTTTCTAAAACCAAAGAATCAACTTTATCCTCATCAACTTCGTTTGATTCGTCGCTAAATTGATAATTGTCAGAGTCTAATTCACCGCGCACATAAGAATTAGACTCAAAGTCTTCATCACTATAAAGTTCACAGACATCATCACAATGGGATTTCCAATACCTGTAATCTCCATTATAACGATTTTCATCAAATGAATCATCTCTAAGGTCATAAGTTTCATCATCTGTAAACTCAGCGTGGTGTTCATCCTCATCACTTAAATTAAGGTCTTCATTCTGATCAATAAACGCACCTTCATCGTTGTAGTCCTCATCTTCACTACTAGCATAAGAATCATCATCATCTTTGATTAATGATTTAAGAGTATCCAAATTTGACGAACTCACAGCCAAATAACTTCTATTCACAACAACTTTCTCTACTGGGTCCTCTTCAGGAGGATCAAATTCCTCATGTTCAATTAAATCATCACTCATTTCTACTATAACAATATAAGTCTACCCAATAAGCAATTTATCCTTAATTGCCTCTATCAAACTGACAGATTGTCGTGTCAAAGATGACACATTCCCAATTAGGAAATTCCTGTATGGAACTTAGTATCAATATAAATTGTGTTTAGAATTCCTATATGAAAGAGATATTAGGGGAGATGTGAGTTTTAAGAAGGAAGCTGTTGATTAATATAACGGAGTAGTCTTCATTGTCGTGAAGAATAAAAAAAAAACTACTTACTTGAAAAAATGAGAATTATATTTTAATCCATGCTCATATTCTCGTTTCATGAAAATATTTAGTCTTGACAATGGCAGACCACCATTTTTTCATTCCAGATAAAAAAGAGGCCAAATATTATTCTCACCAGTTTATATAAATTAACACCTGGAACACTCTCCTTCTTTTCCTTTTAGGTAACCATGGAACCTCAATTAAGAAAGTCCAAAACATTTTATACCATTCTGGAAGAGGAAGTGTTGATGTTATTCCTAGATTCTTACTTGGGTGTAAAAGACCATATTGTTTGGAACCAAGAAACAACCAAGAACAAAGAGTGACAATCTACTTAAATAGAAAGCCATAAACCACAAGCCCAATGCCTCACATAAATCAGGTAAACAGATACGGGGTCATATCAAGTATAATATATAGCAATGAAAACGGCTAGAAAGCCAATCTGTAAGACCAAATCTATTACCAATAATCCATTATATGTGCTTATAGTTGTAAATTGGACTTACCTATATATATCTTATCATATTACCTAAGCCTTATTACCTAAGCACTTTCTTTTTTTTCACAGACTAAAATTGACCAAAAAAAAAGAATGTGTTGTGAATAGAAGGTCCTTTTAGACGCCGTGAAAAGATGTTTAAATGTGAGTGGAATCTTTAATAGTTTTAAAGTGGTGATGAACTAACATTCTGTAAAGGGAAGACTGGGATCCAATCAAATTATTCGCTAGCTTCTAATCCAAGTTTCCATTCCGAATTATGGGCAGTTTATCCAGCAAGGCATAAGGCAACAGATAGACAAGTTTCAGTATTTATATTTGATAAGAAAAAGTTCGAGAGTTTGTTGGTTAAGAACAACATCATCAAGAGGAATGATAAGTCCATTTTTAATGAGGCTTATGAAGTTTTAAGAAATCAAGTTTCAAATCTAACAAAATTTCGTCATCCAAATATCCTGACAATAATTGAGCCGTTAGAAGAACATAAGTCAAACTTCATATTCGTTACTGAATATGTAACTGCTTGCCTAAACACCGTACCGCCTGAATTGGACGATGTTAGTATCCAGAAGGGGTTGCTGCAGATTTCCCAAGCTTTAGGCTTTTTGCATCAACATGCTAAGTACATTCATTTATCTATTCAACCGAATTCAATTTTCATTAATGACAATTCGGATTGGAAATTGAGTGGTTTCGGCCACATTCAACCAATTGACTCTGAGAGTTATTTTGTTAAGCAATATGATCCAAGAATGCCAAATTTCATTAATATTAACCTAAACTATTCAGCTCCTGAGATTATATATGATGGTAAAATATCAATAGAGTCCGATTTGTTCTCCTTAGGTTGTGTCATATATTACTTATACAATAAGGGAGAAGGTTCCATTATAAATTGTAATAACTCAACTTCATATTATAAAGAAGAGTATGAGAAATTTGAAAGAATATTGAAACAAAACAATCACCAGCAAATTTTTAAAAAAATTCCAGATACTTTGCTAAATGTTTTACCAAATTTACTCAATAGATATCCAAACCAAAGAATCTCGACAGAGGAATTCTTAAACAGTTCATATTTCAATAATCCATTGATTAAAACAATGGTATTTTTAGATGAATTTCCGACAAAAACTGATGATGAGAAATTGATTTTCTTGAAATCTTTGGTTAATTTACTACCGTTATTCCCCGTATCAATATTAACAAAGAAATTTTTACCAATTTTATTAGAACTATTAAATAATAAAGTCTTAAACTTGATTCAAATCACCTTGAAAATAATTTTAATAATAGGTAAAGATTTATCACAATTGTCTTTTCATGATAAAATCTTTAATGTAATCTCTGATGATAAATTGTTACAACTTGAAGAAGCACAAATTGTTTTATTAGAAAATTTAGATATCTTAAAGGTAAAGGTTAAGCATGATGAATTCAAAAAGTTATTATTGAAACTAGTTGATAAAACACTGGATTTAAAAAGTAATTTTCAGGTTCAAACTAAAACTTTAGAGAGAACTGATATTATTTTGCAAATTATTGATTTTCCAAATGTTAAAAATGTTATTTTTCCAAAAATTTGCTCCATTTTTTCTAAAACGACTTCACTGAATGTTAAACTAAAGACTATAGATTCTTTTGTCTTACTGATTGAAAAAAAGGGTATTGATAGATTTATTATTAATGATACCTTATTACCTTTATTGAAATCAATGAAGACAAGGGAAGCCAAAATTTTGAGATCTGTTTTAAAAGTATATAGAGCTTCAGCTGAAGTTTTAGATGAGGAACAAATTGTTACATTTATTATACCGCAACTTTGGATTTTATCAATTTCAACAACACTATCGACAGTAGATTTTCAGGAATATACCAAAGTTATCAATGATATTGCTCATAAAATCCAAACAAAACATTTGGAAAAATTAAAATCTTTAGAAGGTACCAAATTCGATGAAGAGGAAGATGATGCTGAAAAATTTAGACAATTGCTATATGGTAAAGAAGATGTTCAACAGCCACAAACTAAAGATATTCATAAAATATCATCATCACCTTTGACTCCGAATTTGAATAAGAAGAATTTTACACAATCAACAAACTTCAACCAATCTCCAAGTTTTAGTCAACAACTGTCACCTTCTAGTCAAGGATTAAAACCTAAAATAGAACCATTGTCATTAAAGCCTAAAAGATTAAATAACAATCATAATTTTGGATCTCAATCATCGGAAGTACCGAAGGTTGTCAAAACTTCACATGAGACTAGGACTCCATCAATTTCCAATGATACTTATGACGAATTCGAAGACTTTGTTTCTGCCCCAAGTTCTAATATTACTACTCCAAACCTTGACTGGAGTTCCGAAACTAATAAAATTGGAGGTTATCAACCGCTACAACCTTCAAAACCTAAACTACCCCCAGGATTTTCAGAACAAGTGATTCAGCCTAAGAAAGCTTCATTTGATTATAATAATGATAGTTGGATATAACATTATAGACAAATAGTAGAACAACATATATATTAATTAGATTTGTATTATTGAATATCTTGAATATAATAATTCATATTAATTGTAGTAAAAATATACCGATAAGGCAATTTACCAAATCAGTAAATAAGTATACAAAAATTTTATTGTATATGAAGTTACAATAAGAAACTGCATGAGTTCAATAAAAGAGATTGAAAAGAGAAGAAGACAAGTGCTCAAACCTCTACTTGATAATCCATTTCCTCAAGCACAGTTTCCTGTCATCGAGGCTGAAACTCAACTACAGATACTAGAATTTCTATTATATATTTTAAAAGATATTGGGAACTATAGATCACACAAATCAAATGAACCAGAGATACTAAAAGTTTTAAAATTGGGGTTTAATAGCACAGTTAAGTCGTTAGAGAAGCAAGCAAAGAATCGAGTTCAATTACCAGTAGCTTATGTGTTTGTTTGCAGGTCAGATATAACACCTGCATTACTTACAGCACAGCTACCAGTTTTAACATTTACTGCTAGTAAATACGATAAAGTCAAATTGATTCAACTACCTAGAGGGTCTACAGATAAGATAGAATCAGTCTTGGGATCTAAGACAAGTATAATTGGTTTGATGAAATCAGATTTAGTACCAAAGGATTTTCTAAAATTATTAGATTTAATTCCTGATGTTAAGATTCCCTGGTTAGAGCATATAAACTTCATTGAGCCTAAAGTTAAACTTCTGAAAACTACAGCCCCAATAATACTTAAAAACAAAGTTAAAAAATGAGTTTGTGATTCTTTAACAACCTATTTACTGTATGTAATGACCTAATGAACTGTGATGTTGATGCATGATTCGATGACGAAGTCATTGAAGAAGATTTGAAACTTGATAAAAAATTATTATCTATAATGGGAGGCTTTGTTTGGAAATATCGAATATTATCCATGTGGTTATTTTCAAGATAATTATTGGCTTTGTGATATGACCAATCATTATTAATCTTATTTAGATATAATAAATTTTTAGCTCTCGTCATACCAACATATACTAAATTTTTCTCCTCTAAATCTGTGCCTTCAAGTTTAGCATTTGCTAAAAATACAATTGGAAACTCTAAACCTTTAGCAGAATGAATTGTACTGATTTTAATAGATTCCTTATATCTTGAAATTGGCAAAACCGTACCATGGTTCTGAATAAAATAGTCAGCGAGATTGGAATCTAAGGGCTTCATGTCATTTGCCAATTTAAGAGTCTCGTAGAAATCTAATAACTGTTGAATTAATTGCTGTTTATCGTTAAAGGTTTTGATGGTTTTGGAAATTCTAGTTCTTAGGCCTAACAAATCTCCTAATTTCATCAAGTCTTGATATATTCTCTTGGGATTATCCATATCAAATTCAGATCTTGTCTGTTCAATTAAGGAGACATATTGATTGAATTTTGGATTTTTCAATTCTAGAAGATATTGGTATAAAGGCATCTTTCTTTTCTTGGAATCTGCAAACAGATCTCTAATGGTAACAGGTCCAGTTTTTGGCAACAATCCCAGTGTACATAAAATAGCAAAATCTGAACTAAAAGGATTATATAATATTCTAAGATAATCAATTAGATGATATAATTCATTAGAGAACCATGAAGGATTACCAGATAGTTTGAAATGTGGAAGACCATGATGGGTTAAAACTTTCTTCACACTCTCTAATTCTGCATTAGTTCTTGCTAAAATCGCAAAATCACTTTGCTTTATAATATTATCACTTTCAACGATAATTCTTTCGATTTCAGTGGCTATAAATTCATAGCCATCAACTGGTGTATCAAAAGCTTGGAAAATAGGTAAAGGAGAACTTGGCTTAATAGTATCAATATGGTTTATTTGATTAATTACACTGTCAGAGGCCTGAATGATTTCAGGAGAAGATCTAAAGCTTTCATTCAACTCTATTTTATCAATAGCTTTGAAACTATTTAGTTTTTCATTGACGGTCTGATTCGAGCCTAAAAAGCTATAAATTGATTGATTTGGATCGCCAGCAACAACAAGATGATTACCTTTAGAAACCAAAGTCACAAGATCAAAGATATCTTCATACATATCCTGGAATTCATCAACAATAGTTATCTCGTTATCTAATTGAATCTCCTTGCTTTTAAGTAGAACTTTAACCCTTGTTAAAAGATCAGCGTAAGTAATAACATTCATATCATTAAGAATTTTTTTCAGATTTTTGATATCAGCCTCTGACACTTTAAACTGTCTACTTATAACTCTGATCACAGTGTCATTTATCTCTGATTTATTCAGTTCCTTGACGACTCTTTGAATACTATATTTATTGAACTGCTTTTGATTCACTAACTGTAGTACGGTTCTCCAACCTGAATCTTCAATGATTTCTAAATCTTTAACCTTAGGATCGTATTCTAACAAGAGTTTATGACAAAATGAATGGAACGTATTGACGTTCAACTGTTCAACCAAATTTTCATTACCAATGACTTGGTTTAAACGGACTTTTATATTATCAACAGCCTTATTCGTCATACTCAAAACTAAGATCCTTCTAGGATCCACGTGCAATTCTCCAATCAAATATGCAATCTTATACACCAACGTAGTTGTCTTACCGGCACCTGGTCCTGAAACGATTTGTAGAGTACGATTAGCATCAATCTCATGTTCTATTACTTCCCTTTGGGCTGAAGTCACCTCGATCTCAACCTCGCGTAGCTCAGCAGGCATTGGCTCAGTATATTCTACCATCTCATAATTTCTAGTTTTAAGGTATTTTGTGCGGTGTATCACCAAGTTTCAAAATTGTTACAAAGCTACAAAAAGATACAAGTGTGAGAGCTATTTATTTCCGAAAAGCAGCAACAAGCAATTTGAAATGTTCAATTTCTGAATTTGCCAAAGGTCCTTCACACTCGCTTAAAAGTCCATAAACATAAGAGTAGTTTGTGTATAAGAACTGTTCTGATTTGGTATTTTTGCTTAACTTCGTTAAAACAGACTCAAAATCATTTCGTAGTCTTTGAACACTATTATATAAAGGTTCTTGAGTCGTTTCTGCATGAGTCTGTTCAAACGATAGCTTGAAGAAACCATAAAGTAGGTTGGTGAACTGTATTGTTAATGGATGGGGAGCATTTGGCTTTACTTCTGCTATTGAGGAACTTTTTGTACTTGATCTTTTCATATTCTCACAATTAACATCAATAATTTGTTGGAATTTTGGCCACAAAACAATCATTGTAAGGTTCAGATAGTCCTCCAATACTGGGATTCTTCTCTTTTGTAATTCATATATCAGTGATTGTGATAATCTAATCAGTATCAAAACTCCAAATGAATCATATGTGTTCAATATCAAGTGTTTTGTAAAATTTGTACCTAATTGGAAAGTTGGATCAAATATCTGTTCAAAAACTGCATTAGCTTCGGCCCCCAATTGGAAAAATTCCATTAAAAATAAATACTCAACTGATCCATTATCAATTAGTGCTAAATTAAAACTTCTGAATCCAATCTCAATATGAAATGTTAGCTGATTATTCTCAGCAATTTGCGCTAATAGAACAGTAGGATCTTCAGCTTTTATAATTTGTGCCCTTCTACCTATTGCATATTCAGCTATAGTGTTTTTTTTCAAGAATGATTGTATACCACCAATAACATAATTTTTATCATATTGATAAATTTTCAGTTTCTCTAGTGATTGTAAGTACCTTTGAAAATGGCTTTTATAATACCATCTCATTGTATAAACATATGCTTGTCTTAATTCTAAAGCTAGTGAAGGTTCATGCTTCGATAAATATTGAAAAATTTCTTTAACCTTTATCAAATCTTGTTGAATGACTTGTGAAGGCGTCCCAATAACTCTTAGCCTTTTTATCTTCAAAATAATATAATTTTTAATTCTATCTAAAATCTTTATATGTAAGTTATTTAATAATATACTTAAAGATTCTAATGATTTTATTTGAGAAAATTCTGGATCTTTTTGATATTTCTCTATAATCTGAAATTTATCACTTAAAAATTGAATGTTTTCACACCATTTTGTCGTAACGTCCCCGTTATAGATATCTTTAATTATATCAGGTGGAATTATCAAATCAGATATAATTGGAACATATTTTCGTTCTAATCGTTCTCTTCTTGTCAAATCTTGCGACAACGTGACAGATCTTGATTTCAAGCTTTCTAACTCTCTTGAAACTTGTAATAATTTCGAATTGAAATCTTTCAAATAGTCACTTAATGGAGTTATTAGCTTATCAAATAGTTCCACTGTTGATTTGAATTCTAGTAATTCTTCCAATTCAGTATCATCTATACTGATTACCGAAGAGCCTCTCAAATATAATATCTCTTCCAATGAGCTTTTATCCTTTTCTTTAACGAGCTCATCAATTGGTAAATCACCGTCAGTTAACTCAATTGAGGGTTCGAAACCATTGGATCCTAAAATCTCTTTCAATTGAGTTAAAGGATCCTTTGCTGATTGCTCACTTCCTGAAGGGGGCTGCTTCGAGATCGATAGCCTCGAGATTCTCCTTTCAGTTCCATTTTCAGTTTCACTCATTCTTAAAGTAACCTTCTTAAATGCTTTGTGTCTCCATTTCTGATATGGGAATTAAAAAAATAAAAACCCCTAATTAGGAAATATCCCTTTTAAGGAATACCTATATACATACACTACATGCTTAATTTAGTTCTATTTATTTAATCTCGGAAATTCTTGCTATCAGAGCATTCAACTGTAGGTATGAGCCAACACCTTCAAGAACTCTCATATGTGTGATACCGATTTCTTTCATAATTTCCAGCCTTTTACTCTCACTGATTTCATCTAAATTCTTTGTCACTTTGAAGCTTGTAGAAGCTATATCAATTGCTGAATAACCTTTATCCCATAAGCTTTTCAAATATCCCAAACTCTCGTCAATATTTTTTTCTTGAACTACACTCAGTATCATTTTTTTGATAACTAATGGATGTGGAGAATCAACAATTTTAAAAACATTTTCGCCATTAACAAATCCAAAACCTGCAACTGTACTTTGCAAATTGTTAATCGCTTGCCTCATATCACCTTCTGCCGTAAAAATTAAGGCTTCTAATCCATCATTCGCATATTTGACATCTTCAAGTTTTATAATTTCTAACAATCTTTTTAATACTTCCTCATCTTGTAACCTACTATATCTTAAAATAGCACAACGTGATTGTAGTGGCTCAATGATTTTATTAGATTGATTACAGGCAAAGGCAAATCTCGTAGTATTCGAGTAAATCTCCATAGTACGTCTTAAAGCTTGTTGAGCACCAGGTGTCATTGAATCGGCTTCATCCAAAATAATGATTTTATGACGTCCTGGAGGTAATTGGACTTTCTTTTGTGCAAATTGTTTAATCTTATTACGAACAACATCAATACCTCTATCATCAGATGCATTTAACTCTAGAACGGCATCCTTGTAAGATCCCCCTAATAATTCTCGAGCAAGGCAGTGTATTGAAGTAGTTTTACCAATTCCAGGCAATCCAGATATGATAAGATGGGGTATATTGCCATCTTTTGCTATTAATTTTAAACGTTCAATCGTTTCAACATTGCCAACAACATCCTGTAATGTTACTGGTCGATATTTCTCAACCCTAAAGTATATTAGTAGATGCGTATAAAGGGAATTCCTCTCCACAATAACTCACCAAGGCAACTCAAGTTTCAATGCGTTACTCATTGTCAAAGTATTATAGGAAGGTCTTTAACCAATTTCGCGTGTTTTTTCCAACGCGAAACAGTAAAAAAAAAGAATATCAATCAATTTCGCGAATATATAAGACCCAACTGACACATAAAGTAAGAAACTACATGGAATAAGTTTATTTACAGTCTATTCATCGTCTTCGTCTTGAAGATGTTGACTCTCCGGGTCATTCTTTTCTCCAATCAATTTTCTTTGAGGTAGAACTACTTCAAATGCCTTTTTCCAGTCTTTGAATTCAAACCATTTTAAAATCAATTCCACAACATGAGTTGTTGTTAGAACTCTTCTACCCATCAGTTTTATATATTTGTCTATTGGCAATCTTAAAGTCTTTATGCCTAATTTTTCAGCCTTATCACGACACAAATTTTTGTAACGACCTTTATCAACTATACCCCCAATGATATAGGTTAAAGAAGGATCTAATTCATCAATAGCCTCATCAGCATCGGCAGATAAATAAACACATTTCGATGCATCTTCAGGTATAAATTCTTCTTCTTGAAATCTAACATCGGTCCAGTTGTTATGATTAGAATCTTTTAAGTCTTCGTCAAATCTTTTCTTCAGTAGTTTATTGAAAGATGTCACTTTTAAGTCAACTGTGTATAATGCATGCTTATTAGATGAGTATGATCTTGTAATTTGTGAAGATAATGATGTTCTTTCCTTTTCGGTCATTAAATCATCAAAGTCACAGTCTATTACAACAGTAGCTCCAGATTTACTTTGGTCTGTTGGGATTTTAGGTTTTTTACTTAAAAACTCTTCGGGAATTGGCTCACCCTTATCTATATATTGTTGAATTCTTTCACGACGAGCTTCTTTTGCCTTGATTTTCTTTTCTTTACGGATTATCGCAAACTCTGCCTTACGTTCCTGGAACTTCAATTTCCTTTGTTGTTTCTTCCATTGTGATTTAGACATACCCTCTGGAATCACAGGTCTCCCCTGCCTTTCACCATCTTCAGGCATCTTTATATAGCTATAAAGAGGCATAAATAGTGTAAAATTTTCGTAAATTTCCCATTGATTGGTGTTTGGATGTGATGAGATCAAGCCTTTAAAACCAAAAAAAAAGGTAAACACAGAAATTAGGCGTCAAAAAATAACAATATCAACAACATATGACTGATAAGGGCGACTGTATATCTATCACTGAGAAGACATTCGATCTTTCATTGGATGATGGTGACTATGGTGGCGACCTCAGCTCTACGGCGGTTGATAGTCCTACGATTCCAGGTACGGCCATAGCCAATATATTAGATGAGACGGTGTCGAAAGCTAAGAACGATTTAACGGTTGCGAACTTGAAGAAGTCTATTGAGATTTTAGGTAAAGTCAGCGGCAATGATAGTGTTATTGTCAAAGAGGATAGCGTAGAGAAATTATCGGAATTGGCTAAAAAGCTTAGCGAGAATTGTAAACTAAAGCTCTTGTTCTATGAGAAGAATTATAAATTTTTAGAAGAACTATATGAATCTTTGAATAAGGAGCATGAAGTGGTTAAAAAGACGTTACATCAAAGAGACAAGGAAGCAAATGATCTAAAGAAGCTAATCCAAAACAACCCCAGTGATCATGAGACCCCAGCAATCCGTCAGCTTGTTGATACTATCAACAAGCAACAAAGAGATATCAAAGAATATAAGAGATTTATCAAGGAACTAATGGAAAGAGAATAATAGAATAGCTCTTAGATTGAAAAGTGGATATTGCCTAATTGGGAAAAGTAAGGAAAACAAAAAGAAAAAAGAAAAAAAACCACCGCAGTGCCCGGATAAACTTCATCACAAACCGTTTGACCGTTTCAAAATGACACCGAAAATAGCATGTCACGTAATTTTTTTTTTTTTTTTTCTAATAGGCCTTTATTTAAGAAGTTCAGGAATTTTTTAGCACAAATCAACTTTATTGAATCTCGAAGTTTCTTTTTTTTTTTAAGAGCTTAGAGGAATAATATATTATTTTTCCTTTTAAGTTTCGGACGCTAGCATTTAAAGCAAGGAATTTAATTTTAGGCTTTTGTGTCTTTTGTCTTTTTTTGCCTCTTATTCTATATAATGGAACAACACATCAATTTACTAGAAGAACGACTACACAAACTTAATACCAATGATTCTGTTTCATCTTCCACATTTTCAAGAAATAATTCATCCTCATCTGTGGCAACATCTATAAATACACCAACATTACCTAAATCATTAAGCTTCACCAAAATAAATGAAGATCCAAGTCAAGCGCATTATGATTCTTTACATCTTGCGCTATCTAAAATACCGTCAAATAATGGACAACCAAAATCACAAAATAAGCTTACGACGACGCCAAATAACGAATCTGCTATAGATGCTAAATGGTGCGTTGTTTTGGTTGGATTACCTGCTTGCGGCAAATCATCTATCTGTAAAAATTTGATCAAAGATGTTAAAAACTATTTTGGTGATGATGTTGATTTCAAAATTGATTCATTCAATGCTGGCAATTTCCGCCGTAAACTATCAGATTTTAAACATCAAACTTCAAATTATTTTGATTTTAGCAATCAACAAGCAAAGGCCCAAAGAGATATTTTTGCTCATATTGCTTTAGATCATTTATTAAACTCGTTGCTCAATTCACAAATTGATGTTGGAATTTTTGATGCAACAAACTCAACCAAGGAGCGTCGTGATTATATTTTCCAAACAATAAGGGATAAAGAAGTAAAAACTGGAACTAAAATTAATACTTTGTTTCTTCATGTAAAATGTACAGATCCAGAACTTTGGAGATACAATGTTGAAGGTAAAACAGGTAATCCTGATTATATTAATTTAAATCATGATATTGCTGTTAAAGACTTTATTGAAAGAGCTAAATTATATGAGGCTGCGTTTGAAGATATAACACAACGAGAATTAGAAAAGAATAAAGGCTGTTTATATATTGAAATCAATAATGCTGGTAAGGCCTATAAGATAGTTAAAAATGGGTTTGCGAATGATGATGATATTGTCTATAAAGAGTTGATTGATTTTGTTGAACATTATTATGAAAATCATGGGAAAAAATATGAACTTAAGGTTAAGGAATTTTGGAGATAGAAAATCATTATTAAAATTATTTCAATATTAGACAAAATCAATTGGATTCTACGTGTATAAAGCTTGGTTTATTTATTATTTATTTGGGAAAAAGAAAAGATTTATTTGGGGGCTAACAAAAATGGGGTTTGTTAAAGAATTATATAATATACATAGATTGCTGTTTTAATAACCTAAACCTGGTAGATTAAACCCGTTGTTATTGTTACTAAAATTATTACCATCTAATCCTGGTAAGTTGTAATCTTTTTCATTATTGAATCCATTATTACTGTTATAGCCATTATTATTGTTAGCATTGAACCCACCTCCAACATTCTCATTCTTTGGTATAACCGCATTAACAGCGTTATTTATTGCGAAATACCAAGCACCTTGTTTATCATTTGTATATGGAGGATCTTTAAAGGCATTAGGATCATTTGGACGACCTCTACACCAAAATCTTGCAGATCTATCAGCACCTGCAGAAGTGAGAACATGACCCAATGGATGATACTCTAATGAATGAATAGCCTTCTCATGAGCATACGGTATAGTATGATAAGGTTGGATAGTCTCTAGAGCTTCAGGAACTGTTTCGTTTAATAAATAATGATTCATTGATCCATCATAGCCACCTGTAGTTATCATTGATGGATGAATAGGATTCCAAGCAACACTAGAAAGATCGACTTCTGATCTATAAATGAAAAGATCCTTCATTGATCTCAAATCAAATATTCTCATGGATCTATCTCTAGAGACTGAAGCTAATAGATTAGAGCCTGATTGTGGTTGAAATTTAGTCTTTGTTATTGTATGTTTAAATCCATGTAATGTTGATATTGCAGTACCAACTCTTGGATCCCACAGTTTTATAAGATTATCTTTTGAGCCACTAACAATTAACCCAAGACTTGGATGCCAATCTGCACATTTGACATCCCAGTTATGGCCTTTTAGTACTCTTTCTTCTTGTCCATTACTAAAATTCCAAATTTTTAAAGAACTATCATCACTTGCCGTTAAAAATTTAGAATCATTGGGAGAAAAGGCAACATCTCTTATACCATCTTGATGCGCTTCAATGATATTAACATTATTTAAATTTGGTTGCCAAAATTTCAAAACACCTTCTTGATCACCACTTAAAAGCCAATCATCATTATGACTGTAGTTTAAACATAACACAGCAGCATCATGTGCTTGCATAATAGTTTCAAAATTGAAAGTCATACCATTCCATAGTGTAAATTCCCCAGAATGACTCGCTACCAATAATCTTCTACCTTCTGGTGTCCATTTAATACAATGTATAGCATGTTTTGCCTTATTCGAACTTAAATGGACAAATTTCGTCTGTGAATCTATTATCGGAGTCTCCTTATAAGCCACCGGAGGCAATAAATCTATGGTATATGATGCCTCTGGACGAATTGCACCAACTCTTTGTTTCTTATGACCCAACTTCTTCTGAATAACCCATCTCCCCATTGGGGCACCATGATCAACGATTCGACGATGCGCCGTAGTTTTCTTCTGTTGAGAAGCTAGCTGCATTTCGATCGAAGGATTGTAATATCCACCTCTTCCTTCACTACTCATAGCTCGTTGTTTGTTTTAAGAAAGCCTCTTCAAAGCTTTATTGAAAAACCTATACGGGTTTGAAATATTGTTTCGGGACACACTACAATTTGTATATATAAATATTCATTATCGTGAAATTATGTTCTCTATTCAGTTTGAGATTTAGTCTTCCATTCTAAAAGCTTTCCAAGTCTATCAGCATTGGCACTTTTCTGTAAAAATTCGTGTTGCAACAATTCATCCGTACTTGCTCTGTATTTAACATCAACACAAAGACAAATACTTAGAAATTTCTTGATCGATGTCGATAATAACTCAGGTTTTTTCAGTTTTGGAGTACCATTGGTTGCAATTAAAAATAGGGCCTTCAATGGTTCTTCATTCAAGTAAGGTGGTTCCCCTTCAATCATTTCAATAGTCATTATACCTAAAGACCAGACATCAACCTTTTCGTCATATTCTTTAGTTTTGACAACTTCTGGAGCCATCCAATACGGAGTTCCAACCATTGTAGCTCTTTTATTCTTCTGTGCTGTTAATTTAGCACAGAAGCCGAAATCTGTGATCTTAACATTACCCTTTAAATCCAATAAAACATTATCAGATTTTATATCTCGATGAATTATATGTTTATTGTGTAAAAATTTTAAGCCTTTTGTTGTTTCTTGACAAATTGCTGCAATTTGGTCTTCTTCCAATTGATTATCATTGTTTTCGATAACATCTGTCAACGATCCACCTTCCATAAATTCCATAACAACCCATAATTCTGAATTCTTTAAGAAAGCTTCAAGAAAGTTAACAATATTTTTATGCTGTGAATCTTTCATAACTAAAATCTCATTGACAATCAATTCCTTTCTTGGCTGAGCATTCAAATCCATTTGTTTAACTGCAACTTTAACACCACCTCTTTTCAAAGATCTAGCTAAATAAACAGTACCTGAAGCACCTTGTCCAGCTTTTTCAAGTACTTGGAAGTATGGACTTGGATCAACATTACGAACAACAGCCCTGAGATTTTTCATACTCTGTTGTTCATTCATAGCTGAGATTCTTTTTTCCTCATTTTTCTGTTTGATAGTCTTTGGTGGTTGAACTTTAGATGGTGAACCTTGTAATGCAGCTTGAGCAGCAGCTTGAGCAGCAGCCTGTGCAGCAGCTTGAGGAGGACCAGCTAGTTTTGGTGGTGTAGGTCTTTGTTGTGGCGGATAAGGATTATGGTACTGAGGCTGTAGAGGTTTTATAGGCTTATTATATGGATTAACCTGTTGCTGTGGTGGTGCCGGTCTATAGAGCTGTTGTGGAGGCTTTGGTGCATTTCTTGAAGGTTGTAAATCTTTAAGTTTATGAACTGTTGGTGAATCAACTGGTGATGATTCATCTGATCTTGATGGTGAATCGATATATGGATTAGGAATAGCATTACTATTTACTGCAGGATTATAATTTGTTTGAATCTTTAAATTTGGATTTAAATTTGATACTGTTTGCTCATTCAATTTCAAATTAGTTGAAGAGGATTGTATTGATAATTTGGGAGGTGGAGGGGCTCGTCTTAGTGGTATCAATTCTGAATTCGGTTGTGATACTGCTTGTGAAGGCGTTAACAAAGTCTTAGATTCAGGATTGGAAGAAGAATAATAAGGTGAGACTTTTGGAGGTGATTCTCTTTTTGATGGAGTTGTATAAGGTTTGGATAAATCCGTTAATAATCTATTATTGTTTAACTGATTTTCTTTATCACTTGAACTATTTGACGAACTTGTTGAATCGTCTGATTTTTTCGAAATGTGATATCCCGTTGATTTATCTTCGTCATTTCTTATCTGTTGATCTTGATAGAATTCCAAGACCTCAATAACAGCAACTGGATCTTTGGACCAATCCTCATTTGTAATCTTTGAATGTTGTAACAATTTTTTCCAATTTTCTGGTAATCCAGTAAAATTCCCACTTGTTGGATCAAATCCAACATGGACTTTATGTGTAAAATTTGTCGGACTTGAAACTGTTCCAGTCGAAGGACATTTAGCAAAAATTGCATCTAACCATCCATATAAATCATTCAAAGTTTTTAGAGAAATAAATAAAGATTTCTTAATCCCTGTATTTCTAATCAACTCAAAACAGTAAGGTCTCAATTGTACCCTTGAAAGATTAAGGATTGACGTTAGAGATATTTTCAACCATATTTCCTCTTTAGCCTCGCTTTTATAAAAGATCAAATTGGAATCATTAAGCACAAGAAACCTTTTTGGCCATCTAAATGACATTATACCTTCATCTTTAACCTGAACCCAGCCTTGACGCCTGGTTACCTTATTGCTTGTAGTCTGTAAGGATAACGATGTAGGATTCGAAATCATCCCAAATGAGCCATTACCACTTGGTGGTTTAGGTGCAGGTCCTAGATTGGAAAAAGCATCTTCTCTATAAACAGAGGCAGAGGCAGAGGCAGACAACGACATGATAAAAGTCCAGCTTTTAGATCAAATTATTGAAGTAGATAACACACACTATTTTTTTTTTTTTAACACTCTTGGACGGTTCCTCTAGCAAAAAGGGAATGCGCGTTTGGGAATGTTGAGAAAAGGGTGAATGAATATAAACCGTTACAACAATATCTTGGTGGATTCTTTTTTTTTTAAAAAAAAGGCAGAAACCCTTTGTACAACTGTATTGATAAGCGTTACTTTTTAATTAACTCACCTTTTTATTTAAGAGACGTGTGGTTTTCCTGATACGTCAATGTGAAACAACTAGAATCCTAATGTTTCAGATTATAAATCTTGACAGACTCTTTTAAAATTTTCAATTCCCCAATTAAGATTTGAACACGAACCTTGGTGATTCTAAAATAAAATTGAGATGTTTAATAAACAAGAGTCCTTCTCAATATCTCAAAATTATGCTCAATGATAAATTTAGGACTTAAATGGTTAAAAAAAAAAAAAAAATATTAATTCGCGACGCGACGCGTCTTTACAAAATTTATTTTCAAAGGGGACTCTCACGTGACTTTTTTTATTGATTATTGATTTCAATAAAAACAAAGAAATGGCAACTCTTAGATACATCTTTGTGTCTATGAATTGTATAAAGTGTTTTGATTTACGATAAATTGATGGTCTAAACGTAAAATTAATTATAATGATCTACACTATCGACTTTAAGAAACGGCGTAACGTGTGGGGCTATTAATGGGTTATAGCCTTACATGATTTATCTGAGCTTCTGTTGTCTGAAAGGGAGAGACTGAGTTGCATACAATGAGTATGGAATACGACACTGAAGGACAGCTGTTTTATAAAGATGTGTATAAATCGATGCGAGCTACCATGGCTCAAAGCAAATGATTACAATACACTAACGAATAGCAATTGACGATATGTTTTCTCAAGTAGAATATAGAATATAAAGAAGACTCTGGCCTGTCTCCAAACTATCCAATTGTTTTTTTCAAGAAAAGCAATGTGCCATGCCCTTGTTTATCATGCATTTAGATCAACTATTGAAGCTACGGACAACTATGATTTTAAAACGAGACTTAACTAAGGACCATATCGTGTTGTATTACATGTCCCCCTTTCTAGCCTTGGTAATCATGATCACAATTTCAGATTGATCCTTAAAAACCTCTCAGACAATTTTGGCACTACCTTTGGGTTATATTGATAACTGACATATATCTTTAAGTTAATAGTTACTTCAAAATCCGGTAAAAAAAAATAACTAATCTCCTACATAGAGACTCTGTCTAAATCATTACTAGATACCTGAAACACTAGCACTCTCCCAAGACATTCCAATTAGTTCTATCTCATCAAGAAATAAGCAGTAAAACAAAGAACCGACTAAAAGAAAGATAGCATCACATGATTATCAGGTGACGAGATTTTGGGCTCTGGCTCCACTTCCCCCTCGGATATAAATTTTTCCCCTACTTTCGAAATTGATGTATGATATTTTCCCTTTAACGGTCTTTAT